>BSBM01001360.1:1530000-1737500 GCA_027924585.1 Larix kaempferi
GCAACGTTTGAATACATGATATATGGGCATCATATCGTGGGGAAGAGAAACCATCTCTGTCAATCTTCTGCTACAGAGAATATAAACGTCATCACCTGAGTGTATGCATGCGACCTCCACGAGCTTCTGCACCTTCTGGACGAATGGTATTTTCTCCTTCAAATACAAAACATGGTAACGGTTTTATTCCTTTCGTTTGTCTCCAGCTCTCTCGACTCAATGGCGAATCCTCCTAGCTTTCGGACATGGGCATCTTTCTCCTCGGCTGCAAATGAATGGCGTTAGGGTTTGGTGCCCCGTTTCAAGTGATAAGACGCCAAAAGAGGAGACTACCTTCCCTTTTATACTCCCACCAATGGTTGGTATCGCGCGAGGGTTGAGTGGTTTTCAATACCATGTTTCACATACGCGGACGTATAAAATATTAACACGTTGGATAGTGGTTTTCTCACCGCGCCAGCTTCATTTCCTATCCACCGAGCATGTTGCAAATGCGGAGTCACGTGGATCGTTGATCTATATTGAAACTTTTCCATCTGATCTCGCTACGTGTCAGCATGGGGATCAAGTTTCTGAAAACGCAGTAGTCACAACAACCTCTCCTCTTTTTTCCTCAATGCGGTTTCTGAAACTCGATTTATTTCTTTTCGTCAACAGTTTAAAGTTCACATGCGACCATTTAAAGATGCAAGCCATAAAACATGAAAGGACTCCTTTGTCGACTGCTTTCCACATGATGAAGTCTCTCCCACACGCACAGCGAATCATTTCTTTTTACTCTGTATATATATAATTTTGCCACGGCCTCACCCCTCCCTGATACTTAAGATTGAGAAGACAACTGTGTGCATCATGTTGACGAGAAAATATATTGCACTGTTTACACACCACAATAATTACATAAAGTTTTGATGAAGTGAGCCCACGGCTTCTGACATTGGGGCTTGGAGCGACTTTTATCCTCTAGCTTTTGCAACATACAACGAATTCATCTCCAAACGCCACAAGTTTTACTCTCCTGCTCGTCGCCATCTTCAAGCCATATTTATATTCTCAGCCTTTGTCCCACATGCAAATAGAGACGAATTCTCTTCATTTTTTAAATACCCCATTGCCTCTAATATATTTCAAGTAGCAAAGAAATGGGAGGCTCGTGGATGATGAGGATATGAGATATGTAGCACCCTCGAGGATTGGCACTCGGTCCCGTAATGAGCTCTCGGTGTTTGGGCGCACATACATTTTGTTCCATCTTTCATTCGAAACTTTGACCCAATATAGAGAATACAACAAATCCTCTTTTTTTTATAAAGTCTCCTTACTTCATAAATTTTTTTTTTGGGTTAAAAATTAAAATATAAAAAACCTTCAAAAAGCTTTAACTTTTAGAAAATATAATATTGAAGCTTTTCTTTTTCATGAAACCTCCAACTATGCCCAAATTGTGAAAACTCCTCTCCATACTTATCTTTTGTTTTTAGAATATCAAACCTTTTTCTTAGTGATTTTTGGCCTTAGGTTTTTCATGAAAACATAAAGCTTTTCCTTCTTTTGTACGCCCGAGGACAAAGATGTTTTTCTTGACCAAGTTTGAAACCTCCCTTATGCAAATTGATCTATTTTTGCACCATCAATGTCGTCAGAAGATAATTAACCAAAAATTTTATTGAGTGTCAACAACTGGCTCCTACTGGGGATGCCGTCCTCCCAGCGAGGCGGCAAAGAACACTGTAGACCATGTGCCTAACCATTGGGCGGCTCCCAATCCTGAAAACTGCAACCTATAACCTGTATCCTGTATCCTGTAACCAGTCCTCCATCCAAAAACTGTAGCTGAAAACCATTTAACTATAGAAAACTGAAACATTCATGCTGGAACTAAAATGAAAACAACGCTGTACATACTGAAAAATGTTTGCCAGGCAAACTTATTCCTCCTACCTACCCTACTCTGCTGAAAAGCGACTGCTGAATCAAATGACACAAAAGTGCCAATGAAGCCAATCTAATAACTGACCATCTGCTCGACTACGGCTTGCATTCCTTTTGAGTGAGTAAGAAAGACAGAAAACAAACCATTCCAAACATTCTCTGCTAATGAGTTCATGTCCCACAAATGTTAAAAAATTCATTTTCCCTTCAGACCGTAGTAAATTAGCATAAGGATCTTCAAAAGTTTGAAATATTATCTCGTCTTGAGATTCAACAAGAACGGAAATATCTCTTTCCAGTTGACCTGCAAGATTACTCAGTTGTGGATTGATGAGAGTGCATAGGGGGGCATGATATTCTACTACCTGCGTTTCGACTGCATCCTCCTCAAGCATGAGCGGCTCTGTTTCCTTTTTTGGTATGCCATCTATCCCATCTTTATACTTATCCACATCATTATCCAAAACATCTTCAAACAAAAAACATCCTTCAAGATCATTAATCATGTCAACCCTATATTCTTGATGGAAATAAATGGTGTCTAACAGCTGATCCCTTGGCGGAGAATCATCATCATAAATAGGTTCCTTCAAAGGATCGTCATAACTGTCAATGTTTAAATTTAGATTTACATGCTTGAAAATGGAAGAAGTCTCACTTACATACTCTGGACTGTGTGAGCAATGCGGACCCGACATTGCTGGAGCTGTAATATGACTTTTCAGGAGCTGATCTATTTCATCTTCAGATAGAGGAGAAATTTTGGAAATACTATGGAGGCGTCCGCCTTTCTTGTTTAAGGAAAAATCAGCAGCATTATCTGAGTCCTGTTCTGTTTCTTGTATTCCGAGAGAAGTACTGATGTATTGTTTTCTAAGTGAATCAAATAAGACAGAGTTCTCTAAACCCACAGCTTCTGAAATAGTGTCACATGGAGAGAAACTTATCAGACCTTCTTCTGAATGAGAAGACAAATGACAAGACTGAAGAAGATTCTTATCCGGCTTGGGAGAAAAGATACAAAGGCCATCACCAATTTCATTTGAAAATTCAGAATTTAAAACTTTCCCTTCTTCATCAAAAACAGCAGAACCATCGTTAAATTCTTCAATGACATCAAGTGCAACAGACTCTTCTTGATACAAAATTTCTGAATGTGAAATGGAGACCTGGTTTTTTGTTTGGCACTTTTCTACCTTAAGGCAAACTCCAGCTTTTTGGGCATGATGACAGACTTGTTCTTCTTCTTCTTTAATTCCACTTTCAAAAATTTTTATGGAGTTCTCCATCATAGATTTCTGTTTTTGATTAGAAGCCTTAATTTTTTGTTTTATCAGTTCGAATGAAGCATAACAGAGGGGTAGATAATCACTTTCAACATTTTGATTTTCAGATGTTTGATCATGGATAGTGATCAAATTTTCTTCACTAACTGCCCTGGGACTTATAAATTTTTCAGCCGGAGCCATATCCAAACAATCTTCTTCATACTTATCAAACTTAGGTGGACTGAAATTTTCTTTGAAACCATCATTAACAGAAATTTCAGTCGGCTGATTGTAATTGACATAAAGCAAGTCAGAGTTACCTTTTTCTGTCACATCACCTAGCTGATCATCTCTTTGTTTGTCACAGGAAAAACTGGAATGCCAGGCCATTTCTCCTTGTCCATACTTCTCTTCGAACCCACATTCTTCTTCAATCCTCTCATCATTTTCTTTGCTCGATAAGTTCCTGGACATTCTAAGATTATCTTCAACTTCTAAAGCATCAACGAACATATGTTGTAAACTGGAGGGATTTCTTTCCAAGAGAAGAAAAGAGAAATCAGAATGAAAAATAGATACATAATGTAACTTGGCAGCATTCTCTAGGGGCTGAATTTCCTTCGGCATATCATAATAGGCGCTGGCAAACCTCCTGTTGAAACTGGATAAGGATTCCCCTTCCTGCACCCTCATAGAGTAAAATTCTGAAAGGACTAGGTCCCATGACCTCCTCTTACCCCAAAACTTCAAGAAGACATCAGAAAACCCCTGCCATGTGTCTATAGACTCTGGCTGTAAATGGCGAAACCATTTCTTCACATCTCCCTGGAAAGTTTGGGCAAAAATCCTCATACAAACATCATCCTGATCCACTTCGAACAGATCCAGAAAATTTTCAAAACCTTGAAGATGTTTCTCAGCAGTAAGGCCTTTGATTTCTCCATCGAATTTAGGAAGGTATTTATGGTATTTAGGAGGATAATCATGGAGAACATGAGGTAGGTGAAGTGGCCTATATCGGTTTTGGATATTGGAAGAAACTGAACTATGTAAAGAGGATGTATTATCAGCTTTAGTATCATGAGGTTTATAAGGATGATCCTTACTGTCATGCGGTTCAAGTAAAAAATCTTGATCAAAATCATATGTATTGAATGAAGACACATTTTCAGTTTCTAAAGAAGGGTATACAGGAGTAAATCTATGGTCTTTTTTCGAATATAGTAAACAATGAGAAATTCTTTTGCCAAGCTTAGGAAAAGACAGGAAAAGATTTACAAGAAAGGATAATATGTCTTGGAGAAAACTGAAACTTGAGTACCTTGTCTTTTCATCATGCCTTTCCATGTCTTCACAATGAGCTCATTTCCCAGCGGAGTCTGTCGGTTCTCTCTAAAAGCTTGATTCTGGATCATGCCGCCAATGGAGTCACTGAAATTTGGATTCTTGAAGATGGAGTCGCCAGGTGAAAGATGTACAACCTTACTGATGTTTGACCATTGTTCACCATCAACAGTCAAAACTGAAAACTTTGTCGTTCATACCCAGGGAAAATGAAACCCTCGTTCCCCGGCAACGGCGCCAAAATGTTAGCACTCGGATTTTCCTTGGGCTGTATCAAAGAAACCCGAGGTAACCTATTTCAAACCAATCTTTAGACTAAAAGTTGGCCTCCTTCAGCCAGAGAGGGCTCTCTCGGCAAATCCGCCATCCAATGTCACCACGACAGCAGTTTGACAATGAAACTCAAGGGCCAATTTGTAAAATAACAGTAAAAACTTTGTAAGCTTTAAATAATGTGGTTGGATCAAACAGGAAAAAGATACTGTTGGGCAATGGAGTCAAAATCATGTAATATGAAAGATGTGCAGAGTTTTCAGCAAAATAGTTTTTCATTAGAGGCGGGATAGCTGTGTTTTTTACCGTCAAGTTTCTTGATTTCTGGTGGTAATGGAAGGAAAGATGAACAGTCCATTAAATACGGGCATCAAATTAAGATGAATCCATATTAACTTTAGAGGAAAATTTGGTGAATATTTGAAATAGGATGAACCGGAGCATAATCAATATGAATTCCAGATTCACTATAACCTTCATTCAAATATGACAGAAAAAACATAATGGTAAGGATTTAACAAAGAAAAATAAACTTTCACATTATGAGAAGGGAAAAAGGACAGACTGTAAAAAACCCAACATGAGAATCTCTAAATCTGTTAAAAATACTTGCTTTTAGCTCTGCAACATTTTCTCAAATATGAAGATGAGATAAAGCCTCTCGTAAACCTTCTTACTGAAAATCGAACCCTGTGCATGTTGTAAAATGCATAATTTATACAAAAATTTTCCCTCTAAGCAAACCCTAACTGTATTCTTCTAAAAATAGCTTCTTGGACTTCTTGCCACCTATGTTCCTTTTCAAAACAGAAAAATTGAAATAAAACTTAATTGCCTTTTTACATTCGGTAGTATTTTTCACTAAATGATAAATTTATTACAAAGTATGACAAAAATATATTCATGGGATGGTCTCCAGGTGGCTGTTCCCACTTGCTTTCGAATCCTTCACTAGCATTGAAAACCTCTTTTCTGTTTATCATTCCAATGATAGGTGCTGCGCCACTTCTGAATGCCAAGTATTACATCCCTTGAGCCTTTAAAAATATTCTCCAAAGATTTGTTGGGTTTTCGCCTAATAGTAGCTGCAAACATTGATTAGGCCCTTTCATTGTGATAAATGACTTTCTTGATACTTGCTTCAAAACATCTCCACAAATTCTGGATAATTTTGAAAATAGTGGCAGCTACAGTAACTTTCTTCATGAAATTGACCCTTTTTAATGTCTGCATCAAAACCATAAAAATATCTCTCATGATTTTGGAAAGGGTAACGATTGTAGTGACCCTATTTCCTAGCTATCCATGCTCAATAGTTCATTTCTTTAGCAAAAGAAAATGATTCCTTCTTTCTGAGCCCAACTTTCAAGAGCTTGATGGGATGAAACAACAAAAAACCACACAATGGCTGTGGAATGAACCTGCGTGCATCCTGACATTTCCTAGATAATGGCTCGCTGCCAAAGCTGCTTCCACCTGGCAAAATGTTTTCTAGTATAGAACCAGCGCATCCCTCTATCAAGCAATTCCATCATCGGAATAAGGAAATGAGTGATCAACATGGCTATCAGCCGTGTTATCACAGTCAGAAAAGGTTTCACCAGCACAAGTTTCAGCGAGACCATATCCCTGCCCAATTTGAGCTCCAAAGCAAACGTTGATGAATCGTAATCCCTGAATTGTTCTCTGATGTATGCATCCTCCAAATAGCAAGTAATACCTAAATCTGGATGGAGCGAGTTCCTTCAGTCTGCATTCGAGAGGGCTTTCACCCAAATGACAATATTCCACGTGCTGTGTACTGACGGAAAACTCTCAGTAAAGCCTGCTTTTATAACCTCTTGAAGAACATAATCCGGAAATCCTACGTTGTCAAAACTTTTAACGGGCTTGGGAATATCTCGACCATCAATGGTAATTTCACGTCTGTGGCGATATTCCCTGACCTCATCTTCAGTCATGGAAGCGATGCTCGGTGTCTCCACATAGAAATTCTTCTCAAAGGGTGTCAGGTTCTCGAAATCCTGCTTCGGCATAGAGATACTGAAAATGGGTGCCATGGAAAGATACCCCAATGTCAAGAACAATTACTGAATGCAACGTTTGAATACATGATATATGGGCATCATATCGTGGGGAAGAGAAACCATCTCTGTCAATCTTCTGCTACAGAGAATATCAATGTCATCACCTGAGTGTATGCATGCGACCTCCACGAGCTTCTGCACCTTCTGGACGAATGGTATTTTCTCCTTCAAATACAAAACATGGTAACGGTTTTTATTCCTTTCGTTTGTCTCCAGCTCTCTCGACTCAATGGCGAATCCTCCTAGCTTTCGGACATGGGCATCTTTCTCCTCGGCTGCAAATGAATGGCGTTAGGGTTTGGTGCTCCGTTTCAAGTGATAAGACGCCAAAAGAGGAGACTACCTTCCCTTTTATACTCTCGCCAATGGTTGGTATCACGCGAGGGTTGAGTGGTTTTCAATACCACGTTTCACATACGCGGACGTATAAAATATTAACACGTTGGATAGTGGTTTTCTCACCACGCCAGCTTCATTTCCTATCCACCGAGCATGTTGCAAATGCAGAGTCACGTGGATCGTTGATCTATATTGAAACTTTTCCATCTGATCTCGCTACGTGTCAGCATGGGGATCAAGTTTCTGAAAACGCAGTAGTCACAACAACCTCTCCTCTTTTTTCCTCAATGCAGTTTCTGAAACTCGATTTATTTCTTTTCGTCAACAGTTTAAAGTTCACATGCGACCATTTAAAGATGCAAGCCATAAAACATGAAAGGAATCCTTTGTCGACTGCTTTCCACATGATGAAGTCTCTCCCACACGCACCAGCGAATCATTTCTTTTTACTCTGTATATATATAATTTTGCCACGGCCTCACCCCCTCCCTGATACTTAAGATTGAGAAGACAACTGTGTGCATCATGTTGACGAGAAAATATATTGCACTGTTTACACACCACAATAATTACATAAAGTTTTGATGAAGTGAGCCCACGGCTTCTGACATTGGGGCTTGGAGCGACTTTTATCCTCTAGCTTTTGCAACATACAACGAATTCATCTCCAAACGCCACAAGTTTTACTCTCCTGCTCGTCGCCATCTTCAAGCCATATTTATATTCTCAGCCTTTGTCCCACATGCAAATAGAGACGAATTCTCTTCATTTTTTAAATACCCCATTGCCTCTAATATATTTCAAGTAGCAAAGAAATGGGAGGCTCGTGGATGATGAGGATATGAGATATGTAGCACCCTCGAGGATTGGCACTCGGTCCCGTAATGAGCTCTCGGTGTTTGGGCGCACATACATTTTGTTCCATCTTTCATTCGAAACTTTGACCCAATATAGAGAATACAACAAATCCTCTTTTTTTTTATAAAGTCTCCTTACTTCATAAAATTTATTTTTTGGGTTAAAAATTAAAATATAAAAAACCTTCAAAAAGCTTTAACTTTTAGAAAATATAATATTGAAGCTTTTCTTTTTCATGAAACCTCCAACTATGCCCAAATTGTGAAAACTCCTCTCCATACTTATCTTTTGTTTTTAGAATATCAAACCTTTTTCTTAGTGATTTTTGGCCTTAGGTTTTTCATGAAAACATAAAGCTTTTCCTTCTTTTGTACGCCCGAGGACAAAGATGTTTTTCTTGACCAAGTTTGAAACCTCCCTTATGCAAATTGATCTATTTTTGCACCATCAATGTCGTCAGAAGATAATTAACCAAAAATTTTATTGAGTGTCAACAAGATGTATTTTAGTCTTCTTAATCTTCAACATAGACAATAAAAACATCTTACCACAAAAAAACTACAACATGTCCCAGGCAATGCTTTGAACCTTTCATAAAGATAATAAAAAAGCCTTGCTTGCATTACATAACTCCATCTAGTACACAAACATTTGTTGAATTCCTCATTTATTTCAATACAACAACTCACACAAACACCTAAAGAATCAAACTCTTAATCTTTTGGGGCTATTTCCGCTCATCCAAAACATGAAAATGAAGTGAGTAGGAGCTTCTTCTTTTGTAGGAAATGTGCTCCTACTAACATCCCATATCACAACCCAATACCATCCAACTGAGTTTCTAGAGGTCATGTTGTTGTTATATCTAGGGCATTCTCAATAGATTTTAAGGTTATATGAAAAAATTCTCACTAGATGTTGTTGTACATAATCAATTGCTACATCAAGTTTTAATAATAATACACATCAAGTTTTTAATATAATTATTTGTTGTTCATTCTTGCAGGGGTGATATTTTTGTTTTGTTAAAAAATGTATTGAATATGGGCAACAAACATAATAATAAAAGAAATTTTAGAAGGAAGGAGCCTCCCCCTGAAAAGGCAGGCCAAGTTGTACATGGAAAATCATAGACATCAAGATGTTAGTTCCTTAGATCCATCAACAAGCAATGACGAAGTGGTTGAAGTCAATCAAATCTTGCTTGATGTCGAGTATGAAGGGATGGATGTTGAACATGTTTGTTAATTGACAACCTCCCCAAGAAGAGCACACACATGTCGAACACACTCCCTTGCAAGACCAAATTGTGAACCAAGGGCCACAACAAACCGGTGACGAGACTCATACTTCCTTTCCGACTCCCTTTCCTCGACTATCAAGCGTACGATGAAGAACTCCTAGACATATTCATGTGGATGAAAGTTCATTTTCAGGACTTGAAGGTAAGTTTCCCCAAATGCACTATTGATTTCCATTGTAACAGGATAATCGAAGAATTTTTTGAATCCATAACCGATGCAGCAAAATGTCAATTGTTTCTAGCTTTGTTAAAATCACATTGTCTAGCTCATGTTAGGAGAATTTTGGGCATAAGGTAGTTACAAGTTTAGAGGAAAACAATCATGTCCTTAGAAATCTACAGTCTGCATTTAATTTGATTGGAAAAACTTCTCGTACAAAAGATTTTAATGTGTCCCATCGTGTACTGTCGGAATCGATTGTAGACAAATCCACAAGGCAACGTCGCTTGCTATCACACATGTAAAATATTTAAAGTAGATAGAAAGAATATTCAAAAGTATTCTATTATTAGAGAAAAACTTGAGACCCCAAGCCAAAACGATTGTTTGGCCTTTGTTGGTAGGTTACCTTGTTCATACATGAAGCTTATTGATGCTGTTAAAGAACTAGTAAAAAAGTTTTGGCATGATAACACTAGACCATCATCGAATCAAAGAGATCTGTTAAAGTTGAGAAAAAGGTGTTAAGGGGTGTGAACCCCATGTCAAGCACTTCCTTGACACAACAAAAACGAAACTCTATGAGAGGTTCAAGAATGAGCACACAGAATTGAACTTGGGCCAAAGGTCCTTTGAAAAATGCAAACCCTGGTATGTTATAATTTGCATTGATCGCAACACATGCTACTATAGATACCATGTAGAATTTGAGTACGATTATGATACATATAGACATATATTTTGTGATTTGCATACTAACATTGTGCAGGACTTCCCATCATTACAACCACCAAATGCATCTAGAGGAATTTATACATAGCATAATGTGTCCAAGACCTGAAGGACAAAAATATTATAAAATATCATGTTTATATGGGACATGTTCCAGGTGCAGTGGATTGGCATTATTGAGCCGTTGCATCCATGAAACCCAGGAGCATGAATTTGGGAGGATGTCAGTAGAAATGAAGAACTTCAAGTACATAACATATCAAGTAGATAGTGCAAAGGAAAGTAAAAAAATTGCGTTGGTGAAATCACAGGTAATCTAAGTTTGCATACTTTCATACTGTACATGTTGAATTTGTACATATATATTCAGATTGAAAATGTCATGTTGTATTAATGCCCTTGGTTTTGTGGCATCAGGTACAAATTTGAGATTTCATGAAGGAATTATACCAAAAGACCGAGTAGTATGTACAACATGTCCATGTAGTACGATGGCAGGATGAACAGTACAGACAATGTAGGGACACCTTTCCCAATGGCACAATATTTTCGGTTGTGGAATTTGCTGAAAACTACACCCTGCAGCCACAGAATGAGATTCAAAGTCAATACTACCATTCAGACCAAGTTAGCATAATGGTCCATATCATGTATAGGCATGCGCTAGAGAGTAGCAATGACATGAGGATAATATTGAAAGAGACCAACTTCTACATCAGTGATGACAGGTGCCATGACCTGCATTATGTGCAGTATTGCTTCAGAATTTCTATGATAAGCTGAAGGAGAGAGGTATATAGATGGATCAACATTGGATATCGTCAGATGGTTGTGCAGGCCAGTTCAAAAATGCACGTGTATTCCAGTGGTTGAGTATTTTGCACAAGACTTATGATGTGCTGCATATATGGAACTATTTTGAGACTGGGTATAGCAAGGGAGAGCATGATGGGGCTGGAGCATGTCTCAAAACTGCCCTACAAAGGGAGGATATGAGGTGCATGAAAAACCCTCATATTTGGGATGCAGAATCCATAGTTCAATGGTTCTTTGCAAAAATGTAAGATCTAACCATGGAGCAACACAAACCAATAGGTAGAGGACATATTGTCAGAAAATTATGGCATGTGGTTGATATAGATCGATCACATTCTTATAGTTGTAGTACTGTGCAAGGAACTTGTGGATTTAATTCGATTTGAAGCTCAAACAACCCCTTCTTTGAAATATGGATGCAAAAACTTGCTTGATTTTGTGGGCCTTGCAGCAGTTGTGAGTGCGATGAGTGTGAATCAATGGATTGGGTTAATGAATGGGATCATGTATCACTTGCAGTGGATCCACGTGCAGTTGTTGAAACAATCCAGTTAGAGGAAGGCCAATCCTCCATTTCGAATGAATATGATCATATATCTGATCTTGTACATCCAGGTAAACATTTCTACATGCATATCCCAGTTCCCACCACTACTTGTTTGAATATGACCGTAAAAAGCATTTTTACAGGTTACATCTACGCAATTGTCTCCCCAACAGATAGTGTAATTGGGACAAAATATTGTTTGGCATGATGCATCCAGGGGAAGCAAACCCTCATCGCATCATTAACCGATATTGAAGGCATTTCCTTTCCGACTGGCTCGATGGTTTTTCAGGGGGAATAGCTTACAGTAGATGGAAAGGGACCAAAGAGAAATGGATACACATACATGGATTATAGACTAGGTTCACGGGTGTATTAGTTTACACACTTTATCATTGGTACAAAAATCCAACTACAAACAATGTCAACGAAGACATAAAACAAGGTACGCTACTTACTACCTCACGCAGAGCATGAGAGGTTGTTTGAGACAATAAGAAACCAAGAGGATCCAAAATTCCTAATCGATTGAGGTACATAGTATAGACATGTGATTGTTTATTGATGCATGTCTAATGTTATTCATGTTAGCTAGTTTATTTCATATCGTTATCTTATATCGTTTATTTGATGTTTGAGTTATGATTAAGTTACTATTACAATACATTGGTGTTTTACACCAACCACTCCAATTCAAGTTTCCATCCATTTAGGAAAAATTCACATGCATTTAAACAAGATTGAAAACTCATCTTATATTATAACATTTCATAATATTCAGTAGAAATTAGAATCAATACACATCAATAAGTACACATTTGTCATTCACAAATCACAATGAACACATGCAAATATCTATGCACATATACAAAAATTTACATGTTATAAAAAACACACATAGGCAAAGATTTGCATACACACTTGCACAAAGAAAACCATACAAATATTAGTATAACATAACACACAACATCATCTTTTCAAACACAATTACACACCTAAATATCACTTTCAAATATTTTGAATTTTGAATTATGCATTAGGCTCTACAGGCACCTTCTAGGGACCAAGGTTCATGAATGATGCCCTGAATCATTACAAATGACCCATCAAATTGATCATTGGTACCAAGCCATAAATATATATTTCTATCCTTGATATTTTGGTCTCCCTCTTCGAATCATGTTTATGGATTTGAGGTCCACTCATAAAGCTCAAAACATACTAATGGTGTCCACATTGGCATTCAAATATTTAAGTTATACTAGGCCAATCTTATGTGGTTGTTTAAGGATTCACATTTTCCCTATCCTTGGAAACTTCCTTTAGAGCCTAAGGTCAAGGTTTCATCATTTCACCATGTTTAGTGCCATAAAACCCATACCGAATTCTAAAATAATCCTAGTTGCACCCATATCATTTATTGGAGGCTAAACATATCCTTGTCATTTGAGGCAGATTTCATTGTTGTGAACCTATGTAATTAATACACCTGTAAGTTCGAAACCTCAAGTTTACCTTCCCTTAGAAGCTTTATTTTTATTAAGGTTTCTAGTCCTCCTCCCAACCATGTACAAGGCCCTCATATCCATAAATGGTTCTCAAAATATCCTAATCAAGTATGTATGAACACTTGGAATCCAAAGAACCCTAAGACATGTCCTATTTGTTTTTCTGAAAGCTCCTATCTTGCTCTTGTTCAAAACATCTGAATAGTTTCCATATCCTCACCAATAAGATAAATATTCACAGTCATATCTAGGCCTTCAACACCAATACTTGGTGTTCATAACCTCCTAATCATATTTGAATATGCTCATATGGAGGACAAATATCCCCCGATCCTAGATGTGTTGTGATATGACATATCATTCTTGGTCCTAAATGCATAGAAGCCTTGTTTAGGGCATAAGGCATATCTTTCCTCCATTGAACATGATCATGGTCCCAAGACCCATACCTAATGTTAACAACCTACTTATTGCATCGAGGTCAATAATCAAAGGAAAATGATACCCTTCAAAGATCAACTATTATTCTTTAAGGCATTATCCATGGCTAGAGACACTTGATAGCAACACTTTCAACCAGCTCAAAGATACCCCTAGTCTACCTTCAATCTACTTAGCCTACCTTTCCATATGCCATATAAAAATGGGGACATCCAGTTGGTACCAGTGTTATGGCATATCCTCTATAATTGACTTATGGTAAAACACGTTCTTACGTGTTTACATAACATTATGAGGTCAAAGGTGTTACTCTATAATTAGAATTAATACAAATTAATGAGTTAACATTTCATAATATTCAATAGAAATTAGAATTAATACACATTAATGAGTACACATTTGTCATTCACAAATTACAATGAGACACATAGATGCATTGAAATTTGATAGGCATTGGGCAACATCTCAAGATGTCAGAACCATATTTCTCATTAAGTCGTCAAAATCAAAATGTATTATAGAGATGTCATAATGCCACTGGGCATTGGAAAATGCCAAATAAACTAATAGTAAATACAAAAAGGGGTGGATCAAGATGGAAGAATCTCATATGTCAAGTACATCTAGAATAACTAAGAATTCATGTTAGTAGATTTCATTTAAAAAAAAAACAGGAAAATACTTTTTTGATATATTATATGTGGATGGTAAGCATAGATTAATGTCGAAAGACTCAAGAAAGTATGGACTCATTTCATCTCATTAGCAACATTTACCTAGCCATTTTTAATATGTCATTTCACTAGCCACTTCACCCAATTTCATCATGTTCCCCTTTCGCAATAAACTATTAGTGTGTCATGTTGTAAAGTATATGCCCCAGGAGCAAATCCTCAAATTGTCCCTGAATGGTCCCGGGGTGTCGGACCAAAATTCCCGCAGCACCCAAATCATGTCTCCGATCGCAAATCCATTGATTCCGATGGATCTGGGACATTGGGTTTCAGATAAGGGACCCCCACAGCGTGCCTCCAACCCCCGGAAATGGTGTTATTTTCCCATCTCCAGAGCTAGGGTTTTGCTCAATGGAGGCCATTCGAATATTGTTGAAGGGGGTCATTTCTTGTCTGAAGGCTCTCGGTCCTACGTAGCCACCGTGGACACATCCACAATGGAAATACACACATGTGGGAGATGACGGAACCCAGGTCCACTTGTCATTTTGGGTTCCGTGACCACAGAGCAAATCCCCAAAGTGTCCCTGAATGGCCTTGGGGTGCCGAACCAAAATGACCGTAGCACCCAAACCGTGGATCCTATCACTAATATGTCAATTCTGATGGATTCAAGATGCCATGTTTCAGCTAGGGGTCCCCCCCACAACATGCCTTCAACCCCAAAAAATAGTGTTATTGTGCCATCTCCGGAGCTAGGGTTTTGCTCAGTGAAGGCCATTCGAGTATTGCTGAAGGGGGTCATTTCTCGTCCGAAGGCTCCCAGGCATGCGTGGACAATGTGGACATGTCCAAAATGGCCATACACACATGTGGGAGATGACGAAACCCAATTCTTCTCATCGGTTTAGGTTTCGTGCCCTTGGAGCAATTCCTCAAAGTGTCCCTGAATGGCCCCGAGGTGATAGACTAAAATGCTCACAGCACCCAAATGGTGGCTCCAATCGCTAATATGTTGATTCCGATGGATCTAATATGCCATATTTCAGCCAGGGATCCTCCCATAATATGCCTCCAACAACCGGAAACGATGTTATTCTGCCATCTCTGGAGCTAGGGTTTTGCTAAGTGAAGGCCATTTGAATATTGCTGAAGGGGGTCATTTCTCATCCGAAGGCTCCCAGTTGTGCATGGACACTGTGGATATGTCCACAATGGCCATATACATGTGTGGGATATGAGGAAACCCAATTCCACTCGCGGGTTTGGGTTATGTGACCCCAAAGCAAATCCTCAACGTGTCCTTGGATGGTCTTGGGGTGCCGGACCAAAATGCCTGCAGCACCCAAACCGTGGATCTAATCGTTAATCCGTCGATTCCAATGGATCCAGGGCGTCGGGTTTCATCTATCCCCCCCCAATAGCATGCCTCCAACCCCCAGAAACTATGTTATTGTCCCATATCCGGAGCTAGGGTTTTGCTTAGTGAAGGCCATTCGAATATTGCTGAAGGGGGTCATTTCTCATCCAAAGGCTCCTGATATTCCGTGGCCACCATGGAAATGTCCAGAATGGACATAAGCATGTGTGGGAGATGACAAAATTGAGGTCCACTTGCCAGTTTGGGTTCCGTGACCCCAGAGCAAATCCTCAAAGTGTCCCTGAATGGCCTCAGGGTCACGGACCAAAATGCCTGCAACACCCAAACTGTGGCTCCGATCCATAATCCATCGATTTCGATGGATCCAGGATACCGGGTTTCAACTAGGGTTCCCCCCAAAGTGTTCCTCCAACCCTTGGAAATGGCGTTATTGTGCCATCTCTAGAGCTAGGGTTTTGCTCAGTGAAGGCCATTCAAATATTACTCAAGGGGGGCATTTCTTGTCCGAAGGCACCCGGGCGTGCGTGGTCACCGTGGACACGTCCGCAATGGCCATCGGCACTTGTGGGAGATGAAGGAACCCAGTTCCACTCACCAATTTGGGTTCTGTGACCCTAGAGCAATTCCTCAAAGTGTCCCTGAATGGGCTAGGGGTGATGGACCAAAATGCCCGCAACACCCAAACCATGCCTCCAATCACAAATCCGTCGATTCCGATAGATCCAGGATGCAGTTTTAATCTAGGATCCCCCCATGGCATGCCTCCAACCCCTAGAATGGTTCCAATGTGACATTTCTGGAGCTAGGGTTTTGCTCAATGAAGGCCATCACTGACCAAAACCTTAGCTACGGAGATGGTAGAATAACATCATTTCCAAGGGTTGGAGGCATGATTTGGGGGGGGGGGGCTAGTGGAAAATTGACATCCCGGATCCATCAAAATTGACGGATTTGTGATCAGAGCAACGATTTGGGTGCTGCGACCATTTTGGTCTGGCACCCCGGGGCCATTCAGCGACACTTTGAGGATTTGCTCTGGGGTGATGGAACCCAAACCGAAGAGCGGACCTAGGTTCATTCATCTCCCACACATGCATATGGCCATTATGGACATGTCCATGGTGGTCATGCATGCCTGGGAGCCTTCCAACGAGAAACGACCCCCTTGAGCAATATTCGAATGGCCTTCACTGAGCAAAATCCTAGCTCTGGAGATGGCACAATAACACCATTTCTAGGGCTTGGAGGCACGTTGAGGGGGGGGGGGGGTAGCTAAAACCCGATGTTAGCACTTAGAATTTACGCTTTTGGTTGGATAAAAGATAAATCTAAGGTAACTACTTCAAACCAGTCTTTAAGAGGAAAATTAGCCTTTTTTCCTACTAGAGAGGGATCTCTCAAAAATATATAAAATGGCTAAAGATGTTTAAAAGGATTGTGTTTTTGAAATTTATAAAGGGATGAAACATAAGAATAGCATTGGGAAATGGAGTCAGCAGTCACAATAATATAGGTAACAAGATAATTTAACAAAAAAGGTTTTCGTAAAGGAAGGGTAGCGATCTTATTACAGTGAAAGTCTTAATTTGGAGGTTGATAATGAACAAAAGATAGCAATCCATTAACATTGGGAATTAATCATGAATGAATCCGATATCAACTTTAGCAGAAAATTTGTGGAATACTTAGATGCGATAAACTAGAGCATAATCATATGAATTCTGATTTAATTAAACTTTCATCCAAGCATGAAGGAAAACACAACGGAAAAGATTTACTGGAAATAACATTTCACAAAGAAAGGAATGAGATTTACATAATGTAAAATCGATAACACAAGAATATTTACTCTTTGAAAGGTGTTTAATTCCATTCAACCATCTTTATTCCAAAACATCAGTGCTCAATACAAAAAAAATATCTCTCTTACTCATGGGTTCCAACCCTTAATCTTTTACAATTTTTTTTTTAAATACATCAACATTGCTCCATGAGCTGCGAATAACTGTTTGCATTCAAAAATAGTAACTTCTTGATTGTTTTATCATAACTTCCTTTATCACAACTATCGAAAATTAAAAGAAACTTAAATAAAACATAAAATATATTTTAATCCATATCAAAATGAAACATGGTACATTGTTGTTGACGTGTTCTTGAACACCTGTCTTCATGAATGCAATTTGTACTTCATTCTCCCATAATTTTCTATTGTTTTCCATAGTTCTATAGTCGGTGTCTCGTAGCTTGTCATTTATTTGACCGAGACTCCTAATCCAACATGCTCCACATAAGAAATTGGGGGTAATTATGCAATTATCATTTTAAATCTGTATTGAATTTCAAAGTCTGCTGCCATTTTATCTGTTACAATTTTTCCTGTCAGAGACTAGGCCATATCTTCAAATCTTTCGTGATCCATCCTAGCTTTAATTAGCAAGGCTTGATAATCCGACTAGGAAATCTAATCTTCATTTTTATCCCAAAAGGAAGGGAGTCCTTTTTGAAACAATTCTGAAAACAAACCTTTAAAGGATTTTACCTGTTGCAACATTTGATTCACATTATCTTGGACCCCTTGAACATGATGATGTTTTGCAATGACCCTCCTTGCATGAGCTATCATTGTAATTTTGTCTTTAATTCCTAGAGTTTTCATATCATCCAGAGTCAAGGAATTTAGGAAATCGATAGCACTATGTGTTGTTTCCGTTGGTCTCTTTCACAGGATCTCCATCATGACTACACAATTTTGCAAAGCTATATTTATCATTGTTCCCTGATCCTGTATGAAATTTAAATAAGATCTGAAATTAGCTACCTCAACCATGATCGCATCCCAAATTAAGTTCCTAGCTCCTTGCATAGGCAATTTCCCTGTCACTTTTTGTTACAACGTAATTTTCCACCTTGTGAGCATCAACACTCTTTGGCCTTCAGGATCCATTTCACTAACTCAGATTCACTTTATGTCCTTCAGAAACACTTCTTCCAAATCTTTCAGCGTAACTATTACCTCATGCTGGTTGATGGGGGATGCCTTAATTCCCTCCTTCTAGAGAGTTTCATTCCATCGACATCAACCCATTTATTCCATAATTTGAGACTTAGAGTTCGGTTGAGTACCTTGAGGCTTCCAGTCATTAGTGGTAGGTTCTCTCGCCATTGACAGTTTTGGGAAAACATCAATGTCCCCTGATCGATGGATTCATCTTAGTGTTCGACTTCAACACATCTATTTGCACTCTGATGATTGTACTCTATGCCTTGATGCCCATTTCCATTATTGGTGGGTAATCTCATGTCTGTTAACGATATACATCATTGACCGGTAATCAGATGATGTCACATAAGGTTCAACCTCAACACCTTTATTCACTTGACGGGACTTGCACCATAGACAATTTGTGTAGAAGACCCCAGACAATAGTGGCATTCAGTATGCTACTTATGATTGTGACTTTACATCTGAGATATCACCTCTCACACATCAACAGTTTGTACCTCCAGTTTGCACCAATTGTTTCCTTTCAGCAGGAGACAGTGTCTTACTATAGATGGTTATGGCTATGATCACCTATGTTATGTATTCACTATGTACTGCCGATTCATGGCCATTGTATCAGATTGTTGTACTATATCAACATGTATTCAGAGATATTTTTTGTATTATGACGAGTGATCTGTTCCTTCCACTTGTGTCTCCATCACTCAACTTCTGAGATTTATAATGTATTTCGGCCATCATAGCACCATTCTCTGACCTCACACATTAAGGGGCATCTGTTACAACAAAATTTTCCACCTTATGAGCATCAACACTCTTTGGCCTTCAGGATCCATTTCACTGACTCATATTCACTTTATGTCCTTCAGAAACAGTTTTTCCCTATTTTTCTTCCTGTACGCTAGTTGTTCCACTTTAGCTAGCGTACAAGCGAGTTGCTTCACTATAGCCCACGGGTGCCAAGTAAAATCGTAAAAATCATTAGAAAATTACTTTTTACTCTCAAAAAGCGGTCTTAGGGTGACCTTTGGCCCTCCATTTTCCCTGAAACGCCTCGATGTGTCCTTTCAGATACCTTTGGAAGGCTATATATTGAGATCTTATGGCATATGAAAGGGAGGAGAAAGAGAGAGCAAGATAACTCTAGTGGATTTTTGTTGCGACTTGAGTATACACTCATTGATCCTAGTTGTTGTGAAATCCTTATGTTCACCTTCCAAACTCCTTCCATAGTTTGAGTTTTCCATTACATGGAGGATTGAAGTGGTGGAGGCACAAGTGGAGAGACCCAGTTCTTGGTTCAGATTGGTTGCTGGCAAGAGATCGTATATTGTACTTCTTATTATTCATTAATGGAAATACTAATTTTCTCCTCCAAAATGATATTGTGAATATTGTTTAATTAGATTGGGTTATATTTGCTTATTATATCATGGATCATGCTTGATTATGTTAATGTATTTCACATATTATATGCACTTGTTTGTACTTATTGTTGAGGCTAATCTGCAGGTCCAAGTGTAGAAGTTGAAAGCTCAACGGGGATCTACATCAAACATCCGGTTGAAGGTTGGTATTTTCCACGTATTTTCTCCACTATCTTAGCATTGTAGTGGGAATTGAGTCATTTTTCTAGTAGTCAACTATCTGTTGTGGTCTACCCCAAGCCATAGGAAGTTTTCTCCATAACACTTTTTCCACCAATCTTTCATTTTGTTCCTTTAACTTTTTGTTCTTTTCTTCCAAGGTTTCTCTCTCTTTTTCTTTTCTTTGCACTTCCTCTGCTATATCTCGATTTTCGATTTTTAAACTTTTTATCTCCTCTTCTTTTAGGCTGATCTACGACATTGCTCGAAAAAGATCCTCTACCCTATTTTCTGTACTAGACTGACTTGCTTGAATTTGATTACTTTTCTCTAAAACCAATTGACTATGAGTTTCATTAAGGACATCAATCTGAGCTAACAATGCATCTCTTTCTTCTTCTCATCCACTTTGTTCTTCTGTAATCCTCAACAATTTTGCTTTGGTGTCAATTAATTCTTGAGACAAGGCCTCTTTTTCCTTTTCTAATTATGTTAACTCAGAGGCCTGAATTAATTGAGTGGTTGGTATTTTAATCTTTTTCTTCAATCTTTGGATTGTGTTATCTTTCTCAGCTAAAATATTTTTGGTAGCTTGGTCTTTTTTTGGTTCACTGTCCATAGAAAATGTATCACTTTGGAGTCTTTTAATTTGCTGCTTATATGTTTTATTCTCTAGCTTCTCCTCCTTCAATTGATTTTCCAACTTCAAAACCATGGATTGCAATTTGGAATTTTACAAAACAGTCTTGATTAAAATTCCCCAGTGTACTTGTGTAAATGAATTTTATCGGGTATGGGGATCGGATGTAAATTCAATTTCATTTCTGAAACTCTATCCTGGGTTGCCATTGCCAAACTAAGTTTGTTTTTGACATGATCTTTTGTAGTAACTGTAACTAGGGTTTTCACCCTAGCTCATGCTAAAAAGCACCTACTAAGGATTCAGGAATCCTTAGTAGCAGTTCAATGATGGGTAAAAAACAAGATTTAAAACAAGTAGAAACTAAGCATTAACATGTGTATGAAAACAAATTTAAGCTATAATAGTAAAAAATAAATATCCATGAGAACACAGTAAATGAGATTTACAATTTTTTATTGATTGAGCAAACTAGGGTTTGCAAATATTTTTACCTCAAATGAAGAGGTGGTTGGAGTCCTTGCAGCAGTACAAGAGTAGTGCACCAATGCTCCAATGTTCTCTCTCTTCTCCAAGATGCTCCAAGGTTGGGCCAAAGGTTCACTCTAAATGGAGAACTCAAGCTCAAATGGTTGGGATAGGGTTCTGGAGTGATTTTGACAGCATAAGGATATGATGAATAGTGGATGTGAAAATGGGGGCATCCATCACTGTTTTATAGATATTTTGGGTGGTGGAGTATTAACCCATGGTTTTAGGAAACCAATGGTATTGTTAAATGGTTTAGGGTTTTCCCCTATTTTTTGAAAATATTTTTGTCTTTTTCCCATTTTATTTTTTTTTGGGGAATTTTGGACCCTTTTTTGGGTGCTTTTTACCTTTTTGAAGGAATTTTATTAATTTGAGGAGGGAAATAATGATATTTTGACTTTTTTATAACCATTTGAGGATTTTTAGGATTTTGGAGGCCAAAATGGTAGGAAAAGTGGACAAATGGGTCATGCGACTAGGGAGATGAGCTAGTGAACCATTTTTGGGTGTTAATAGATTGTCCCTTGATGTGTGAGGGAAGGAGCTCATCATATGGCTGATAGACATCATAGGTTCTGTCATTTTCTAGGGGTGTGAACATTGTCATGGAGGAGAGAAGAAACTGGTTGGAGACTAGAACACGTGCTCCATACAAACTGCAAAAACAAAAAATACATGGCCTCAATAATGAATGGGAAATAATCTCAATATATGGACGAGGTAGGAATACGCATGCTCGTATCAAGATATAAAAATAATAATGAGGCCCAAAAGGGGACCTGAACAATACATGGAGAACTGTTGTGTACATCATACTGGTCCATAGGGGACATAGATATGGGACATACTCATGGTCGGACCATGACTGATCTGAAGAACTGATACATGGGAACAATGTCAGTCATACTGAATGTGGTACCATAACAATTGATGCTCTGGTGGATATGGGGGTGTCCAACAACTGGATGGACTCAATGACTGAGAGTCAAAATCTCATGGGTACACTGAACTGCATCTAAACTGGGTACTTGAGGAAGCATATAACTGGGGTGCTTCCAAATACTATCACCAAGCGCAACCCAGATATTTGCGTGAACATACAACAGGCGGGTTCCAAAGACTCTCACCAATGTGCTAGAGTCAAGGGACATCTGGGGTCTTTGACTAATAACTGAACTAGGGAATAATACCCTGCACGAATCTCAACGGTGCGATCAAGGTGTTGACTTCGAGCACATGAGAAACAACCATTCGGAGAGGCACTAAGGACTCCTCTCAAAATGGACCATAGGCACTCACCACTGATGGTGATGAGGCCAAGGCATAGGGACCTATGGGTCAATCCTCTAGAATAGATGGGTTGGTGTTGACAGAGGGAGACTTGCAACTTCCAAGGAAATGAGGTTTCCCTGAGAGGAGCGCGAGGCGTACAACCAAGGGGTGATAGTACTAGAGTTTGGACTAACATATTGTGGGGGTGGGGAACAACTGAGGTCGCAGAGGGGGGGGACTCAAACTTCCTTTGTTTAGAGTTTGATGGCATGGCTGACCTGGTAGCATATGAAACTTACTTGGAGGAAGGGGG
This sequence comes from Larix kaempferi, assembly GCA_027924585.1. Lineage (NCBI taxonomy): Eukaryota > Viridiplantae > Streptophyta > Pinopsida > Pinales > Pinaceae > Larix > Larix kaempferi. The sequence continues at coordinate 1,553,013 of BSBM01001360.1, forward strand.
TCATAGCTTAATGGACCAGGGACTGTGATTGTAATTGGGGAAACTCAATATGGGGAAAAAATATTAAATGATATCGGGAGAATCTAAGGGTGGCATATCACAAAATACTCTGAACAAAGGCAACCATACTGGGAGTGTTTCGAGAATGTGGGGACTAGATATGATCTGTCGTGGTGCCGATGAGCACCGTTTTGACCTTCTTCATGGTTTAAGGAGTGTGAAGAAGAGATAGAAGTGTGCTCAAAATGGTACTATCGTGTGGATTTGTACGAGCCCTGTACAGTTCATGCTCATGGGTACTTTCAATTTTAAGGAGTCTGGAAGTGATAAGAAGAATCTGAAATGGTGGAGTGGTACGAGCCCATGATGGTGAGTGCTCATGGTTGCTTTCAATTTTAAAGAGTCTGAAAGCAATAAGAAGACTCCAAGGGGGTTTCTTTTTCGTTTGTTAGTCTCCAAGACCCGAAAAAGCATAAAAGTATGCAATGAAGAACTCTTCTAGCTGGTGTGACTAGAGTATTCCTTTTTTGTAATTAGTCTACAAGGTACGAAAAAGGGTTAAACTTATACCAGGTAGATGCCCTTTCAGGTACTTTTAGCGAGCATGAAAGGAAGCAAGATTGCTCAACGATCTTTGTATTTTTTTAGGAGTCAGAAAAGAGCTTAACAGAAACTCCCACTACAACAAAATAGCCTTTTAGGGGTGGTTTTGGCTTGCGGGGGTCTTGGTAAACCCCCCCCTAAAAATTTTTTTAGACCTTTGGAGGTGGTCTTTTAAAACCACCCCTAAAAGTCATGGAAATTAGACTTTTGGGGGCGGTTTTTTTAAATCCACCCCCAAAAGTCCTGAAATTTGACTTTTGAGGACGGTTTTTGGAAACCCCCCCCTAAAAGTCCAATTCTCATAACTTTTGGGGGCGGTTTGTCAACCCCCCCCTAAAAGTCATCAGAATTGAACTTTTGGAGGCAGGTTTTTTGGAACCCCCCTTAAAAGTCATGAGAATTGAAATTTTGGAGACGGTTGTTTGAAAACCCCCCTAAAAGCCCAATTCTCATAACGTTTGGGGGTGGTTTGTCAATCCCCCCACCTAAAAGTCATGAGAAATGAACTATGGGAGGCGGTTTGTTTGGAAACCCCCTTAAAAGTCATGAGAATTGAACTTTTGGAGGCAGTTGTTTGAAAACCCCCCTTAAAAGCCCAATTCTAATAACTTTTGGGGGCGGTTTGTCAAAACCTCCCCTAAAAGTCATAAGAATTGAACTTTGGGAGGCGGTTTGTTTGGAGCCCCCTTTAAAAGTCATGAGAATTGAACTTTTGGAGGCGGTTGTTTGAAAATCCCCCCTAAAAGCCCAATTCTCATAACTTGTGTGGGCAGTTTGTCAAAACCCCCACTAAAAGTCACGAGAATTGAATTTTTGGAGGCAGTTTTTTTGGAACCCCCCTTAAAATTCACGATGTGAAACTCTTTGATCTAAAACCTTGGTTATAAATAACCCAAGGTCAAAGTTTATTGTTTTAGTGTGTTGATTTGGTGTAGTAGGCATGTTAGTGATTGGGTTAGGGTTAGAGGGACACTGGCTTAAGGGGATATTTTCTACAATTTCATAATGTGGTAGGCTTTGGGGAGTTTTTGGATTAGAAGTGAGGAACCTAAGGGATCAGTGGGTTAGACATGGGCAAGGGGTTCTGGTTTTGTTGGTACTAGTGGTTAAGTGGTTTATAAGTTATCATGTTATTCGGTTTGGGGCTATATGTTAAGGTTAGGTATGAGGTGAGGGGGTTAGAGGTTGAAGCTTCCTAGGTGCATGAATTCATTGCATGGATCAAGTGTTCCAAGTGCATGAGTCATTTACATGGGTTGGTTGTGTTAGGTCAGTGTCTAATTAGTGGCATTATTTATGGTGGCCATTTCAATATTTGTAACACAAAATATGGTTCTCGTGGCCTGGATTATGGCATGTGAACTAAATTTATGGTCTAATGCCATATTAATTTTCCATGGGTTTGATGGTCCATGGATGTTAACCTAGATTACCACATAAGAATCTCTAGCCTACATGTGAGATCGTCATGATCATCATTGTCACCATCGTCGATGTCATTGTTGTTGTTGGTTTTTCCATGGTTATGCAAACCAATAAACCAACCATGGTTTAATATTTATAGTTCATGTAAACCAATAGTGGTTCTCATAACCTAAATAATGGTCCATGGTTAATAAATTTACTATATGATTCATGGTCCATGCGTAGGGCCCTACACATAATTACTTTACCTTATAAGCAAGATATTGTGGCCATTTCAATATTTGTAACATTGACAATGGTTCTTGTCGCCTATACCATGGCCTATAAACTAATTTTAGGGCCTATACCATATTAATTTGTTGTGGGGTTGATGGTCCATGCATGTTAACCTAGACTACTACATATGACCTACATATGGAATATCTAGCATATATGTAACAATTCCCTCTGTTGTTCTTGAGTGATGATTAAGGCCTTGCGACATCACATAATCTCTAAAGAGTGAATCTAATTTCAACTACAAGTGGGATATGTTGGTAATTTTTGATCTGTAATACCAAAAATGAAAATTTTCCTGCGAATTTCAACATGCTAGTCATTTTCATTCCATCACCCTTTCTTCTCATTGTTTTCCCCTTTTTGTGAAGGGTGACTCAAGTCTCAGCCTCCCATTCCACGTCTAATAAATACTCCATTATTCCACATATACACGGCTAAATGGAGAAAGTCTTCATGCACTTCTAAAACAACAGAAAAACCTTGAAGAAACCCAAAAAGCTTCTTTACTGGACGCATCCTCCGTCGCTCAGCTTAGTTCTAAAGTGGAATCATAATTATTTACTTAAACAATGTATTTAATAATTTATTGAATTTAGTAGCTTTCTTGCGAATCCATATAAATGTATTTTAATATGTGATGTGCCTAGCCTTGTACTAAATGTCTAATTAACGTTTTCATCATGGGAATGAAATCAAAATCAAAATCTTGTTTAGGAATCTCGTGCCATTTGGAATTATGGTTCCCACCACTCCATTTTGTGATATTTTTTAACAAATTGGTTCAATCCCATGTGATTTGTATAGACCGGTTCTATGAGAACTTGGTATCCTTCATCAATCGCACTATGGGGCCGGCTCTCAAACCAGGGGATCCTTCATACCAAGTTCTCGAACTACATTCAGATATGGGACTAGAATTACCATAGACACTAGCACTGGGGCCGGCTCTCAAACCAGGGGATCCATTCAATTGGCATGGTAGAATTGAAGAACCTTGAAAGGGCAAGGTACATCCTCATATTTTCGTGCAATCTTGTTTATTCTAATCTAGTTTTAATTATAAATTCCTTGCTGATATTTTCCTTTGGTGCTATAAGGTAGAGTGAATCATTATTGATGTAAGGTAGAGTGAAAGAAAATTAAATAGACTATAATAAATAGACAACCAACAAACAAAGATTAATGTATTTTATTAGAATGAACAAAATACATGCTTGGAAATGCCTTGTTAATGACTTGATAAGATGCCCACTCTCCAAGTAGAAAAGGAACCCTCTTGCTGAAGATGATACCTGAATGTTTAGCTGTTGTCCCTGTGTGCAATCTCCTCTAATATGTTCTAGGAAAAACCAACAAACTATCTTAAAAACCAATCCAAGGTTGTGATGCAATTTCTGAGTGAAATGGGGTTCTATGAATCCTATATGCTTAAAGGAACATGGCCGCTTCTTCCACAAAAGATATAGCATATGCCACTAGTAATGATAGGGATATGTAGCTAAGAATAGTAACCCATAAACAGCCTTAAGCCAATCAACTTTAAGATCTAGATTAGAGACCCATGAGTATCCTCTATACTCAGTCAAATAATGTAATATAGATCGGATATGAATATTGATGCCCAACATATTTCATAGATCTGATGAATATTTCATGCATCAATATTGTGATCTGCTCCTTCCACTAATTTCATGCACTTGTCAATGATTGTTGCAGCAGATGTATACCTTGTTCTCCCTTCCAACGCTTGTTGATATGACATTGTTTGACTACCCAGATGCCACTAGATATTAATGCCAAATCACAACTGAATAGACCCCCTTTCCAGCCGAAGAAGGAGGTGGAAGATAGGGGTAGAATTCTTTCCCTGGGTTAGAATCTCTAATAGTTAAAGAGCATGGAGACCAGAGATGTAGGGGTAGATTCGAGAGTCTTACCTAGATGGGTGTGATCATGGCTAGGGTAGACAAATGATCAAACTTCGGGAACCAACTTTGAATATATGGATCTGTGTGGAATATTTGTCTTGATCAATTACTATTTGGATCTTAAGTAAATTTGGATTTGGTAATCTTTGTGTTTATAAACTAGTTCAAACCTGTATTTCTCTCCCAATTAGGGATCACAAATGTCATTTTGAAGATTGGGGAGGCTTGTGAAAACTTATGAAGTCTATTATTTGTTATAAAATTTCACATGATTGTTATAAAATTGGAATTGAATATTGATATTTCATGTGGTTGATTAATGATACTATATCATTCTTTTCATGACATTTCCATGCTCATAACATATTATCTTGTACTTTAATAAGATTCTAATAGGATACAACCAAGTAATACTTTAATACCACGCTGAATAAGCCATACACGCAAATCAAAAAATTATGTTGAGTACCTGAGTGATTGTTGACTCATAATTTTGTTTTCCCATAGCCATATGTTTTTCCCGTTTCCAGGAATTCGATAGAGATTAACTTTGAAGAACTCCCACCCTCAATTGCACAGTTTCTAGAGCGTGGTACCTTTGCTGGAAGTTCCTTCATCCATGTTGTTCATAGAGAGCCTATGCAAGTATTTTTTAGTGAGCATTTGGCTTACTGGGTGGCTTTGGTTTGAGAAGATCTTCCACAAAATATTTCCTCCCAAGGCCAAATTAGCCAACCCGGGATCTCTTACCTGGAGACCACCTTCTGAGAATGGCTTGTTCACAATATCCCAACTTACCAAATGAATATTTTTTTATTCCCCTTACCTACTTGCCACAGAAAATTTCAAATCATCTTAGATACCTACTCGGTGATCATCTTTGGAGCTAAAAGAAAAGAAGCTTGATAAATAGGAAGAGAGGAAATAACAGCTTTGATAAGGGTAAGCTTCCCAACGATGGTGAGCCACTGTCCACCCCAGGATACCATTTTCTCCTTGATTTTGCTGATGACTTTGAGCCAGTGTGAAGCCTTGGTGATTCCCCAAGTTAAAGGAAAGCCTAAGTACTTGATTTTTTCCCAAGCTGCAAAGCCCGTGAAACCTAAGGAGTGGGCAATTCGAAGGATGGTAGGTTCGTCTACCTTCCAACCATACACAACACTTTTTCTCTTATTTACTAGAGCTCCAAAGACTCTACAATGTCCATATGACATTTCCGATTTCATCTTCAGAGAAGGGCTTCAAAAGATTTGAATTATCCTCCTCCTCTACCAGTCTTAGAATGTGAGTAAGAAAGTCTCAAAATTCCTCCTCAAAATCCAGACCTTCTTCTTTGAAGAGCTACTAGAAATGAGAAGTTGCAACCTCTTTTATTTGAGCTAATTATTTATGAACAATCCCATTGGGGGAAGTGATTTCAACTATGTGATTTCGAGAGAGGCGTGCTCTAAATTGATTATGGAAGAAGGTAGTATTTCTGTTGCTGTAAAATATCCATAATTTTCTCTCTTTTTTTTTAATTTACTCCTACTATCCTTAACTGTATAAATTTCCATCTAAGATATACATAATTATCGAATTTTAAACAGAAGAAAACTACTAGCTAGAGGTCACCAGGTCCTTTCTCTAGCATGGATTGTTTCAAGCAGTAGGTCTACTACTTACTTAGCTTCGGCTAACACAAAATGTTCCAATGTGGCAGGTATGACTTGAATTACAAAGGAGCCAAAGTTAACATACAGGTAATGAAATATAGCCTTGCGTCCATATACTTTTTAAAAAAAACAAGGTTAAGTATAACAAAATCCTATTAGCAAAAAAGATGCAGGTATAGGCCCTCATGCCCAAGGGGGTCTATACTATACCAATCAAGGTTTTACATCAAGGTAATAAATAAGAAAATATCTAGGGCCTTCGGCAAGGATTTCAGAAAACAAAGGTAACTTAAGTAAAGCCTACCACAAAAGTTATACAAAAAATATGTGATCAAGATACTTTGATTCGACTCACGAGTAAGGCTGGCTTCCAACAATATTCAAACGATAGTCATAAGTAAGGTTGAGACCAGGTTTCAAATTTGAAGCCTCCAGGGCCTGTCAGAGGCCCGTTTACTCATCATAGAAGACCGCGTCGAATTTTTCCATGCAAAAAAAATTTAATATCAAGACAATCCCATCAATAATTAAATTAACCATGAATGTGTAAAATTGCAACCAAAAGGTAACCTCAAATTTCTCTAGTCTAATGGTTTTCAGTGGGAATGTGGATTGCATCAAACGATCCAAGTGGGCAGTGGGGCACCGTCACCCATGGCTAGGTCACAGGTGGATTGGAAGTGGAACTTACGTGGATAGGCCCGCCACCCTTGGTTTTAAGGCTCCTCGTGTTAACGCTTATGTGTTTAGCACATTTAATGGCAGAAACAACTTCATTAAACTTGGTTGATGGGACGGTGGCTCATACGTTTTGTTGGTAGCCGGTTTACCAATTACCAGTGTTCCAGTACCACATACCACACATACCAGTTCATGAATGGCGACTTCTGTTCCGTTAGTTAATTCGATATTCAATGTATAATGCATTATGCATTATGTTAAAACTTAATGTACCCGGAATTTGACATTTCAGACAAACTCCACAATCACAATCCATAAACTTAACAGCTCCCGAAGTCCCTATCCTTCCCTGTGTTTTATTTGCAAAGTGATGTATCAACTTAATCCTGCGGCTCTCGAGTCTCGAGTCCCACCCTGTGTTTTCTATTTTCTATCAAGTCCTTAGTCTACACTCCAATTCCATGCTCCAAGTTCCATGGCTCTAGCCTCTGAGTCTCTGACCATCAATATATAATATTACAAGAATAAAAAAAAGCTTTTGTTTATAACCTTCCTCCACCGTGGTCGAGCAGCGAGCTACTTCCAAGTTCCACCTACCCTATCTCCTCCAAAAGAGTTTGCAGAGCTAACTTCAAGGCTAACTGGGTTGCAACTTGCTGTGAATTTACAGGTATGTACAACATTTAATCCATTCACAATTCTGTAAATTATTTTAAAATTTTGGTATTTGGTTAAAATTTTGTAACTTCAAACACAAGATTGTTATTTGACTAAAATTATGTAAATTCAAACCGGCCTTGAAGGCTTCAAATTTGAAGCCTGGTAACGACTGACGTAGGATATTGCAGGGGCAGTCGCCGGACCCAATTTTGAACCTCGTTCCCACTTCCCACCTGGATAAATCATATCGTCAACTGTGCATACAAATGCCAAGAACAAATCTCAAATTAATAGCACCGCAGGCTCAACTTACTCCAACAGAGATCGTCAACTGCTCTTTGTTTTTTTTGCGATTTTGTATATCAACACAAACCAACTTGCTCTTATGGATGGCATTTATGTTAATTTTGAGATTAGGAATGGATAAATTGCAACAAATACCTTGGTCCCCATTGCTAATAGAAGGAAAAGAAGTATCTAGAATCCATAGCATTGGCAATTTGACATAAAATCGTCGAAAACTTGCATTGCCAAAATGGATTTTTGTGATCCCCACCGATTCCCCTTGTACATCGTTTCCAACTTTCCATTAACATAGAGTGTCCTCTGTCACCCCCATTTTCGAATGCTGCAAAGTGAGCCCCCATTTTTGAATGCTGCAAACTGAGCCATTGGGGTGCGGCACGAGCATTCACTTCGTCTCCCTATTTAATATATGCACATTGCATGTGTTTGGGCATCGACCCAAATCATTTCATCTCCTGATTCCCACTGCCCAGGAACTTAGGGATGGGTATGAAACCCTCCAATAACCATGGGAGCTGCATTTGGTACTTGGAAGCATTTAGGATATGTTTTAGGGCCTAATTGGCCATTCCAACTTGGGAGCGAGGCACTTCTCCGCCACCTTTCCAACCCTAGGTCACTCTCCTTCACTCTTTTCCTGTCTGATTACAAAGGGAATAATGGGTGGGTCCAGATCGTTGCAAAGGGAATAATGGGTAGAGGTGCAAATCGTCTGTAGAAAGAGGAATTGGGGGCTTGAAGCCAAGAATAATAGTAATCGTCAACATCCTAGGCGATCGTGATTGTGTCTAGTGGAGCTTTCATGAGAACGAATGTGCCTATGACTGTGCCTGTGCATCTATCTGAATGATGCATATTAAACCCTGTTTTAAATGAATTTGTGCTAGTGTAGATGTTCAATGCACCCAATATGTCAATGCACCATTATAGATCTCACTCACACACAGATACAATGTGTTGAGGGATCTCTCACCAACGCTGTAGACTTTGGAGTGCCTCATTTTTCTTGGTGTAATAATAAAATTGAGCAAAAACATGACACTTGAATATTAAGATGGCATATTAATCCAGTAAAAGAAACTATTCCCATGATTCAGGGAATTTGGGAGAAGAGACATTGTAATGCCTACAAGAATAGTGAGCTTAAGGAATTGGAAGGTTGAAGGAAATTGAAATTGTTATTTGTAGAGGAAAGTCTTAAAAAATGGAACATTGGAACCACTGTACTTGTTTATCCAATCCAAGAAACTAAGATGGACTAATTAAAATTGAAATAAATATGAGTTACGAACAGCCAAAAAGAAATTTGGTTGATCAACACCTCCAGACAATTTTGTAATCCTCATCCACATGATAACAATAGTTTTTTCTTAGCAGGAACAAAGGATTTTAATTAATATTAACAACAAAATTACATTGGCCTCGACTATATCTAGAAGGCCTGTAACTCTCGAAAGGAGCTAATCTGTTGATTTCTATTTCTTATTGCGATCAAAGTTTAGAAACTAGGGCTTCAAAGCTCATGTTTAGAAAAATTAGAAGATATTTTTCAAAGATTAATGAATCCGCAAGATGACTAGTACATTGTGGGTGGTTCATCTAAGTCAAGTCTAATAAGATGATGGTTTATGAGGTGTAATGCCTAGCATGTTATATATTGATGGTTGGGTATGCAAAATATACTAGCAAATTGTACCATCTCAGCTTAATTGGGTGCTTGGTTTGTGTAGTTTTGCCGTCCATGAACTTATTCATGGATCATTTTATGTGATCTTCTTGGTGTTTGTTCTTGCTACTTGGTTCATATTAAAATACCATTACCATTGCCTATATTACTCTTAATGAATAATGAAATTTTGATGTTCTATTACATTTTCAAATGAAAAAGAATAATTTATTTATTTTTACATGTCAGCATTGAAGGGTTCATTATCTCATAACCCTTCAAAGTGAAATGGAACCCCACCCTTCAAATTTGATCCCTGGACTTGAGACCATGGTCCAGGATTTCATGTGAATGGCTATCGGACTAAGAGTCTAAGATCCATCTCTCACTCACGCTAAATTAAAGGAGTCTTTTACTGTCACATGGCTATCATAAAAACACTGCTGAGGACATACATGATTGTTCGAAAGGTTCTGCGAAAAATGCTGCACTGTCAGTTTGTAACGCCCTTTTGATTACAGTGCTAAAACCACCTCGATACTATCCAGACTGATGGAAGGTTAGCCTAGAATTCAGAAAATAACTTCACTTCATTGCAATGAGAGTCTTCTCTTGGAGGGTTTCAGAGTCTTCTATTGCTATCGGAAGTTGTCTTCAGCGCAGACTGTAGATGGCATGATGAGAGGGTTGTAACAACGCCATCACTCAGAGTATCTCAAAGTTTAGATTGGTTCCGATTTTCAGTGTGGCTTCTCCAGCATAACTGCGTTTTTCACAACTTGTAAGTTTTCGGTAAGTTGATACATGAATAAGCTTTCTGAGTGCTTGGATAATTAAACTATCATAAAGTGAAATCTCAAGGTTAACCTTTTGCATGCTTGGCAGGTTTCCATGGGGATCTTCAGCCTCGTATCTTGGCGTGCTCGATTCACCGGTAAGCAATAGACCAACTACTTCTAAATCTCTTGCTGGTTAGAGAACGTTTCAGAAAGGAAGTGACCTACATTAGAGGTCTGCGGGGGGGTTGACGCCTTCTTTGGTTTTGGACGAGTAACTATGGTTTTTAATTTAGCATTGAAGATATCCTGGCATTTTTGCCATGGCAAAAACGCCTTTCTCAATTGTATAACAATTCTGGGTTTAGCATTTTTTTTTAAAACTAGGCGTCCCAAACCCGGTGTAAATATGGAAAACTTAAAAAGGGGCACATAGCCAACCGAGCTTTCATAATACTCATGAAGTCGGCGATAACTATCTGTTTCTTTTAGTCTGATTATGACTGTCCTGGCCTTTACACCATGGAAGCTAGGAATTACTAAAAAATTACTGTCAATGCACTTGGACATTAAAGCTTCTCGACCCAGTGACTATTTTTAATTGCTTCTGTATAAATTTTTTAAGGGATTTTCAACTTGATAGAGAGGACGAAGGGCCTCTCTTGGATTTCTATAGATTTCCTGTAATCGTTTTCAAATAAAAACTGCGTCCATTACCATTTGTTTTGCACATTTAAAGTCCAGAAACGTACTGCAAGTTCGTATTAAAACCCATGTATTTATTTATGAAAATGGGTTCTCTAAAATCGCCCTAAGACAACTCTATAGCCGTAGGCTTTGGGTTTGACCCACTTCTTGTATAATACAGCACGGTTTTCAGTCTAAAACATTTTCTTTACAGTTTGAAAACTAGCACTGAAACAGAACGAGAATAAAATACTTGGAGTTTCTTTCGTATAAACAGGATATCCGTTCATGGTACTTCTCATGCTGTAATGGGAAATTCTGTAATTTCAAAATCTCAGCATGTAACTTGCAAATTTCCTCCAAGGAATAATAACTGCAAAAATTCCCACAAGCTCGTGCATTCTCAGAACCCTAGTAATTTCGTGGTCTCTGTGTAAACAAAGAGTTAAGGTAAAGAGATCGACCATCACGAATGTATGACTCTAAAAACAATATATACCTGTACTTTTGAAGGCAACCCGAATTCCCAGGTTGGTCTGTTTGTGAACTACTTTTAAATAGATTTTTAAGAGCAAACTAGCTCGATCTATGGGTTTGTTTTCTTTTAGGTTACCCATTTTAAAATCTCCCAAAACTTGAATAGAAAACTCTGTCCGCCTTAAACTATTCCCTTCAACGGAAAATACCTGAGATCAGACCTAAGTCCAAGATTCCAAGTTGATACAGTTTATTTTGCAATTTATAAGAATTATTTCCAGATAATTTGCAGGCCATTCACGGCCTTTGTAAAAGGTTAATAACATACTCAAATTCTCGACATAAACATTTTTGTCTTATTAAGTTAAAGTATACCCTAGCTTAAGGAAGTCCTTCGCGGATCTAGGGCTATTCTTTGTTATACCTCAGAAGAGGTATCTGTGTTTCTATAGATCTATACAGCTTATATGTTTTAAATGTAGCTCTAACAGAGATGGGGAAGGCTGCGCCTTCTCCCTTACACATAGAGGTATATAGCCATATAAAAATGTAGATTAAAAAGACAGAAAAATAGAGTTTATCTTTTAACACGAACTCTGTCCATTTAAAGGGTGCAGAGACTACATACTATAAGCATAGTACCAATGCTGAAACCCTTGTCGAACAACAACGAGAATGTAGGGATGGCATCTCTCAACTCGATCTGTACAAACTTACAGTTGCTCTCTGTTGAGAGATGTATAGGTCACTACACTTATGCGAAAGAAAACAATAACGTTTTCTGTCTTGACCAAAATAGAGAAGTAATACTAAGCCATGAATTTACTGTAACTTGATATTTACATTCGTTGCTCGTCTTTGCAATCGCAGGGTAGACATTATTAAAATAAACTATCAATCCTTTAATATCACAAGAGTATTGTTTACTAAATGTAAATGTATATCAAAATTGTAAACACCCGTAATTTATACTTACTACTAGCTATAACACAATACATGCATATATATAAAACGACCTTGATACTAACAAGGAAGATCATTGCTTAAAAGTAAACATTTTATCGAACAGTTTTCACCTATAATCTACTCAGTTCTGTAATGAAGAATCAGAATGGTTAAATAAGAGGCATTCATAAAACTACCTTAATCAATACTATAATAAAAACCTGGAATTCTGCAGTCCAAATGAAATGGGAACATCCACGTTCCACCCAATTGTAGATTAGGCACAGCTGAATGACTGTCCTCAATCACCCGCGAGCTAGATCATGCATGTAAAAAGCAGGGACAGTGAACCTCAGTTCCAGATCTCAATCACACTTTCAGAAAATAACTTGCCTAACACAGTGTGCTCACATAGCAAGAGTTTCTCCGCTAGAATACTAAGCAGCATCCTGCCTCCCCCATATGCTTTCTTTATAGTTTTGTTTTTGCCCAGGTCTTAGCACTAGCAGCCAATTCCTCATGGAATTTTCGCAGCTAACAAAATCCCTGATTTTCAAGGTGTGTCTAGTGTCATAATTACACTTCTAACACTTGTTTCGATCTCCCTGAGGTTAACTCCAACTTCTCCCTTACTTTTCCATGCATGATCTCCTCATTTAACATGGAGGTTCCTCTTCATTCCTTTATTAAAATAATTTAATCATAATGTTCATTACACTAGTCCTTCTAGGACTTATTAGGAAGATTTCACATCTAGCCCCTTTATTGAAAATCAATTTCAACAATAATTAAAATAATTAAATTTAACATAATGTCTTATACTCTGGGGGATGTCACAGTTGCCAGACTTAAGCTAGAGGCTTCTCGATTTAAGCCTCCAGTACTCTTCCTCTTGTCTGTAAGAGCGAAAAGTGGTGAGTTGGGCAGCTTGCTCCTTCTAAATTTCTGAGAAAGTGATATCTTTTATTTCCAAATCAAATTGCATATCTAACAACTGATTGGTGGTTTGATTTCTATGGGTAGAGGGAAAGGTTGAGGGATTTTTTAACCACTTTTTCAAAGCAATTTTAGTTGCCCTTAATTTTTGTTCCCACACATAGTTGGGCGACCGTGTGACAGGAGTGGACCAGGCATTCAAAACAGTATCTAAAAACCTTTCTCTTTCTGTCCAAAGGGGGCTGAAACGAAAGGGGATGGGCCCCAATCTTTCTTCTTCTTCAATAAGTAGTAAAATAGGTTTATGATCTGAAGTCATTTATTGCAGAATTTTAGTAGAGATAATCTTTTCTTTTTTTTCTGTCAAAAAGGTATTCGGAAGTAAAAATCTGTCTAAACGAGCTGAAATATGATGCCCCCCACTCTGTTATTTGACCAAGTGTAGAGCCTTTTTTTTTTTTTTTTTTTTTTTTTTTTTTTCTTCTGTCAGTCAAAAAGGTATTCGGAAGTAAAAATCTGTCTAAACGAGCTGAAATATGATGCCCCCCCACTCTGTTATTTGACCAAGTGTAGAGCCCTTTTTTGGCTTGAAATCCATTAAGTCCCACTGCTGAATTAGGTCTTCAACAAAAGGAAGAAAATGGTCTCTACTGATGTTGCCTCCTCGTTTTTCCTTAGGTTCAAAGACTAGGTTGAAGTCTCCTGCAAGAATTATATTATTGGGAGAGCGAGCCTCTAAAAGTTCTGATAGTGTTTTCCAACAATCTTTCTTTTCTGCATAAAGGACTGGAACATAAAGGTGAACAAGAGCGAAGGTCATCTTACTTATAGAGTGACGTAGTTCGGTGTAGATCTAGTGTTGCATCCCGAAGGAGCTTTCGAGTTGGAATTTATCATCCTCCCACAGAGTAGCAAGCCCTATGGAGGAGCCCCTTGGACTTACTGCTTTCCCGACATTTCTTTTCCATTTCGATTTGTTGATCTCAAGAAGGGCTCCCCCTTCTATTTTAGTCTCTTGGCGCATACAACAACTGGCCTATGAATCCTGTAGAAGCATGAGATGCATATCCAGGATATAATAATATGTTGAGGAAAAATTGAAGTCTATCCCAAGGAGATTATGACTAGGTATCAATAGCATGAAGGCATCCAAGACCTTATGGATTTGTTTTAGGAGAGGACGATCCACTTTCAATTATTGTTTGGAGGAGGTTTGAGGGTAGAACATCACTCATTTACACCCAAGGCAATTGTTATGGGCATCTTTGAACAACCTTTGGTGACATTTCGAGTTACAAAAACCAATAAACTGTTCTCATATCTAAGTTTCTCTCTGCCTAGCCTTGTGGAGGGATGTCTCAAGGTTGATTTCTGAATATGGAGGGTTATTGCATTTGTGATGCAATCTTTTGATGTCATATTTGTGTGACACAAATGGGATTTTCATGGATCTCCCTTTCCTGGCACTTTATGATGACTTACAACAGCAAACACCCATCAGCAAGGGTCCGCAACCTTTGAGCAACATTTGTAAGGTTTGCTTGGGGTAACAACCAACAAATGTTTGATCAGCAACACATGACTATTGAATGATGAGGGACTTCACAACTTATAATTATTCCTAATTGACATGTGTGCCCAACATTCACTTCCTATATTAGTCCTATATTGCACGACCAAGGGCCATTCATCATCAAAAGTCAATACATAAAGAGGAGGAGATATGAGAACCTTGCCATATGCTTCCAAGAGATAATTTCCATGCTTCTAATTAGCCTTACATGTTACACCTATATTGCATGGCTATGATCTATTTTCCATCAAGCGTCGAGGTATAAAGAGGAGGATATAAGAGAACCTTGTCATATACTTCCAGTGATTTCATGATTCAACTAAATATATTTAGGTTTCCACTACATGAGACCAAATATAGCTGCCAATTTATGACTTCTAATGCTCTAAATTGGCTAAGAGTAGATAGAAATAGAAAAATATACCTAAATTTAATAGAATAAAATGAAATGCTAAAGAAAATAACCAAATTTTCAGAAAATAGTTGAAGCATTTTAAATTGTGTGCAAGATAAGAAAATATAGGAGAAGGACATTGCTTCCAAGTAATGGCCCACACACTGCTTGCTCTAACAAGATAAATATTGGGCACCTTGAAAGTTAAAATGAAAGTTATGAGGTCATTGTGAACACATTGAATTTGCAATTAGTTGAATGAGCGATTGTGTTCTCCAACCTTTGTGCACGTGAACCTCTTTGTCTATGAAGAGGTCCCTATCTTGTGTTGAGTTAACACCACAAATGGAGGCATTCTCATTGAATGATGTGTGACATGTTTCATACCTACATCTTTTTTCATCACATTAGAAATCTATGCTTATTAACTAGGAGTTGAATAAGAGCTTCCATGATTGTTTTTACGTTCTTGTGTATGTTGTGATTGATATTTCTTCTCTTATTTATTAAATTTATGTGTAAACATCATTACATCTTGAAATGGCATGTGTGATTAAATCCCCAAAGAATAGGCTAGCCCAGCTACAACCTAGAGGTGTTACCCACTCTTGCCTTGATAACCTCCTCTCTACACTTTGATTGGCTCTTCTGCAACTCGAGGGGGACTTCCCTAAGTAGGATTGATAGGGTATGGAAATGAGGAAAAAAGGTAATTTGAATATTTATCCCTAGCAACAGTTGAGGTCTTCTAGTAGTAAAGGTGTTCTTTTGGCATGTAATAGAAAAAACTATCATTGTTTTCTCCTTTGCTATTTGGGTATAATGAACTCCTGCTTATGTATGCACACCTCATTCCTGCTACAATTTTAGTTCATGTGTGGGGTTTAAAATGGGCGATGGTCCATAAAAAGTGTTCATCTATTTTAATTCAATGTGTGAGTTGTGCATATGTACAGGAATATTATCAACATCGGCCTCAACAAGCTGCAAATAATATGTTCAGGTAGGGGGGTTCACAATATGGTTACAACATCCATATCAACAATATACACAACAACCATATCAATAGAAACAATCTACATTCCAACCACAATATCAGGTTGGTAAAGAAACTCCGATCTATATTCTGCACTTATGCAACATGTAGAATGGCATTCAAAATTTCACTTTCCATTTTCTAAATGCCAATATTTTAATTGACACAAAAGTATGGCCAATTTTCTTCCCCAAATCTAATGTCCATGGAACTTTCACAAAGTTTATTTATTCATAAAATGTTGTCACTAAATCTTAATCAAATCTATGGTTAGACCACATTCTTAGCAGCAGCCTTATGGACAGTATTATGCACAACCAGCACAAAACTATTTACAGCCTCAATAGCAACCACAACAGGGCCAAGTTAGATCCTATTTTATTGTTTTAGAAAGTTATTTGTTTGAATCCAATATTGAGTGGTATATAAACTTTAAGCTATTGACAATGGATTTTGGCTTTCTACAGTATTCTCAAAATACTTCATACTATCAATAGAAACCCATCCAACATGAACATGTATTGCAAATTTTTAGCCATTGCATATAATGATATTGCAATCTGATTGATGGATTGTATAGTAGGCAAATAACCTGTTTGTCAATGGTAGTTTTCTAGAAGATATTGATCTTTTTGTTGTTGATAGAATTGGAACAAAAATAAGAAAAACTTTCACATGATGTTTTATGTAATCAAGTTTTTGATTTTTCTCATACATAATTTCTATTTGATAACTTTTTTGTGAATGTTTGAAGCCTATTGCATTGTTGTTTTTATTGGTCCATTTTCACTTCCACTCTATGCAAATTGATGTTTTCTATTTTTTCCCACTATAGTTGTATTTGAAAAGACAAATATCTATTAAACCAACACTTGTGAGCTCCTAGTTCTCCTGTGAAGAGACCTGAGTCTGAGATATGATTGTTATATTTAGACACTTAGTACACACTATCCTAGGGTCCATATTTTATTGAGTTGACCATGGCCCTAAGCACATGATGTCAGGATGCTTTCTCAAGCTTCTAGTTGACTTCCATTACTATTATTTATGTCCTAGGAGAATGTTCCCTAGATGAACATGACATGCTATTGTTGAGCTCTAGTTCCACTCTAATTGACTCCAACTCATGATGGGCTGCTATTTTGGGAGAAATTCTATGTATAGAGTTTGTATCATTGGAGCTAAGGAACACTTGATGATGAACCTTACCTTTCCCTAATTTTGGTCTTCTTCATGTTATTATTGTCCTAGAGAGGTGCAACCCCTTTTTAGATGATTTTGATATCTTTAGATTCACTATTCTTAGTGTTAGATCCATGCTTCATTTTATTGTTATTTTGCAGAGATTTTCTAAATTAAGAGATTTGTGATTACCTATGGGCACAATTCTTAAGGAGACTATTTGAATTATTTATGAATGTACTTCATACTATATTTGACCTAGGATATGTGCACACTCACCCCTTTGAACATGAGATGGTTTACTTTGAGGTGGAACATGCTATTTTTACCCTAGCAGGATTCACCCTAAACTAATCCTCTCACTTTACCATGCAATATTCTATTTTGAGATACTCCACTTGTTCTTTATTTGGAGGAAGGATTCCTAATATAAAAGGTTGATTTATGTTCAAAGAGGGTTGCACTTTAACTATCTTAGTTTTGGAAAACTAGAGTTATATCTTCATAGTTCACACCCCAACTATACTAGGACCTAGGGAACACTTATGGAAGCTTATTATTGGAAAGATTTGTCTATTATGGAGCATTCTTCTTCCTTCCATCTTTCACCCTACCCAGTCATGAAACCTACCTTAGATATTTTTTCTTTGATTTCTCAAATCTTTATCTCTTCTATCCATAGAGATAGTCTTTGTGAATTCACCCAAGGTCAGTCCAGAAACATTAGCAAGGTGTTGAGGGTTAATGATTAATTCCTTGTTTGATTCTCCCATCTTCTCATCCCATTCTTTCATTTTGCGTGAGTATGAGAGAACATATTATTTAGTGAGAGTTAGAGATCACTCATCCTATTCATGTGATTCCATCCTTGGAGTTTCAAGATAAGGTGATTTGGAAGCAGTGCGACATTAATAAACAATTTTAATAAATCAAAAGTTCAGTGATCAAGTGTTGGTTGAAGTTGCTCCAAAATAAGATCTGCAGTCTGAGAATCTGAATAAGACTTTTATACCTGGAAATATGAAGGAGACCTTTGTGAAAAACTCAGTATTGAAGAATACCATGTGGAAAACCTAGTGCGTAGAACTAAAGAAGCTCTCATGGAGATCATTGATTGTTGATCTTGTTGAAGACCTTATTGCATAACTGAGTTTAGAAATTATTGCAGACCTTATTGAAGGATTGATTGAGAGCTCAAGGCAGAGTTAGGAACACAGAATCAATAGAAGAATTGAAGGTTGAGACTGTACAGAGATTCATTTAAATGGGTTGCATATGTGAAGCTTTCTAACTCAGTTCCAATTGTGATGTTTGAGAAACCCATTTTGAATACTAGGCTTGTTGATTTATTGAATGTGACTTCTCATTTCAAAAAAGAAACATTGCTAGAAGAAGAATGAAGATATGGACCTGTCTATAAGGTTGTTTTTGCAGGTGGTCTCCATGTGGTTGTTAAGGTCCTGGTTCATGAAAGAAATATCAATAACCAGGAGGCAGCAACAAAGTAAGAATTTTTGGGTAAGATAACTTTACAAATAATTTAATGGAAATGAGGGAAACACACTTCCTTCTTTATCCAAAAAAAAAAGAATCAAACTTGAGGACTTAAATGAATATGGTGTTTCTCTTCTTGCTTTGTTGGAATCTTTAGGCTAAAAAACCTTTGGTATAAACATTTAGTACATGAACCCTTAAATTGCCAAGATTTTTTGAAAATTATGCTTCTCTCACGCTATGTGGTAGAATAATGACAAAGCTAACTAGGAAGCAAAATCATGTAGAATAATGAACTTGTTGAAGGTGAACTTATATTAGTTGAATCAAAGGGAGTGTATGATCCCCACATATGTCTATGCCATCTTGGTTGGGATATACACTTAGTGATGCTTATGTTTAGCTCTTCCATGAAATGTCCAACGGAAACATATCCATTGATGCTGTCACCTACAGTGCACTTATTAATGGCTTATGTAAGGAAGGCAAGTTGGATGAGGTGAGGAATCTTTTCTATGAAATGTCCAACATAAACATATGCCCTAATGTTGTCACATACAAAGCGTGTATTGATGGTTTATGTAAGGTAAGTTGGACAAGGAAAGAAAGCTCTTCTATTAAATGTCTAATAGAAACATATGCCCTGATGTTGTCACCTACAATGTGCTTATTGATTTAATATTTTGTATGAAATCAGTAATATTCAAGCACCTAAAGCTAATTTCCAGACTTCCTATACAACCCAAAAAACCATAGCTGTGTGTGTATTGGGGTGAGCTCTATAATAAGGTTGCTTGATACCATTATCTCCCTTCCAAGTGCTGCTTATTATATTTCAGACTACAACTACAGGAAATGAAGAAAGGCCTTGGTAGAGTTGAACTTTGCTGTCTCTGTAGTGAATGTGACTACTTACTTAAGCTGCCGCTACCTTGTGTGTGGGCTGTTTGTTGGATTGTCTCATGGATGACACCTTATGAGCCCTGCCCCTCTTATCTATGGATGCTTAGTTAAGGAATCGTATGGTTCTAGTTAAGGAATCTTATGGTTCATTACACCCTCCTTGAGTCCTCAAATAGATTGATGTTTACTTTCAATGTTGTTGTCCTTGCATTTTCATCTCTTTATGTACATCCTTTAGGGCCATTGTTAAAGTGCCTCAAACTTTTGTGGTAACTTTGTAAGATGAATTTGACAAGCAATATGCTTCATCAAAACTTGGATTTCTTCCTCTAAACAATCTTTACTAGGACGATGATTGTGATCTATTATTTTGAAAATAGAGGCAACAGGTAGCTAACATGCGTTATATTTTCATCATGGTGCAATGTATTTGATGGCGATGTAGTTGTACGGTTAATGTCTCAAAGCAAAGTTATTTTGGTCAAAGATGCTTCTTTTTGGACCATTCCTCTTGCTTGATGTGGAAAAGTTCTGAATGCATAGTTTGGTGACCCCTTGGCATATTGAATTATGGTGCAAGCCCTTGAAAAAGATTGACGTGGCAAGCCTAAGTTTGAAAAATATTGACGTGGCAATCATATCATGTTAAAGTTGTTTGTGGTACCTTTTGAATGTGGCAATCTTAAAAGTGGATACACCTTGAATGTGGTCAAATGTTGGATATGGGACATCATCAAGCATCCTTTTGGTTGAGTGAAAGGATCATTATGTCGGTCAAGCCCCCTATTGTATGGATTTCTCTTCAAGCAAGTGATTTCATTTTTTAGAGTGATGGAGTTCTGAGTTCTCAGAAAAAAGGGAGAGAGGAGTACCCTCCGTAGGTCCAACCACAGATTTGGTCATAACTAAAGGTATCCACAAGAGCTAAATTTGATTGAGTTTAGAGATGATTATTTAAATGAGTTTGGAGCTGATTATTTGACCGAGGTTGACTCAGTCAAAGAGCAGATTGGATAGAATTTTGAGAACTAAGTTTTGCTGTGTCTAAGAGCTGAATTTGACTTAGTTTAGAATTGATTAGTTGACTAAGTTTGACTAGGTTTGAATAGAAGATTTGACCGAGTTAAGAGCATATTGGTTTCACTGAAGTTGACCAAGTTCAAAGATCTAAACAAAATACTATGTTTCCATCTTCACCTCTCAATAACATCTATAACATTGATAAGTTATGTTTGCCAAAATTGGTTTTAGTGCTGAAGTTATACCCATAAATTCAAAAGGTCCACTGTTGCATGCTGATATGTTCCCAGAATTCATGTTTTGGGGTTGTTATTGTGCCCAGAATGCTCTTTTGGCCTCCTTTCATGGAAAAAGTGTCTGAAACTGCTCATTCTATTCTCAAAATTACTCATATTATTCCCATAACTACTTCACAATGATTTTTGGTAGGCTCAGGATTCCATGGCCTCATTCTCTCCATAATCTAAACATTATTCCTCAGGGTCCATGTCTATATTATGACCAAAATTTTAGGATAGACTAAACAATATCTAGAAAACACCTTGTTGATTCAATATGCTTTCGTTTATCTTTAGCCAAACTTTTGGAATGAAACTTACGGGGGAAACAAACTTTAAAACATGTTCACCAAACTAATGTTGGTTCACATTAGATGATCTATTTAACTGGAAACAGTAAACTAAATGGGATATGGAAAGGAATGATAAATTTGGCCAAAGGAAAGGAATATATGATAGCAAAAGCCTTCAATAATCACCATTACTTTAACAAACTAACCATGCTGAGTTGAATTTGTATAAGTTTGTTTTTGCTTTTGCTAATTGTAGTATTCTTATCTGGCAGTAAAAATTGCAACAATGGCTAATAGACGAGAAAGCACATGATCAATTTGTTAGTCGTGCTAATACTGACACTGAAGTTTATTGGAATGATCCTATACAACTCAAACCAGAACTAGTCTACCGCTGTGGAGTAAGTTCATGATGGCACATTGATGCATGATATGTTCTATGCAATACACTTCTTTATGAGTGTGTGATTACTGATGATACCACCAGTATTTTTCCTAACTGCTAAAGGTGTTGAAGTCAAAGATCTTTTCTTTTGCAGTACTGAACTGAAAGATTTTCCCATTGGTCACCCCTTGGAACATATCTGGAAACACTAGTACATAGGCAAGGAGTAGCTATTTGGGGGGGTGGTACAACCTTTAACCGTCTGATGCGATTCGCACATCCATAGGTTTGTGCTTTTCCAAAAGCTACTTGTGGGTATTGAACATAGTATTTGTGAATTACTCCTATGCTATTACATATTTAAGACCTATATTAAAAGAACTGTAGTAAGTACAAAATTAGAAAATTAATTGACTTCTGTATTTTATACAGGTAAAATTGATAGATTTCTCTCCTGGTGAAAAATTCTTGGTTACTTACAGTAGCCACGAACCAAGTAATCCTCTAGGCACACAGGTATTTGTTGAGCTATTGCATTATTTAAAATATGTTCTATTTTTATTAATTAGCAATTAAGTATGGGGAGCATATTCCAAAACACTAACAGGCTTTGGCAAAAGATCGTGCCACTGACTAACAAATTTCAGAGGTTGAAAAACTTAGTGAGGTTGGAAAGTAAGAGTTCTACTTATATTTATCAAAAGGTATAAAACAAAATTTTGTAATGGATTTTTTGGCTTTTTGGATTATTGAGTTTTATATAGTGGCCCATTGAGTTTTTTTCGGTTCACAAGTCAAAACCACCAGGCTGTGAATGACTCTATGAGTACTTGTAAATCAGATTTTGACTCTTGATTTTTCCCGAGTAAAAAATGCTTCTGTGAATCAGACTTGCTGGAATCATGTGTGACTAGCCAGTGCATCAACTTTCATGTATTAGGTCTTAAGATGGAATTGACTTGTGAGTTTGATTTAAATCCTTGAGTTCTGTAACATTGTCTTAAACAGTAATCTTGTAAGTTGCATAGAGATTGATGCCAAAAAAACGACAGAAACCAACCTACATAGATATTTCTCTCTACAAAACACTGAAAGCCATGTAGAGGAGAGGCAAGGTCTTGACTCTCCAAATCATGTGTAGACAGGCATACGACCAACATACTATCTATTATGCTAATGTATTTATAAGGAAGTTGCCTATCAATTACATTGACACCCAAATGTCTTCCTTTTTCACTAAATGACATATTAGTGTTTAATAACACAACTTCTTATCATTTTTTATTGCTAACCCACTCCATCATGTTATAGACTGTAGTTGCCTCATGTAATTTGAAATTGCAGATATGTTTCAATAAATCATAATCAGTGGTAGAAGTTGGTCCCTTGGTGGACCTACCCATACACTACAAAGGGTCATCAATTTATTGAAACTTCAACTTTACTGCTGATCAAATGCCTAAAGGCTAAATTAAATAAGAAGTAGAACAAAAATTAGAAGTAGAATTAAGTAGTAACTAAGCAGTCTGTGTAAACCCAATTAAATGTTTACTGTACTCCAATAGATTTATCTGTTATTCACATTCTTATACTCATTTTTCAGTGTCTAGTAGCCCCTACAATCCCATGCTTACAAAAACAAGGTTTGAATGAAAATTAGCACATCTTAGAAGAGCATTATTACATCAGACCTAAAGCTGGCATTAAGGCTCAGACATCATGCCATCTACACAATACTTGAATTTTAGAAGGATTTAAAATTTTAAATCCTTCTACAAGGCATGTCAACATTGCCCTTGAAAATAGTAGTCACAACTTAAGTATCAACCACAGTCGCTATTTTGTCAAATTCCTTCCAATGAAATCCATGGGCCAAGATGACACAAATGAACCTCCAACTTGAGTTTAAGAAAAACAAATCTAACATGGCATGTCTGATTTAGTACAATTTATTTAGAGAAGAGTGTGGGTGTGAGAAAGAAAAAAATTTGAAATTGCCATACATATTGACAATGGTTTGTCATTATAAGTTTAGTCTATGACAAAATGGTGTGAGGAGACAGAAAGATGGAATAAAGAGGGATTACAGAAATCACCAACAAAGAACAACATGGCAGATATCAAGAACAAAGCATCCGAGGACCTAAGGGAAGAAGAAGAACAAGTTCCATTGGAACAAGAGGAAGCAAAAGGAATTAACATTTTTTAATGAAACATAATATGGGTGAAATGTCATAGACGTTATGCATAATCCTTAATGGTACATGTTGGCTTGGTTTTGCAACGAAGCTTAGTGCTATGGGCACCTGCTAACTAGTAGCAGTAGTCTCAATATTAAACAAAAACAATAAACTAAATCTAAACTAAACTAAACTAGCATGTGCATTTTTGAATTAAAAAACAAGAACAAGAAAATATAGAAAATAAATTTGTATTGAAAATGGGGGCAAGCAAGTGCTTGCAATAACAATACCTCCAAGTGATGAAGATAGTTGAGAAGCTCCAAGGATGAGCAGCTCCAAACTCCAATGGGTCCTTTCTCCAAGGTTGCTACAATGGCCAAAAACTCAAGGGATATTTTGGTAGCATGAGGATAGGAATATGGATGGATGTGAAATGAGGAGCCCCTACCACCTTTTTATAGGTTTTGGTGGTGGGGAATACCATTTGTGGTTTTGTGGAAACCAATGGTATTGACCAACATGGTTTAGGTACTTTTCCCTCCTTTTTCCTTTTTTGAATATTTTTATTATTTTTTATTCCCTTTTAAATATTTTTGGGAATTTTGGACCGTTTTTGAGGGTTTTTTATGTTTTTTCAGGAAAAATAATCTTTTTGAGTGGGAAAAGGGGTGTACTAAGGCCTTTTGGTGACCTTTTGTTGGCTTCAGAGGCTCAAATGGTGAAAAAGTGGACAAATGGGTCACGTGAATAGGGAAATGAGCTAGTGAGCACTTTTTGGGTGTTAACAGATTACCCCCTGATGTGTGAGGGCGGGAGCTCATCGTATGGCCGATAGACATCATAGTTATTTTGTCTTTTTTCTGGGGTTTGGGGAGGAGAAGAGACCGTTTGGAGTCTGGATCCACGGACCTTGGAAGCTGCAAAAAATAAACAAATGTTAGATGGCCTCAACATGAATGAGGAATAATCTCTGATAATGGACGAGGCAGGCATACCCATGCTCGTATCAAGACATAACAATTAGTCCCAAGAAGGGGGATCTAATACATAAAAAATATACTGGTACATCATAATGATCCAGAGGGGACATTATTTTGGGATGTACTCATGATCATGATGGATCTCAATAACTGATACACTGGAATAACTGATGAACTGCTGAAACTGAAGGTGTCCAACATCTGTAGGGATGTAATGACTGTGAGCCATCTCTGGGAAGTATATGTAACTGTATACTCGAGGGAGTATAAAACTGGGGTACATCTGAATACTTTCGCCATGCGCAACCTGGATATCTATAGGAAAAGTGTAACTGGTTGTATCCATAGGTAGACTCTCAAATGTGGAGGAGTCAAATGGTATCCGGGGTCTTCGACTAATAACTGAACGAACCAATGCCCTGTGCGAGTCTCAATGATGCGATCAAGGTGTTGAAGTCGAGCATGTGAGAAACAACCATTTGGAGAAGCACTGAGGACTCTTCTCGAAATGATTCGTAGGCACTCATCATAAATGGTGATGAGTCCAAGACACAGGGACCTCTAGGTCTATCCTCTGGAATAAATTTGGTTGTCGTCGACAGAGGGAGACCAACAACTAACAAGGCAATGATGTTTCCTTGATAGGAGCGCGAGGTGTAGAACTGAAGTGTGGTAATACTGATGGTAGGACTGACATAATTGTGGGGATGGGAAGTAACTGGGGTGGTATAGTGGGTAGACTCAAACTTCATTTGTTCAGAGCATGATGACATGGTTGACCTGGCAGCGTAGGGAACTGAATTATAGGTGCGGGTATCATTGCATTTTAGGGACTGAAGGGTATGTATTGACTCGGGGGGGGTCAAGCTGATGGGTGCTGTCAAGGGGTTCTCAGGGTGACATACTGCAGAATACTCTGAACAAAGGCGACCAAATGGGGAAGCTGCCATATGAGTAGACGTGATCTGTTGTGGCACCGAGAAGCACCATTGGGTCCTTCTTCGTAGTTTAAATGAGCTCCAAGAAGGTATAAAAGTGTGCTCTGAAATGGTACTGTCCTGTGGATTTTGTGAGCCCAGGATTGTTCGTGCTCATTGGTGCTTTCATTTTTAAGGAGTCTGAAAATGATAAGAAGACTCTGTAGTGGTTGTGACTACTGTCCTGTTGGTTTTACGAGCCCAGGATGGTGATTGCTTGTGTTCGCTTTCATTTTTAGAGAGTCTGAAAGCGGTAAGTGGACTCCATTGGTGTTCTTTTTCGTAAGTTAGTCTCCAAGGCCCCAAAAAGCATAAAATAATGCAAATGGAGAACTCTTCTAGCCGATGTGACTAGAGTATTCCTTTTTCGTAATTAGTCTACAAGGTCCGAAAAAGGGGTAAACTTATACCAGGTAGACGCCCTTTCAGATACGTTTAGCAAGCATGAAAGGAAGCAAGGTTGCTCAGCAATCTTTTCATTGTTTTAGGAGTCAGAAAAAAGCTTAACAAAAACTCCCTAAGTGCCTTTTTCGTAGAAGGGATTGCTCGGCCTGAAAAAGGGATTAAATTATACTGAACAAAAAGGGATTGATGATAGCGAGAAAAGGTCTCAAGCATCATCATGAGTGCAGAAAACTGGATCCGGTGACATAAATATTGTCAGAAAGGGGCAACGGCCAATGTGGCACGCAAACCGAGGCGACGAGGGGTCATGGGAAAACTGCCCAAAGATATGGAGGTGAGAGCGAGAAATTATCTCAAGCATCATCACAAGCGCAGAAAACTGGATCCAGTGATATAAGGCTTGTAAAAAATGGACGACGGTCGATGTGGCACGTAAACCGACGTAACGAGGGGGGCATGGTAAAAATGCCCAAAAAATCTGGGCGTGAGAGCAAGAAATGATCTCAAGCATCATCACGAGCGCGGAAAACTGAATCCGGTGATATAAGACTCACCAAAAATGGATGACGGTCGATGTGGCACGCAAACCGAGGCGATGAGGGCATGAAAAATGGTCAAAAGATGGACCTGTTGAAAACAGGAAAAGGAAAGAACTATCATGAAGTTCTTTAATGGACGGTGGTGTCCATCCGGTATTATGGGTAAAATCGTTTGAGGTACAACCCGTTGCGTTATAAAATCAACTCAAATATACAAGTGACATGTGACCTCAAAAATGGTTGAGATCACGAATATGAAAAAGTGAGCAAGGTTAATGACCTGCCCCCATGCTATGTGCATGGGGTTTGTGATTGTGGATCACATATGTGTTGGTTTGAACGATGGGCTCATTGAGGTGTTGAGATAGAGATGATGGGGAAGGTTCAAAATGATTGATCATGCCCCCTATCCTGGGGTCGAGGTAATCTATTATGCCCCCTAACTCAGAGGTGTCAATGTGGTGTAGATGTTGTCTCAGAGAGAGATCAATAGGGCATTGAGCAACTGCTAGCAGGGTGTTATACCATGAGGTTGTGGGCTGTGGTGGCATACTGAAGTGATGATATGATGATGGGGGATTCCCTTTGTGGTGTGGATGCCCCCAGTATCTCCGACGAGAATCACGATGATGATGAGTAGGCAAGGTTTTGGGCCTGCCCCCATGTTGTGGACATGTGGTTTCCTCGTCGATTTGAAAGGGTTGAACATGTGTGTCTAAGGGATCAACGAAAGGGGCCGACCAGACATAGGGGTGTCCAGTGGAAACCGTGTAAATGGTGTTAATTTCTTCCAAGGAGGAAGATGGTGGGGGATGAATTTCCTCAATTGTGGGGGGCGCTGTCTCAAGGTCCAAATTATTCATCTCATAGAGAGCTGCTCTGTAATATGGGATATCAGGACAATGATGTGAGTAATGGCCGTAAATACCGCATATCACACAAGGGTGGTTGGTACGCAGTGATTTATCACGAGGCTTGGTGTTTGGGTCGATTTTGACAACCGGGATGTTGGGGTCCTCATCAAGCATTTGCATGTGTTCCTGTAATGTGGGTAATTGTGGACATTGATGAGTTGGATGGCCTAACTCATCACACAACGAGCATTTAGGAGGAGCACGAAACACAAGGGGAGGTTTAACTGCTTTGGGAGGAGGTACCGCAGTGTATGGTTATGGGCCTCTACCTTCAGTGGGCTTGATAAGAGGAGGGGGATTCATAGAAGATGAAGGGGTAGTGACACCGAGAGGTGGTTGATTCTGGATGTTTGCTACACTAGGGGGTGGACGGTTAGAAGTATTGATGGGTTGCACTGGTTGTAAAATGACATTCGGTGTCAGAGGAGAGGTTGGGGCAGGTAGGTACCACACAGGTAGTCCTAATGTTAATCCTGGGAGATTAAGTGTAGCCATGACTGGTGTGCTAATGGTTCCTGAAGGGGGAAATAAAAATGGGATAGTATGAATTGGTGTGGCTCCTACGTGAGTTGGCACTGAGGGTGGTTACGGGAGTAAAGGGGGTTGTTGGTTTGGTACCTGTGTGTTATGCGAGAGGGTGCACAAATTAGATATCTCGGTTATCTTCAACGGGGGTTGGATGGACTGGAATGTGGAAGTCATAGGTGATTCCGAGTATAATCCGGGTCTAACTGTAGAGATGAATGATGTAGGTGCATTCTGAACTGGTTGTTCAATCATAGGGATAACATTTGTAGGTGCAATGGAAGCGTATGGGTTTCGACGCGTTTGGAGATTCATGTTGGACGATGACATCATAAGGAGATGATGAGTATTTGAATCCATTGGTTGGTTTGTGTGTGCAGCATATGTGATTTGCTGTTGTGGTGATGTGGTTCCTTGAGGAGGATCCAACAGACGAGTGTTCACCACTCCTTGTGTGGGCAAAGGATTCTGCAGCACCATGGGTTGTGGTTGAGGAGGTGGTGCTGGTTGTGCTGCGTGCCCTTGGCGTTGGGCGTCATCAAACCACAGTTGGCGTGCTCGCCCCAAATGTGGGCAAGTGCGTGTATAATGGCTGTATACCCCGCATATGGAACATGGGTGGTTTGTTCGTAAATTGGGGTTCTTACCCTGTTTCGGTGGTCGATCAAGGTTTTGGTTGGCAGGGGTAGCGTTGTTGTTGTTTGGAAGATAAGTCTGAGCGATTGGAGGTTGTGGTGTAGCAAGGACTACCTGTGGTGGGAAATAAGCCGTTGGGGCTTGTGAGTGAACAGGAGCATGTGTGGCCTGCTGATGGTAATAGATTGGTTGTGGTAGGAACTGAATCGGGTTCTGGGTGGCAGGTTGGTTATAGTATGCGGGAGGTGCATATGCCAATGGCGCTTTCCCATAGCAATGTTGTGGACAAGAGGGTCCATGAGTGTGATGAGTCTAATTCGTTGGAGCGTAGGAAGTTGTCGCTCCAGAATTAGATGTAGCCCTAAAGAGGTCGGGGGCATTTATGGTGCTCACTATGCTAAAAGGTTTAATTTGCGGTGTGACTTGGCCAATAATACCATCAGTGGCATGTGATGCCCCCGGCGCGTCACCGCGTGAAGAATTGCCTCGTGGGGCGTCTGGTATGATGGTGTAGAGATAGCCTGATTGGGCGTAAATTAGGTCGAATTCCCGAGTTTTTAGGATAGCTTCTTCCTCAGACTGGGGTCGTTTCAATGCCACATCCTTCGCAATGAGAGGGAGGAGGGATTTGAGAAACCAATCTAAGAAGATACGGTCATCTAACTTGATTTTGCAGAGGCTTCGGCGTCGACGCCACTCATGAATGTGGTCAGTGATGTGGGTGGCCGTGTTCTGTCTGCAAGACAGTAGGATCTCGAATCCCGCATCATAGCGGACAGGTAACTGAAAGAACTGTAGGAAGGTCGAGGCAAGGGAGGTAAAGGTGGCATGGGTCCCATGGGGCTGCTCGATATACCACTTAGCTGCAGAGCCAGTGAAGGTGCGCTGTAACAGACGGAGGCGGACAGAGTCGTCCACTATGGAGTTGGAGGAACACCATAGATGGAAGGACATAATATGGTTCTGGGGGTCCTCACCTGCCTTGCCCTCAAACTTAGGGATGTCGGAGGGGAGTTTGGTGGGCATGTGAGGCCACGCAGGATCGTGTCTGATAGGCTCATTGGTTAACCTGGCTAAGTCTGGTAAGTTCAGACTCGCCATGTATGGTAAGCTAGCAGATGAATGTGGCGTAGTGACTGGGACTGGGACATGACTAGTCATGGTAGTATGATGTAGGGGTCCAGTAGCGCCTAAAGGTATGCTAGGTATTGAAGGTATGTGTCCTCCAATAGCTGTGGTCTGGTATGGTCCAGCGTTTCCAAGTGCAACATGGGTTACACCGGGGTTAGGAATAGTAGTGGTGATTCCTGGAATCTGGGTTGTGGTAATCAGAGGGGGTGTGACCCCTATGTTGGGCATACCCATAACAGGTGGTGGCCTTGTGTTGGGAATTCCTATAACAGGAGGTGGCCCTGTGTTGGGCATTCCTAAAGGTGGGGTGTCCGCCATATTAGGCATACCTAGGGGGGTGGTGGTTGCCATGGATGGCACCGCAGTAGAAGGGTTGATGGACGTCTCTCCTATGGTGCTGGTAAAAAGTGGGTCGAATGGTGTTCCAGCCATAAGGTTGGTTGGGAATAACTCTGTGAGGTTTTTGGATTCTGCCTCAGAATCAGATGTGAAGTGAGGCGTGTCAGAATCGGATGACTGTATGGTTGACTGACGATGTGTCGAGTCAAGGGATAAGGCTCTACGTCGGTGACGTGGAGAGCCAAGTAGACTGAACTCTAGGAGTTCCCACTAAAGACGACGAGAGCATCTAAAATTCTCAATGGTGAGAAATATGTTTGTTATGTAAAAATCGTCTGTGTAAGATGGTAATGTATAAAAAACTCGAAACCCTAATGCAACCAAGGGTGCAAGAAGGGGAGTGAAAATGAAGGCTCTCAGGCCAAAAAATCAACCTCAAAAAGCACTTATTATAGCAGCTGTGCTATAATTTGTGGAGGGATGCAAAAAATGGTCAGAATACCAACATGCAAACAGCTTCTAGAAAAAATAGGTGCTACTAGACGAAAGGTGGATTGTATCATGCAAACACCTAACTAAAAGTATTGTGAATCAACAAACGATATTCTCTGCAAGGTGATGAAATCCAAGTCAGACAATATTGAGTGTTGAGTGAACGGCTAGATATCCCCCTACCGGGAGGGACACCGGGTAATCAATCCTAAAGAATGGCAACTAGGATACTCCGTTCATGACACATCCAGAAAAGGTAAATCTGCCGTTTGGTCCTTTTACCGCAATACCCACATACAGGGATATCCCGAGAACTGCGAATGGTAGCCCTTCGGTTACTGAATGGATTTCGGTATTCCACTCAGACTTCCGGAACCATCCTTGCGACTTCAACCCTCCTAGGGGAGAGGCCTTCCGATAAACTGGTTATGACCGTGCCAATAAATACTAGGAGATTTTGGTTCCCTAATGGACAACAGCTATGTCTCAAATGTAATAACTGAGGGGTGTTATTGGAACACCTATCCCCTCAATACTACCTAGCTACAAAGTTCTTTTAATGTTCCCCAAGTGGGGTTAAAAGTGGGTTGAAGTTAGGGTAAGTTTTAAGGCTCAGTTTAAATTATGTGTTTGACTGGGTGCACGTGTGATAGTTTAAACTGAAATTGAAAAAGTAAATGCTAAGTATTCAAAAAATAAAGGATCTTTTGAAATAGAAAAGCAAATAATATGACTTTTTCAATAAATGGAAATTAAATGCTTTGCAAAGACTATTCAAAAAACAAAGGATCTTTTGAAATAGGAAAGCAGATAATATAACTTCTTTAAGAAATAAATGGATTTCTTTTTCAAAAATTGCTTATGGGCAAAATATTAAAGAAGTAAACAACAAAATTTTTTAATCTAGATAAAATGCAAAATAAATCCTTCTTTCAATTTCTGAAAATTTTAAAAAGAATTTTTTAAATGAGCATTCAAAATAGTAAAAAGATTTCTAGCTGTAAAAATGTAGGAATTTTAATACTGGAAAATATGAGCCAAAATGGGTGAACTGAAGTGATAAATAACACTAAAATAAAAGATTAGATAAATTTCTATGAAAAATTTCTTAAATCTAATAGGATATTTGGATTCCTTGATCGAAAACACCCAATTTGAAAAGAAAAAAATCGTTTCAAACGGAGTTCAGGAGAGGGAGATATGGTCGTTTGAAAGTTGAGCCACGCGGCCAAAAAATCACATCGCGGGTTTCAGGCTAAAAGTCGCGATGTGCATCGCGGGTTTCGAGCGCACAGTCACGATGTGCAGCATGGAAAAATGCCGCGAAGCCACAATGTGCAGCGCGGAAAAATGCTGCGAAGCCGCGATGTGCAGCGTGGAAAAAGGGTGCGAAGCTGCGATGTGCAACGCGGAAAAAAGGCTGCAAAGCCACAGCGCGCAGCGCGGAAAAAGGCCGCAAGGTCGCGATGAGCCACGCGACTGTCGGGCAAAAAAGCCGCGAGGCGAAAGCCGTACGCAGACACCGAAAAACGAACCCGAAAATTGAAAATTTCGAGCTGTTAATGGCAATAAAATGGGCCAAGATCTAAAACAACAATGGATCTGCTATCTAGGGTGGCAGATCTATGAATTAAACTACCTAATACTATCAAAAACTAAGATCTAAAGCAAAAGTGAGATCTAAAGATTCGAAAGCAGCGGAGTCGCCAAAAACTGTTGGCTTGGTTTTGCAACCAAGCTTAGTGCTATGGGCACCTGCTAACTAGTAGCAGCAGTCTCAATATTAAACAAAAACAATAAACTAAATCTAAACTAAACTAAACTAGCAAGTGCATTTTTGAATTAAAAAACAAGAACAAGAAAATATAGAAAATAAATTTGTATTGAAAATGGGGGCAAACAAGTGCTTGCAATAACAATACCTCCAAGTGATGAAGATAGTTGAGAAGCTCCAAGGATGAGCAGCTCCAAACTCCAATGGGTCCTTTCTCCAAGGTTGCTACAATGGCCAAAAATTCAAGGGAGATTTTGGTAGCATGAGGATAGGAATATGGATGGATGTGAAATGAGGAGCCCCTACCACCTTTTTATAGGTTTTGGTGGTGGGGAATACCATTTGTGGTTTTGTGGAAACCAATGGTATTGACCAACATGGTTTAGGTACTTTTCCCTCCTTTTTCCTTTTTTGAATATTTTTATTATTTTTTATTCCCTTTTAAATATTTTTGGGAATTTTGGACCCTTTTTGAGGGTTTTTTATGTTTTTTCAGGAAAAATAATCTTTTTGAGTGGGAAAAGGGGTGTACTAAGGCCTTTTGGTGACCTTTTGTTGGCTTCAGAGGCTCAAATGGTGAAAAAGTGGACAAATGGGTCATGTGAATAGGGAAATGAGCTAGTGAGCACTTTTTGGGTGTTAACAGTACAATTTATCTTTACTTTATGCAAACCAAAGTAGTTATTATGGGTGAGTTCTCTTTGTTTTTTGTTGCAGCATGGTAGCTTTTAGTACTTATATTACATTCTTGACTAACTTGGAATTCCCCAATTCTGAAAGGGTTCTAGCTCAATGGAAGAGCACCTGCCTTACAAGCAGGAGGTTGGTAGTTCGATTCATCCATGCCCTATTGATATTGCAATATTGGTATTTTTAATAAAATATATTTTATTATGATTTATTATGGCTATAGAGGGGGTTTCAAACCATCTTTTTATGTTGCTACAAGGGGGGTTCTAAACCGCCTTCATATGTCACTACGAGGGGGGTTCTAAGCCACCTTCATATGTCACTATGAGGGGAGTTCGAAATTGCCCTTATATGTTACAACGAGGGGGGTTTAGAACCACCCTTGTAGGTATCTATGAGGGGGGTTCCAAACCACCCCTATAGCCCTCTATGAGGGGGGTTCTAAACTGCTCCTATAGGCCTCTACAAAGGGGGTTCCAAACTGCCCCTATAGGACTATACGAGG
This sequence comes from Larix kaempferi, assembly GCA_027924585.1. Classification (NCBI taxonomy): domain Eukaryota; kingdom Viridiplantae; phylum Streptophyta; class Pinopsida; order Pinales; family Pinaceae; genus Larix; species Larix kaempferi. The sequence continues at coordinate 1,586,685 of BSBM01001360.1, forward strand.
GGGGTTCACAACTATCCCTATAGGCCTCTACGAGGGGGGTTCCAAACCTCCCTTGTAGGCCTCTACGAGGGGGGTTTGAAACCGCCCCTATAGTCCTCTATGAGGGGGGTTCCAAACCGCCCTTGTAGGTTTGTATGAGGGGGCTTATGAGTGGGGTTCACAACTGCCCCCGTAGGTCTCTATGAAGGGGGTTCAAAACCGTCCCCATAGGTCTCTATGAAGGGGTCTACGAGGGAGGTTTAAAACTGCTTCCGTATACCTCTACGAGGGGGGTCACAAACTATCCCCAAAGGTCACTTTTGGGGGCGGTTCCAATCTCATCAAAAACTGCCCTTAAAGGGAAAAACTTTTAACATCGGTGCCTTTAGGGGTGTTTTTGCCAAAACTGACCCTAAATCCAAAACCCCCCCCCGTAGGTCACTTTTGGGGGCGGAAGACAACCCCCCCTAAAGGCCCAAAATGTAGTAGTGTCCCTAAGTTCCTTTTTCGTAAAGGAATTGCTCAGCCCGAAAAAGGGATAAAATTATACCGAAAAGAAGAGATGGCCAATCAAGGAGGAAGTCTTCAATTCGAGGGACAATTATGAGAACAAAGAATGAAGGCTAGGGGGAACATTGATGGGGCATCCTTGTGGATTGATGAATGGTGGAAAAATAATGCAACAAATGCAGTATGGAGGAAGCGGAGGGATCATGGCTAGGTCGCGACGCAAAATATGGAGAAAAATGACTACGGCTTGTGTGGCATGCAAATTGAGGTGACGAGGGGCGTGGAGAACATGTCCAAAAAAGGTGTTAGTGAGAGCAAGAAATGATCTCAAGCATCATCACGAGCATGAAAATATGAATTCGGCGGTAGACAACATGTCAAAAAAACGACGGTGGCCAGTGTGGCACACAAATCGAGGTGGTGATGGGTATGGAACAAACGCCCAATTTGTTTTTAGTGAGAGTGAGAAATGATCTCAGGCATCATCATAGGCACAAAAATCTGAATCCAGCAGTGCAAAGGGTGTGAAAAATGGAGGTCAAATGACTCCGGAATGGTCAAAGGAAAAATGAGGTTAAAAAATGGCCATAAATAAAGGTGAGCCCACCAAGCCAAGGATGAAGTTGTGGGGAGAAATGATGACCCTCAGGGATAGAATACTAGGTGTATCAAATCAAATATACAAGTGACACGTGACCTCAAAAATGGTTGAGATCACAAATGTGAAAAAGTGAGCAGGGTCAATGACTGTCCCGATGCTATGTGCATGGAGTTTGTGATTGTGGATCACATATGTGTTGGTTTAAACAATGGGCTCATTGAAGTACTGAGATACATGTGATGGGGTAGGGTCAAAATGATTGATCATGCCCCCTATACTAGGTTCGAGGTAATCTATTATGCCCCTGAACTCAGAGGTGTCAATGCGGTGCAGATGTTGTCTTAGAGAGGGATCAACAGGGAATTGACCAACTGTTGGGAGGGGGGTGTACCATGAGGCTTTGGGCCATGGTGGCATACTGAAGTGTTGATATGATGATGTGGATTGCCCTTGCGGGGTGGATTCCCTCAGTATCACTGACGAGAATGATGATGATGATGAGTAGGCAAGGTTTTGGGCCTGCCCCCATGTTGTGGACATGTGGTTTCCTCGTTGATTTGAAAAGGTTGAACATGTGGGTCGGAGGGATCAGTGGAAGGGACCGACCGGACAGAGGGGTATCCAGTGGAAACCATGTAAATTGTGTTAATTTCAGTTGATGAGGAGGATTCGGGTGGGTGAATCTCCTCAATGGTAGTAATGGATGACTCTAAAGAGGACTGATTCAATTCTTGGAGAACCAATAAATACTCAGGTAGATTTGGAAAATGATGTGAATAATGACCGTATACTCCACATATGGTGCAAGAGTGGTTGGTAATGATTTGTTGCGGGGTTTAGGGGTGGTATCCAGTTCCATGAATGGAATATTGGGATCATCCTCCAACATTTGCATGTGATATTGAAGGGTTGGCAGTTGTGGATAGTTATGGGTAGCATGGCCCAAGTCATCACATAAAGAGCAATTAGGGGGGGCATAGAATGGAGGGGGACTTTTTGCTGGTTTCGCTGCTTGTGGGGCAGTGTAGGTTTGTGGGCTTCTAACCCCAGTAATTTTGGGTGGTGGAGGGACAAGGTTGGATGTAGACGTAGTCACCACACCAAGAGGTGGGCGGATGGTGGTGTTAATGGGTTGGATTGGTTGGAGAATGACGTTCGGTGTCGAGGGAGGATTAGGAGCAAGTAAGTACCACACATGTAGTCCTAGTGTTAACTCGGTGAGATTCCGCGTAGCCATGACTAGGGCACTTACTACTCCTAAAGGTGGGAATAGGAACGGGATAGTGTGGATAGGTGTTGCTCCAACATGACTAGGTACTGATGGTGTCTACAGAAGAAAAGTTGGTTGTGGGTTAGGCACCATTTGTTTGGAAAAAATGGTGCACATATCAAATATCTCCATTGCTAGCAGAGGGGGTGGAATGGACCAAAAAGTAGAGGTCATGGGAGTCTCCAAGTAAATTCCAAGTCCAACAGAGGAAACTGAAGAGGTAGGTTCACCAAGAACAGGTTATTGAACCATGGGGAGAATGTTTTTCAGTGCAATGGGGGCATTCAGGTTGTAATATGTAAGTTGATCGATCTTCACAACCCACCCATCATGGGGAAACATCATAATGTGGAATACTGATGAAGCAACAACCTTCATGGCATACATGTAACCATGTCCAAGCAGGAGGTTGTAATCAAGTTGTGCATTGATGACCTCAATGTCGATAAGGATCGTTTTACCAGCTAATTGGACTGGAACGTTGGTCAGGAGGCCATGGGGTTGAGTTGATTGGCCATCATAAGCTCATAGGGTAGTCGTGGATGGCTATAGTGTAGGGGATCTGAGATCCTGCCACATGAATGTAGACTCCACACATGTGGGGGCACCCTCATCGATGATGCATCGATGGATAACTAGATTTCAGATTGACACAGAAACTTGAAATGCTAATGTGGAAAGCATGCATGGTTTGGATTTGTCCAAATCGAAGGCCATTATCCGTGGGTCTGAAGAGTCTATCACAATGATAGCGGATAACAATGTTTTTCATTGTGCAGGTTAGTTTTTCAAAACCTCGAGGGCTGACATAGCAGTAAGGGATTGAGCTAAGTCATCCACAATATTATAATTGGGGGCAGTGCGCGCGTTGGGGTTGTCATTAATGCGAGGTAATGGGAAGCAGGGAGCTTTAGGGGCCCCATTGCAAGGTGTTGTGGGTATACGTAACGACTCATCGGTGGGAAGAGAATTAGCAACCTTGTCGGAGGGAATGGTTTCGGTGGTGGAACCATATTGATTTTGGTGTGTTTGGAGGTTAACATCAGTCGATGACATCATTAAAAGGTGATGGGTACCCGAGTCCATGGGTTGAATTGCAGGTGCAACATAACTTATTTGTTGTTCTAGTGGCACAACCCCTTTGTGAGGAGCCAACGGTTGGGTATTCACCACTCCTTGTGTGGGAAAGGGATTTTGCAAAACCATGGGAGGTGGCTTGGGATTGGGTTGTGCGGGTGGAGTAGCCTATCACTAGCATTGGGCGTCATCTATCCAAAGTTGATGAGCACGCTCCAAATGAGGACAAGTGTGTGTATAGTGGCCATAGACCTCACATATAGAACACGGGTGGTTTGTTCGTAGATTAGGGTTCTTCCCTTGACGAGGTGGTCTGTCAGGGTTTCGATTGGATGGGGCGTTGTTGTTGTTGTTGTTTGAGGGATTGAGAGGTTGGCCGCCTTGATCTTGGGGTTGGTTGTTCCTATGGTTACGTCATCTTCCTTGGTTTTGTTGGCCTTGTTGATTTCATTGGGAAGGTTGGTTTTGTTGCTGGTTTTGTTGGGCATAGACTCGCCCTTGGGGATTAGGAGCATTTTGTGGTTGAGCAGGCGTTGGTGCTGTTTTCAGTGGGTAGTAAGCGAGAGGAGGCTGGGGTTGTGCAGGTGCCGCCTGCAGTGGATAATAAGTCGAAGGGGCTTAGGTTGTACTGGTGCTACCTACGACGGATAATAAGTTAGAGGGGCTTGAGGTTGTGTGTGCGCAGGCGCAGCTTGTTGATGGTAATAGGCTGTGGGTGTCGTAGGAGGGTTGTAAGCTGGTAGTGCATGACCATAAAACTGCAGTGGACACGAAGGTCCATGAATGTGAGGGCGTTGGGCCCTGAGACCATAAGAAGGTGTTGCTCCATAATGGGTTGCGGCACCTGAGAGGTCGGGGCATCGAGTAGGGGGCATAGGGGTGTAAGGTTGGGAGTGAGATGTGACATGTCCAATAATGTCATTAGCGGTGTAGGATTCCCTTAGCGCGTCGTTCCAAGAGGATTCGCCGCAGGGTGCATTAGGTAGAATGGAGTACAAGTAGCTGGATTGAGCATAGATAAGGTCAAATTGTTGGGCTTTTAGAATGGCTTCTTCTTTAGTTTGGGCTTGTTCGGATGCCACATCATTGGAGATAACTAGTATAAGAGATTTCAAAAACCAATCTAGGAAGATGTGGTCGTCTAACTTAATCTTTCATAAACTTTGGCGTTTACACCACTCGTGAATGTGGTGAGTGATGTGGTTGGCCGTGTTCTATCTGCAAGACAGTAGGATATCTACAACAGCGTCATGATGGACTGGTAACTAGAATAACTGTGGCAAAGTCAAAGCAAGGGATGTAAAGGTGGAATGTGTCCCATGAGGTTTTTCGATGAACCACTTAGCTACAACACCAATGAAGGTTCGTTGTGGGAGGCGAAGGAATATGGAATCATCCACTATGGAGTTGGAGGAACACCATAAATGGAAGGACATGATGTGGTTTTGGGGGTCCTCACCTACCTTCCCTTCGAACTTAGGGATGTCCGAGGGGAGTTTGGTAGGCATGTGGGGCCAAGTGGGGTCATGTCGAATCGGGTCATTGGTCAATCTGGCTAGATCAGAGAGGTTGAGGCTATACATGAAAGGAAAACTAGCAGAAAGATGCGGCATGGGTGTAGGGGCATTTGTGTTAGCCATGGCGGTAATGGTGCGGCCACTTCTCCCAATGTGTGGAGAAATGGTATGAGCATGATGGGGATCGTGGGACCTCCAGTCAATGGTGGGGGAATCATGTAGGAAGGGCATGCACCCCAAAGTGTGCTACTAGTCACCAATGGGACCGTAGTTGTAACCAATCCACTAACCATAGGGATGGATGTACTGATAGGAATACTAGTTGTAGGTCCTATAGATGGTATAACGGGGATGGATGCTGAAGTGGTAGCTGGGCTACTGGTGGACCCACAACCTACGATCCCATCGAAAAAGGGGTTGGACTCTTCATGCCATCCATGGGGATAGACAGAGCGGTGAATATGGGTACCTATGATTCGGAATCAAATGTAAAATAAGCGGCATAAGAATCGGGTGATGGGTCTCTACACATGTGATGAGTGGTGTCAAGTGAACCGTGTTGCCGGGAATGGCCCTATAGGCGACGAGAATGTCTCAAAGAATCAATGGTGACAGGTGTAAAGATACTAATGAGTTGTGGCAAGTAAAAGCTCAAAAATCCTAATGCAACTATGTATGCAAAGGGAGATCACAAAAAAAATGGCACTCAGGCCAACAACAAGCTCAAAACACTTGTTGTAACAGCTGTGCTACAACAAGCGGAGCGACAAGAAAAGTGGTTAGAATACCAACAAGAAGGGTTCCTAACAAATAAAAAAGGTAGACTCGCTAATCCAATGGGGGTATATGAGCACGCAAACACCTATCTAAGAAGGTATGAAGGCTCAAACCAATTGTATCCTCTGCAAGGTGATGAAATCCAAGTGAGACAATACAAGAAGCAGAAAGAAATGGCCTAGGATATCCCCCTACCGATAGGGACTCCGGGTAAAAAGATACTAGAAGAATGGCCACTAAGATACCCTATTCATGGCACGTCCGGAAAGGTAAATCCGTAGCTTCAGTTTTTTGGCCGCTGTACTCCCAACAGGGTAGCCCGATGAGAACAACGAGTAGGTAGCCTTCCGTCACTAAATGGAGTGTTGTATTCCACTCAGAACTCTGGAACTAGTCTTTCTACTTTCCTTCCTACGGGAGAGGGCCTCCAACAAATCGGTTTTAACCGTACCAAAAAATAATAGGGTATTTTGGATCCCTTAATGACAACAGCTATGTCTCAAGTGTGAGTTACAGAGGGGTGTTATTTGGATACCTATCCCCAATGTCCTACCTAACTACAAATTTCTTTTTGTGTTCCCTAAGTGGGGTTAAGAATTGGTTGAGTTAAGTAGATTTTAAGGCTCACTTGAATTAAGGTGACAGAGTGTGTGCATAAGTGTTATGTACCAAAGGTTTCCAAGTGGGGGGAAATGAATAACTAAAACTTTGAAATAAAATTTATTAACTGCTATGTAAAAGAAATGCACTTGTTGAAATGTAAATGCTAAATAAAAATATTTTAAATGACGTAGCAAGTAAATAACAGAAAATTACAGCTAGCAATATGGTTGTTAGGGCCAAAAAAACAAACTGTAAATAGAGTTCGATCCCCAACATAGCTGCCAAAACTATAACTAGGGTTTTCACCTTAGCTCGTGCTAAAGAGCACCTACTAAAGATTCAGGAATCCTTAGTAGCAGTTCAATGATGGGTAAAAAACAAGATCTAAAACAAGTAAAAACTAAGCATTAACATGTGTATGAAAACAAATCTAAGCTATAGCAATAAACAATAAATATCCATGAGAACATAAGAAATGAGATTTATAGTTTTTTATTGATTGAGAAAACTAGGGTTTGCAAATATTTTTACCTCAAATGAAGAATTGGTTGCAGTCCTTGCAGCAGTACAAGAGTAGTGCACCAGTGCTCCAATGTCCTCTCTCTTATCCAATATGCTCAAGGTTGGGCCAAAGGTTCACTCTAAATGGAGAACTCAAGCTCAAATGGTTGAGCTAGGGTTTTGGAGTGATTTTGATAGCATACGGATAGGATGAATAGTGGATGTGAAATGGGGGGCCTCCATCACCTTTTTATATATATTTTGGGTGGTGGAGTATTGACTTATGGTTTTAGGAAACTAATGGTATTGTTAAATGGTTTAGGGCTTTTCCCTGTTTTTTGAAAATATTTTTGTCTTTTTCCCATTTTATTTTTATTTTTGGAATTTTGGACCCTTTTTTGAGGGTTTTTGACATTTTTGAAGGAATTTTATTAATTTGAGGAGGGAAATAATGATTTTTTTCCTTTTTGATAACCATTTGAGGGTTCTTAGGATTTTGGAGGCCAAAATGGTAGGAAAAGTGGACAAATGGTTCATGTGACTATGGAGATGAGCTAGTGAACCATTTTTGGGTGTTAACAGTAACTAGTGAAACTTCCTGGTCTGATATATCTCTTACTTTAGAACAATTTTTTACCATTTCTTATGAAGAAACACGCTTCTCTTACCCACATCTGGTGAATAAGTCACTCCTTGACTTGAATTGTTCACTAGGTCCACCTTGCTGGACTTATTAAAAACTATACTCTTGAACCTGGAAAATAGGTCTTTGGTCCTTATTTTCAGTTTTTCTGGTGTCAATATCCACCATTTCCTCATCTGAATCAATTTTTACTCTTTTCGATACCTTTTACTGCTCAACTATTTTTCCATCATCCTCTGGAAGGCTTCTTTTAGCGGTAATGTCCATTTTACTAGAAGCTGGTAAAATCAATACAAATGAATTTGTTATCTCAGGTGAATCAATCTGCATTATCTCGATGCTTGGATGATATTCTACCAAATTAGCTTTTTTTCAGATAATCCTTCGATTTCTTCATGATCAAAAGCTTTGTTTCTATTTCGATGTCTCCTCTGTGATATAATATGATGAGGATCGTAATTATCTTTGGTGGCTTTTGCAAAATTCATATCTTGCAGTAAGCCTTCAATAAGTGAGAGGGAAGCTTTGTTTTTTATGATCAAAGGGCCAATTTTCATGGGATACTTGATCTCAAAGGCCTTTCCAAAAATTAAGAAGTGTTCATTCTCCACAATTATCCTCTATCTAAATTATTCTAAAGAAAAAATTCTGGGTGTTAAAAATGCAGGCAGGATATATGGTTCATACAAAAAACCATAAACTTTGATGATAGTGTGGTCTTTTAAAAGAAACCAATCTCCAACTTTCTGATTTGCATTAAACTGTAAAACTTCCTGCATCTCAGGAAAAAATCTAGGGGCCTGATTTTGAGAAATTAGTCTGTATATTTATGACATGATCAGGTTCATGTAATCAAAAGTACTGTTCTTAATTTTAGAAGTTAAAAGGCTCTCTGGAAACTGTAAATTTGCTCCATTAAAGAACACAAACATTCTAATAAAATAAGACTAAAACCAAAAATGTCTAGTCATGTGGAAATTTACTAACTTAGAATGAATATTCTCAGCTAGAAACTCATCAAATTTAAGGCAACGCAACTGATTGGACTCGGACTCAAAATGGTGTTTTCCTATTCTGAATAACAAGGCTAGAAGAGTTTCTGGAACAAATCTCTCAATATCCAACGCTAAGAACTGACTCAACAAAGAAATGACCCATTGAGATTCTTCATTAAACAAGTCAATATTTAAAGGAAAAGGCTCATTCTCAACAGAAATGTCTGGTTTTAGGCACTTAGAGAAGAAAAATTGTTTTTCATGTGCGGATGTTTGACTAAAATGTTCAACTAGGGTTTCTTTAGCAAATTCCTCCAAGTTTTGGACGAATGACTCGGGAACATCTAAAGAGTCTCTAACAGTTTGGGAATTCACCAGAAAAAGGATTCTAGACCTACTTGAGTCCATTATAACACATTCTGACTGAGAATAGTTTGACACACACCAAGTTATGAAATCCTAGAAATTTAGGGTTTGCGGCGGATAGAAATGGTGAAACAATGACCTTTGCACCCCGTGCAAATCCATTCCTTGCTCATCTAGAACCTTTAATTTATATTTTACTTCCTATACTGGGCCAAAAGACAAAACTGGGTCAAAAATATCCCCATCCCTATCCTCAAAAATCTCTTCCAACCTGCTAAACTCTCTGACTTGTTCTTCTACCCCTTCTTTTTCCATTTTTAAAGGAACAAAATGGTTAAAAATATTTGTAACCTACACGGAAAACGATGGTTGGATAATATATTTTAACCTGGATTCCTGTTGCCATAGACACCTCATTTCCATAGAAACATTCTTCTTCCATATATCGGAAAACGGAATGATTCCTTACCTGTTACCTATTTTTGCTTTTATAATCAACCTAAAAAGGACAACCATTGATCTTGTCACTTGATCAATCTATGTCGTCGATCTCGTCACAATTTATTTGCTAGATTTGTTTTGGGATCACTCACGGTGGTTTCCCCTAACTTCTTTTCAACTTGCGGAATGCTCTAATGCCTGACACGTGGTGGGTGGTATACTTTCCGCCGCAGCTCACCCCTTTCCACTTCCATGATACTTCCCTCAACAGAACGATCTTCAACCATCGATCTGAAAACAATTTAATTCACAACCATGGATTTGTTTTAGAAATTAGGGCCCTCCTTAACACTTTTTTCCACTTTCCCTTTCGCCGATCTCCACCGCTAATCTCTTGGGGCTCATTTCCTCATCGTTAATCTACACCAACCTTTAACGTGTAACAATTTTTGGTATTTAGGAGTCCGCCAATTTTAATCATCCTACTATTCCATTTAACTAATCCACCATTTTAGTGTTCTTCCAATAGGTTTAGTAAATGTCTGTTGCTCTGTCCTCCAAGTTTAGTGTATCCACTAAATTTTAGACCTTGGCCATTTTATCCATGCATTCAATTATTTTTAGTAATTTTTCACTAGCTTCCTTTATCACAATTTTTTGGTCTTTTTTCTTTAAATTTCCATCACATAGAAATTTATCCTGTGCCAACAGCCTATGCCTTGGATCCATCGGAATCGATGGACTAGCGATCAGAGCCACGGTTTGGATGCTGCGGGCATTTTGGTCTGACACCCCAAGGCTCCCATTTTTGTGAAATTATAAAAGATTAATCTAAAATAATTATTGTAAGTCGACTCAGTTTGAAGTTATTTTTTGACCTATATAAATAGACTTTGAAAACTTCATTTAAACTTTGAAAACACTTATACAGATATAGGATGATGAGCATACATTGGGCATGAGCATAAATTGAAGTTGATGACAGTGACATGAGTGGATTGAGTTGATCAATATTAGAGATGATGAAGAAGAAGATTTTGGGGATGATGAAATAGAATGGACTTATAAACGAATCCAAATCATGGACCTAAAAATGGAACCCAACATGGCGAGCGGACTTGGGTTCCGTCAGCTCCCGCATGTGCATGTGGCCATTGTGGAAGTGTTCCAAATGGCCTCTCAGGCATGTGATTTTGACACTTCGACAATTTTTTGTCTTTCATATGAAAAAAACTTTTTCCTTCACTTTTGGCAGACTGATTTCTTGCTCATGTGATCACCATAAGGAAAACTACAAGCATGGATGGATAGCCACTTCAACAATGAACAAGACCATGTCAATTGATGAACTTATTGACATGCACACAACATCTAGCATGCATTTGAAAGTGGTCTTCCAAACTACTGATTTGACACTTAGGCAAAATTATCAAACCCTAGGTTAGTGTGACGAGATTTTTCTTTTCATCAATTTTGAAGTGTTAGACACTCAATGGATGGAGGCCTACAAGGTGACTCCATATAAATAAATTTCATCCCTTGAAGCCTCTTTCTCTCTCCTCAGCAGACATTTTATTGAAGTATTGAAAATCAACCTGAGAGGCACTTTTGGCATATTAATATCTTCATCCTCATAGACTCTTTGGACAATTTGAGACCATGTTAGATGCACAAAACAACATTCTAGAGACCAATACTCTCGAGATGATTTAATACAACAACCACAAGACATGGAGGGAATTTTACTGAGGTCACTTCAAGCATTACCATTGATTTTACACTTAGACAATTTTTGCACTTTCCTAGACTTGGTCTAATCTTCTTGAAACATTGTTTTGGCAGATCCATAACTTCTTCCTTAGGCACTCTAAAGACAATATGAGTACATGGTTAGATAGAAAAATCAACAACCTGTAGTATGACAATATGGTGCGGGAATTTTCTTCAACCCACAAACTATGGTGGGAATTTCCCTGAGGCCACTTAGGAAGTTTTGCTACTTTGCTGTAAAAGAAACCTGAAACCCTATTTTGGCAGACTTATAACTTTCTACTCAGACATGCTTATGGGAAACTGAGACCATGGTTAGATATCCACTTCAACAAGATATATTGTGATATGATGGTGCGTGCATTTTTATAAAACCATGAATTATGGAGGGAATTTTCCCAAGGCCACCTAGACTAGTTTTCCAACACTTAGCCATTTTCAAGAACTTCTCCAAAGTTTATCCTGAAACCCTAGTTTGGAAGGCTTATAACTTTCTCCTCATACATGCTTATGGATAACTGAGACCATGACTATATAGCCACTTCAACAAGCTATAGACTGATATGATTGTGTGCACATTTTTCTCAAACCATGAATTATGGCGGGCATTCTCTTAGAGTAGTTTTGACTACTTTTTCCATAGTTAATTTCCAAAGTTTCACAAACTTGACAGACTTTTCAAGAATGATGTTAGGTTACAACACTGACTTAATGATTTCACCAAAACACCATCATGTGTCTTTCCATATTGATCACACATGCCACATCACCATACATGCCATGTCATCACTTGTAGGTCCATTTTGGAAACTAGGGTTTTGCTCAGTAAGGAAGTGTGCAATTTTTGCACATGGCAGTAAACTTTGGAAAATAATTGACCAGGGACTTATGGATAGCCTTCCTAGCTAGAACCTTCCTAGACACACTTGAAGGACTCCCTAGAACCCCGTTTTGTTGCACGGTTGGAATTCTATGGCCCCGATAGGTATCCAATAGGTGTCACTGAAGGCCTTTTGGATGCAAGATGGAACGAGACATAGAATGAAGACCGTGGCTCAGATCGACAAACCGTCTAATCCATTAGATTTAGGACATCAAGATAGTGCTAGGGGTGCCCCTCTCCTCCGGTCCCATGGCCCAGGTGTCATCTTGTAGGTCCATTTTGGAAACCAGGGTTTTGCTCAGTAAGGGAGTGTGTAATTTTTCCACATTGGGGTCAAATTTGCAAAATCATCGATTGGGGCTTATGGCTAGCATTCCCAGCTGGAACCTTCCTAGACACACTTGTAGGAATTCCCAGAACCCGATTTTGTTGCATGGTTCAAATTCTATGCCCCCGGTAGGTATCCAATAGGTGTCCCTGAAGGCCTTTTGGATGCGAGATCGAACGAGCCATAGAATGACGATCGTGGCTCGGATAAAAAAACCATAGAATCCATTGGATTCAGGACATGGGGATAGTGCTAGGGGTTCCCCTCGCCTCTGGTCCCATGGCCCTGATGTCATCTTTTAGGTCCATTTTGGAAACTAGGGTTTTGCTCAATAAGGGAGTGTGCAATTTTTGCACACAGGGGTCAACTTTGCAAAATCATCGACCGGGGACTTATGGCTAGCATTCCTAGCTGGAACCTTCCTAGACACACTTGCATGACTTCTTAGAACCTAGTTTTGTTCCACAGTTGGAATTATATGCCCCCAGTTGGTATCCAGCAGGTGTCCCTGAAGGCCTTTTGGATGCAAGATGGAATGAGCCATAGAATGATGACTATGGCTCGGATCAACAAACCGTCGACTATGTTGGATTCAAGACATAGGGGTAGTTCTAGGGGTGCCCCTCTCCTCTGGTCGCAGGGCTCAGGTGTCAATTTCTAGGTCCATTTAGGAAACTAGATTTTTTCTCAATAAGGGAGTGTGCAATTTTTGCATATGGGGGTCAACTTTGCAAAATCATCGACCAATCACTTATGGCTAGATTTTTGTTGAGGTGTATTTATTATCTTAAGGAATCACCAAATATTTAATTATCGACCAGGGTTGGTAATCTTAGAGTTGTGGCATAGTATATGCTGAGGTAGAATGTTACCTAAGGTTTCGGCTCGACAGAAATCACAAATGTATAATAATGAAAAGATCAAAAGATCTTTCAAAATAAAATAAAAAACAAGTCGAACTTCAAAAATACAACTACTGAACTGATTAAACCTAGCTAAACCAATAGATCAGAATAGTATCAATCTATACTACTCTACTCTATGAACAATAACTGAGAAGATAAAAACAACAATATTATTCTAGGAAACAAGACTTAATAAAAAACATAACTACTCCTAAGAAATTGGAAAATACTGATTAAGGATTGAAAAATCTAATCTAGGAACTAGAAAGTAACAACTATAAATGAGTTTAGGAACCTATCTATGAAATGATTCGATTGACGATTAACTATAAAAACAAGAAACTATATGATCTCTGAAGAAAAATTACAATCTACTTATAAATTCAATAGTTAAACTATTCATTTATTAAACAATTACTCAAAACTAAACTAAACTACCTAATTCCATTCTCCTTGGGGATTCTGAGGAAATGTATCAAATGTAATAGGAACGGGAGAGAATGTATCAAAATGGCTTTCAAATGTGTTAAGGAAACAAAATGGAAGTAAATCTAGTTTAACTTTTACAAATATATGCAAACTAAAGAATGTCCAATTACAATTAACTTTAAACATTGTAATCTATTCTTTATCCATAAGCAAATGACTTGGAACAAATGAAATCTAGAAGCAAGTAGAAAACTTAATAAAGATATTTACTTGAAAATGCATTTGATTTAGAAGCAAGTAGAAAACTTGATAAGGATATCTTATTTCTGAATGAAATCCTATTCTATGAACATCTTTATTAACTATGTGAATGAGAAAAAGCAAATCCTATGCTTGAATGAAGAAGCTATCAAAACTAATGTGCTTTGGAGAATGAAATTACTAAGTCTAATCTGAAATCAATTTTAAGAAACATGAAGTAAACTAAAATAAGAATGAAACTAATAAATTCTTGAACAGTAAAGTATTAATAAATCAGATATAAAAGAAACATAATCTGAAAATCAAACTAAAGCAAAGTTAAGGAAATGGAATGAGAACTAAGAATGGATATGAAAATTAATTAAAACTCTATGTAGTGTAGAACAAGGTCCCAATTACATGTATAAATGATAATCAATTACAAGAAAGATTACAGTTCGAAAACCTAAGAAATTGAATTCTAAACAAGCATAAAAACAATGCAGAAAATATTAAAGTCTGTATGACAATCCGGATAACAGTCCGAAAGACATTCTGAATGATAGTCTGGATGGCAGAAAATGATGGAAGCTAAGGAAATAAGCAAACTAAATGATCTTAATGCCAGCTGGTTGATGCATATGAACCTACAGTGCAAGGAAAGCAGTAAATAGACTGTTTAATGTTGCAATCACAAGAAGCAATCTATACTAATCATTATCTAAAGAAATGAACTATTTCTATTGAATAATAAAACAAGGCTGAGATGTAAATAAAACTAATATATAGCTGCAGGAAACATTAGCAGAATTGTATCTAATTGTGAACTAAACTCTGAAACATTAACTAGTTAAATCTACGTAATTGCAAATGAAAAGACTAAAAGAAAACTAAGAAGACTTAAGCATGACCGGTCACTTTAACTTCTAAGAATGTAAATTAAACTAGTAGCAAGATATAAATTACAAGAAATAATGAAATGACATATACAGGAAACCAAGTTATATGCATATACTGAAAAATAAACTATTTACTTGTAGGAAAGAAATACATAATATATACAAAAACCTCTAGCTGTTGAGGGGCCCTTCTCAACAATATGGGATTGAAGCTAACTCAAGTTATTCACCAACAACAGAACATCAAAAGCTAAAATAGGGAACTTCCATCAACTGAGAAAGATTACATAGAGTCTCTATGTATAAAAATTATTGCTATTGTCTATGTGTGTTGCGTTTCTCCACGAGAGACGTCTTTATATAATTTTTTACAAATAAGGGAGGAGGTCGACCGTTTCAGTGGTTGACCTATCTAAAAATAGAGGTCTTAATGGCTACAAAACGGCTGCATGACGGTTCACGACAACACACAAGACGTCTACCTGAGTCCACAGCGTTGATTCTCCTTAATGCGAGTAGCTGTGCGTTGGTTCCTTTCAACATGGGAAGAGGATGCGTTATCGAGCCAGGAGGACAAGAGAGTGGATCTTCTAGAATGGAGGCTCACTAACCATGAGGGACATGTCCCCAACAGAACCCACATCACCGTTTTTGTCTTTAATGCCATGAAATATCTCAACCAACGATTCCGCAGGTGTGAATGGAGGGAGGAACGATGGTTCGAATGTGGCTGGGCATCTTTAGCATGAACGTGCATCTGAATGAAGGTACAAATGATGCCCACAACTTGTAGAATGAAATCTATATGCCATGCAGGTCAAGAAATATCAAATAAACAATAATAAACCACAATATGATGATAATTATTCACGATTCCTATGATATTCAAATAAATGCATACCTGGGTTTGATTGATGGTCTGAATGGCAAGGAGAATGACTTATCATATCAAAATAGTGAAAATAATTCCAATCAGAGCATGTTTACTGATAAAAAATGGTGACAAAAATGGACACCAACATTCCCCCAAACCGGAGATATGCCAGGTCCCATTGAGCAAGCAGAGATGAAATTAGGAAGAACGCTGTGAAGAACCTCCAACAATTAATTAATGAAAATACACGAGATAACAGTAATAACAGGACTCAGAATCACTTTTATTGATTGCGGGCCACGTCGTAGGGGCAACCTCCTTTGACCAAGCTCAATACAAATAACTTGACGGTCCTTCATTGGTCTCAACACAAACTTATATACTAAGTCTATGCACCAATACCATGGGTCAATACCATGTGTCAATACAAACCATGGGCCAATACAAACTATGGATCAACAATTACTACGTGAAGACTTACAAAGCATATGTGTAGAACAACAATAAGACAAACTATGGATCAACAAATACTACGGGACGACTTACAAAGCATATGCGCCCAACAACAATATACTAATCTAGTAAATAGAAGGGTTGACATGGGTTCCTAACATCCCTTCTCCCTTAGAAAAAGATTTGTCCTCAAAGATTTAGATGTGGAAATTGATGCAGAATTTGGAGTGGTTCCCCGGTAGCATCCTCGGGTTGCATTCTGGGCCACTGACACATTTTGAGTTGCAGGGAGGGTTGCTTGGAAGGCTGTAGACGAAGAAGAACCATATCAACTGCGTGAAAAGTACACTCAGAATGATGCTGATCGGCTTGTTGTTTCAGTCGAATGCTTTCCTTGTGAAGATTGTCCTGCAGAATGAGAAGAATTTGATCGCAGTGTCGAAGAACCGAGTCAATTTCCTGAACTCGGGAGCTGCTAAGGGTGTATGGAAGAAGAACTGGTGGTGCATGTCCATAGATTACTTCATATGGTGTCCTTTTAGATGTGGTATTGTATGACTAGTGCACTTCTAGGAAATCCATAGAAATAGTTGTCCAAATCTCTGTAGGGATGGGAAAGGGTTCGAGCAATCCTGAAAGGAGTGTTGTTTCCCACTTGTTGACATGGATTTCATAGAAGAGATAACCCTGTTGAACAGATTGCAACCAATTTGGAACGAGCAGAGAAATAGTTGTAAGAGAAACTGGGTCATCAAATGTGCAAGACGGAGCATCTGCCACCATATTGTCCTTACCCTTCTTGTAAGTGATCGCATAGGCATAACCCATGAGTTGGATAACCCATTTTCGGTTTGCTGGGGAGGAGACCCATTGTTTTAGGAAATTTTCCAAACTCTAGAGATCAGTCTTGATGCAAAAATAATTCCCTAATAGGTATGGTTGCCACTTTTGTACTGCATGCAAAATAGCCATCATTTCCTGTTGAGATGTAGATGCGACTAAATTCTTACCGGTAAAGTATCTTGAAGGCGACAAGCCCATGGGTTCAGCAAGGACACCTACATATCTATCCAAGGAAGTAGGGGAGACTGTTGATGGGTTCATCTGAATGGAATGGAGTTGAACGATGACACCATGTGAATTCTTCTTAAAGATCTTTTCCGGGTGATGTGAACTGATGATGCGGAGAGACCCTTGTTGTAAGCCCTTAAATTTTTGTTGTTTCCCATTGACTGAAAACTACATCCAAAGTTCAGCAAAATCCCATACTATGGGCCCATGTGTGCGTAACCATTAAACACCCAAAACCACATCACATCTGCCTAGGGACAACGAAAACATGTCATAGTGCAGGTTATAATCTTACAGAGAGATATGCACATTGTCACACTTCCCCTTGCAAGGTAAGGTGCCCCCATTGGAAACCATGACTTTAAAGTTGGAGCAAGGATGGACAAAACAATCAGCATGTTTGGCGATCCGAGTGTCAATGAAGTTATGAGTGCTACCAGAATCAATGAGTATTGTAAGAGGAAGCTTCTTGAAGTGACCCCTGATCCGCATTGTTTGGGGGTTGGTGATGTTGGATAAAGCATGGAGTTATATCTCTGTTGTTCATCTTGAGATGGGGGGCCAATAGGTGGCTCCTGAATGTCGACCTGATCATCCATTGTATCTGGATCTTCTTCACCAATTTTAGAGGCATGTGGAGAATCCATATCCAAGAGATAGAGCTTTTGTTGAACACATCTATGTCCCTGAGTGAATTTCTCATCACAATTATAACAATGCCCTTTTTCTCTGCATGCCTGCATCTCTATTTCAGACAAATGCTTGATAGGAGTTGGTCGAGGAGTTGGCGGGATGGGAGGTCATTGAGAACCCATATTTCAGAAGGGAAAAAAAGTGGGTTTGGAGCATTGTTGGGCTGCAATCTTGTCTTCTTCCAACTTAGCCAACCCTAGGACTTTCATCATTGTGTTGGGACAGAACATTTTAACCTCTGATCGGATTTCATCCTTAAGACCACTAATAAAAACAACTCCTGTAGAATTCATCAGACAATCCTTCTGTGTGATTGGCTAGTTTCTCAAATTATGTCTGATACTCTCTCATAGTGCCACTTTGATGAAGTTTAGTGAGTGCTCCGGTGAAGTCATCAAAAGCACTAGGACCAAATCGTTGCAAAAGGAGTTGGCAAAAATCTGTCCATTTTGGCTCGTCATGAGCCTTGATGTACCAATGGTACCATTGAAGGGATTCCTGTTCTAAATGAAATGATTCAAGTGGAAAATTTTGGACATCAAAAGTATTATGCAGATTGAAATACTGTTCTACATGATAGAGCCATCCAGTCAGATCAGTACCATTGAAGCAAGGAAATTCAAGCTTTGGACCATGAAAATTGTTGGAAGAAGAGAACCCATTAGCTGCAGAAGATTCTTTTTGTCGGTTATTGTTGATGGTTGAATGTTGAAAATAGAGGCTGAGAAATTTTTCATCTAGATTTTTGAGTTTGGTTTGGATGGATGCAAGTGCTTCCTCCATGGTTGTTGCTTCTGCACGGGAAACAACCATCACCAGGAGTTGTTGTTGTTGTTATTTTATTTTTATTTTTATTTTTTCCAGAATGGATCTACTATGGCGTAGAAGGGAGCGGAAATATATGGATCTGTAATGATGCGGAAGTGATCGAAAACAAATGGATCTGAAACGACACCGAATGGATCGAAAACGGATGGATCTAAAATGGCTTTCAGAATAGATTTGAAATGACTAAATCTGGAACGAATTTTAGGAGTTGTTATTTTATTTATTTATTTTTTTCAGAATGGATCTGCTACGGTGCAGAAGGGAGCAGAAACAGATGGATTTGTAATGACGCGGAAGTGATCGGAAACAAATGGATCGAAAACGACTGGATCTAAATTGGCTTTCAAAATAGATCTAAAATGACTAGATCTGGAACGAATTTTAGAATGGATTTGAAACGATTGGATCTGAAATGGCGTGGAAGTGATCGGCAACAGTTCAGCTGAAAATAGATATGGACCCTAGGTATGTACAGCTTCCTAATAGTTCAAGGGTTTCACTCGGCCACCAATGGTGTTTGATGGTTTGCGTATTGGGGCAGTACCCCTCACTCCACGACTCAGGTAAAACTGATAACCACTTTGCCACAAACGACAGCTCTTGGTTTACCTCACGGGTGGGAACCAGTCAATTAGGTAGGGGTCATTGCCCTTTTCGCTGGCAGGTCCTCTCAATGCGCCAGCTACTTTGGGGTTCCTTTGGTACTCCTCACAATGATTTTTAGGGCTTATGCCCAAGTACTTCCCACAATTAAGCAAATAGGGATTATTCCCAAATCCGAAGTTGCAACAGATGCGAAAAAAGATGTTCGTAGAAATTTCACACAACGAGCCCAAGAAAGTGCTCTGATACCAGATGTGAAGAACCTGCAACAATTAATTAATGAAAATACACGAGATAACAGTAATAATAGAACTCAAAATCACTTTTATTGATCGCAGGCCACTTCGAGGGAGCAACCTCCTTTGAGCAAGCTCAATACAAATAACTTCATGGTCCTTCATTGGTCTCAACACAAACTTATATAATAAGTCTAGGCGCCAATACCATGGGTCAATACCATGTGTCAATACAAACCATGGGCTAATACAAACTATGGATCAACAATTACTACAGGACGAATTACAAAGCATATGAGTCCAACAACAATAAGACAAACTATGGATCAAAAAATACTATGGGACGACTTATAAAGCATATGTGTCCAACAAAAATATACTAACAAAGTAAATAGAAGGGTTGACATGGGTTTCTAACAAAGGCTGAGCTGCGGTAGCAGCTGCCTTCGACATGGAAGACGAAGTGGATTTAGCCCTAAGCTTCTTGAATTGGTCCTTCAAGGCATCGTGCTTCAACCGAAGAGAAATGTTGGAAGTTGTTTTGAAGTTGTTTAAATCTTCAATGCTCTTCACTTGTGCACATAATTCTTTGTTCTCTTCACGAAGCCCAGAGATTATCTCAACGTATTTCTCATTCTGGCATTTTAACTGTGCTATGTCTTGGGTTAATCTTCCCATAGTCTGATGGAGTGGAGTAGATGCTTCTGCAAAAGACTCGAGATCTTTTTGAGGGATCGATCCCTTTAGAAATGTTTCAGGATCAATAGATGTAGTGTGTTCCTCAAGAGCCTTATCTTCATTGTGTGTAGGGGCAGGTTCCAAGACAAGGTATTCAAGCAAACTGGCAGATGTATTGGCTAATGCAAGAGCATTGAAGATTGTAATGAAGCATAATTACAATCTACTTATAAATTCAACAGTTAAACTATTCATGCATTCAATAATTACTCAAAACTAAACTAAACTACCTAATTCCATTCTCCTTGGGGATTCTGAGGAAATGTATCAAATGTAATAAGAACGGGAGAGAATGTATCAAAATGACTTTCAAATGTGACAAGGAAACAAAATGGAAGTAAATCTCGTTTAACTTCTACAAATAAATGCAAACTGAAGAGTGACCAATTAAAACTAACTTTAAACATTGTAATCTATTCTTTATCCATAACCAAATGACTTGGAACAAATAAAATCTAGAAGCAAGTAGAAAACTTAATAAAGATATTTACTTGAAAATGCATTTGATTTAGAAGCAAGTAGAAAACTTGATAAAGATATCTTATTTATGAATCAAATCCTATTCTATGAACATCTTCATTAACTATGTGAATGAGAAAAAGAAAATTCTACGCTTGAATGAAGAAACTATCAAAACTAATGTGCTTTGGTGAATGAAATTACTAAGTCTAATCTGAAATCAATCTTAAGAAACATGAAGTAAACTAAACTAAAAATGAAACTGATAAATTCTAGAATAGGTATTAATGAATCAGATATAAAAGAAACATAATCTGAAAAGCAAACTAAAGAAAAGTTAAGGAAATGGAATGAGAACTAAGAATGGATATGAAACTTAGTTAAAACTCTATGTAGTGTAGAACAAGGTCCTAATTACATGTATAAATGCTAATCGATTACAAGAAAGATTACAGTTTGAAAACCTAAGAAATTGAATTCTAAACAAGCATAAAAACAATGCAGAAAATATTAAAGTCCATATGACAATCTGGATGACAGAAAACGATGGAAACTAAGGAAAGAAGCAGACTAAATGATCTTAACGCCAGGTAGTTGATGCATGTGAACCTACAGTGCAAGGAAAGCAGTAAATAGACTGTGTAATGTTGGAATGATAAGAAGCAACCTATACTAATTTTTATCTAAAGAAATGAACTATTTCTATTGCATAATAAAACAAGGATGGGATGTACATAAAACTAATACATAAAACATTAACTAGTTAACTCTACCTAATTGCAAATGAAAAGACTGAAAGCAAACTAAGAAGACTTAGCATGACCAGTCACTTTAACTTCTAAGAATGTAAATTAAACTAGTAGCACAATATAAATTACAGGGAATAACGAAATGACATATACAGGAAACCAAGTTAAATGCATATAGTGAAAAATAAACTATTTACTTGCAGGAAAGAAATACATAATATACACAAAAACCTCTGGTTGTTGAGGGGCCCTTCTCAACAATCAGGGATTGAAGCTGACTCAATTTATTCACCAACAACAGAACATCAATAGCTAAAATTAGGAACTTCCATTAACTAAGAAAGATTACACAACGTCTCTATGTATAAAATTACTGCTATCATCTATGTGTGCTGCGTTTCTCCATGAGAGACATCTTTATATAAGTTTTTACAAATAAAAGAGGAGGTCGACCCTTTCAGTGGTTGACCTCTCTAAAAATAGAGGTCGTAATGGCTATGAAACAACTGCATGACAGTTCACGACAGCGCACAGGCCATCTTCCTGACTCCACGGCATTGATTCTCCTTGACATGAGCAGCTGTGTGTTGGTTCCTTTCAATGTGGCAAGATGATGCATTTTTGAGCTAGTCGGAAAGGAGAGCGGATATTCTAGAATGGAGGCTCACAAACCATGAGGGACACGTACCCAACATAACCCACATCACCATTTTTGTCTTTAGTTCCCCGAAATATCTCAACCAAAGATTCCGCAGGTGTGAATGGAGGGATGAACGATGGTTCGAATGTGGTTGGGTGTCTTCAGTGTGAACGCATGCCTGAATGAAGGTCTGAATGATGCCCACAACCTGTAGAATGAAATCTATATGCCACACAGGTCAAGAAATATCAAATAAACGTTAATAAACCACAATATGATGATAATTATTCACAATTCGTATGATATTCAAATAAATGCATACTGGGTTTGATTGACGGTATAAATGGAAAGGAGAATGACTTATCATATCAAAATAGTAAAAATAACGCCAATCAGAGCATGTTTACTGATAAAAAATGGTGACAAAAATGGACACCAACATTCCCCCAAACTGAAGATATGCCAAGTCCCACTGACCAAGCAGAGAAGAAATTAGGAAGAAGGCTAAGCTGCGGTAGCAGCTTCATTAGACATGGAAGAGGAAGTGGATTTAGTACTAAGCTTCTTGAACTGGTCCTTCATGGCATCATGCTTCAACCGAAGAGAAATGTTGAAAGTTGTTTTGGCGTCATTTAAATCTTCAACGCTCTTCACTTGTGCGCGTAATTCTTTGTTCTCTTCACAAAGCCCAGAGATTATCTCAATGTATTTCTCATTTTGTATTTTTAACTGTTCAGGATTAGTAGATGTAGTGTGTTCCTCAAGAGCCTTATCTTCAATGTGTGCAGGGGTAGGTTCCAAGACAGGGTATTCAAGCAAACTAGTAGATATATTGGCTAACGCAAGAAGAGGTGATTCAAGGACAAGATCGTCCGTCTGGTCATCAAGATTGTCTGAATGCATTGGTTGAATGATAGACTAATCGATAGATTGGATGACGGTCTAGTCAACAGACTAGTCACGATTGGCCTTTCTTGACTTTGTGGGTATTGGTGAAAAGAATGGGGGTTTCGTGCTTGTGTCCTTGAGGACAGGATCAGGAGAGGATGAATGAATAGGGTGTATTTCTCTTGAGGCACCCTCACTAAATCGTATAGACTTGGTATCCATTTTTTCTTGGGCATGGGTTTGAACAGGCTCATTTGCACGGGTTTGAAATCGGTGATGCTTGCAAGAGGCAGAGGCTTTAACAAGGGGTTTCTTGACCAGATGGGGGTTTAGTGTTTCAAACACAAAGCTATCCCACGTTTGCCCCTTTTCTTTCAACTAGTGGGTGATCAAGATGTTTATGAGATAGTGATGGTATAAACTGCTAGCAGGGTTAACTACAATTTTCCTAACCTGGCTAGACATCTTTTCTACGCTCTTTAGAAAATAAAATGGGAAATTTAGAGCCTGATTATTAACGAAATGTGCCAATAATCGAAAGTGGAAGGCTTTGAAAATGGTGTACTTACCTTCACAGGTGATGAACCGGATGAGCCGTCCACAGAAGGAAAAGGTGTTTGTGCCAACAGGAACCCTCCCTAGGAAGTTTCGTGGCCAACGCAATAGACTCCTCTGTTACAGGAAAGGTGAGATGGCTAACCTTAGTTTTTTTTCCATTGAACCCTTTGGTAAGTAGAAGTGAAATCTCTTCATCGTGGCCGTCAAGAAGATGAAGGAACAGACCCCAGCTTGCTCGAAGAAACACTTCACGGCATGCCTTGAATTCGGGAATGCGAAGCAAATCCTGGTAGTTGTTAGGATCGTAACAGATTGGCATTGTTAGACAGAGGTGGATGGATGCAAGAGGTACAGGGGGTGCAATAAATTGGAAGAGATGTGGTTTGATAGACTTAGGAAAGAAAATGGAAACATAATGAAGCAGAATTCATGCAGGCTTTGGTTTAAATCATGATCCATTTGAACAGTTAAATGATCGTGAAGCAGGGATTTAGCATGCTCTAATGATCATGCTGTCATGCAAAAATCTTGAATCGTTTGCCATCATGAAAATGTGTCCATTGGTGAATTCGTATGGTTATGATATATTCAACCATGTCCAGAGTAAGCTTTGGATAGGTTGAATGTAATGTTCATAATGAGATATTAAGCATAAGTAGCATAAAAGAACAAGATGACTTTTAATTAATACCATGACAGAGCGCATGCATATAACTTAATGAGGATTTAAAACCATATGATAGCCATATAATGATTCTGAAAATCGCAATAATGCATGATTAATTGATTTAATTGATGAAGTCGAAATGAGCAAAGGAATGAGGTTGAATGCAGAGATGATATTTGATTGATCCCTGGTATAGTTAGTCAATTAGATTTTACCAACAGAATTCAAAAATTAGATCCCTAACACACTTAATCATGTTGTTATAAGTTATGATTTCATTTGGTACTTCATTCGGCACTTCCTTCAGATCGTCGTTCATTTGCCTCATTAATCACTTCATTCGGATCGTCATTTGACCCTTCATTCGATCCTTCATTTGGACCTTCTGTACAAAAATGTGCTTTGTTTGATTTGAGTGCTGCTGATTATGCAGAGAATTTTTTTGGTGTTGTCAGCACACAAAAGGATGATGTAAGCCTACTTGTTCTGAAACTTTAGTCGCACTCCTCTTTATTTATCATGGATCAAAACAATCTTCTACTACTTGCATTATCCTGAAAACACCTATCATTTTGTCAGAGATAAATGCACTTTTTATAAATAATCAAAAAGTAAAGACAGTTTTGAACCTCCCCCAAACAAAAAATATGGTGTGTCCTCAAGCCATCAAAGAAAAAAATTGATTAATATTCAAATATTTTCAATTAATAGTTTATCCAATAGCTCTAAAATGTTGTTATAATTTCTCATAAGAAAAAGAAATACTAACTAATAAATGGAGATGATTCAGATATTTACATTCATAAAAAAATAACAGTGCTTCGGAAGACCATATAAATAATGATAGTACAATTGATGTGAAAAATGCCATAGGAAAACCAGTCATCCATGACGCATTTTAAAGATCTCTTGTCATCCAAAGAGTATAGATAAATTTCACCCTGGAGTTTGTGAGATTTCTATAGTTATGGGTCCCATTTCTAGGATAGTGATATCCTAGGTATTGTTTGAATTAGATGATAGGGTCCAAGTCCAACTTATAGCCATTCTCTAATGACAGTATAAATAATTTGGTGTAAACATGTATTTGTATACTCAAGTTTTTTTAGATGAGCCATGTGCATAGTGATGCATTAACCAAACCTCTTTTACCCGATATTGCCCCGCTTCCAGCAGGCCTGTTCAGTACCCCAACGGGTTTATCTTGGTACCATGCAAGCATAGCCCCACTACCAACGAGCCTGTTCAGTACCCCGACAGGTTTACTTGCATTTACCGAGCTTCCTTGTTTAAGATTTTACTTACCATGGACCCGCTTCCAGCGAGCCTGTTTAGTACCCCGACAGGTTTGCTTTGTATAATGATTTTTAGTATGAGGAATCTGGTTGGCACTAGAGTGTGCTAAGCTTGCTAAACACATATTTCAGATTGTCAGAGTGAATCTTATGAGTAACTTTATTTATAATAGCCTGAATTATAGATCATGTCAAAAGATAATAACCTAAAGTTGTTCTTTGACCTATCAGTCTATCTTCTTCATAAAAGATCAGTAATGTTCCCCACAAAATATAAATATCACTCACTTTTGGGCTACCTTTTTTAAATAATGCTTAAGAGACAAGTTTTGATAATGAGTCTAGGATGAACTAGTAGTCCAGAAGTGTAAGATAGAACGTTTGAAAATCATGATGATTAAAGTAGGTATCAAGCAATTGTTCTAATGATAAATCAGAAATGTGTATGTCTGAATCAAATACCATATACAGAATCATAGAATAAAGTGGTTTAGAAATGATATAAAGAACACTTTAACTTCTCATTATATATTTTCAATTTTCAACAATAATCGAAAGGGAAGGAGTTAGGATGCATTATGAGGTTTTTTAGAGCACTTCCCTTTATAGATAATATTGCATGAGCTGATTATAGAGATAAGATACTTGTAATCAAACTGAAAAACTACTTGTTAGATGATTCAAATTTACTCTAAACAAAAACATATGTACAAAGAAAAGTCATATGAAATTTTATTAAAACTAGGGAAAGGGAAAAAAGTCTTCTTGTTTTAATTGACAAAATTCCATCAGCTGATCATAAGAGTGAATTTCCTGTATAGATGCAATCAACTGTTAGAAATGATTCTTATTTATTTTAAAAACACACAAAAATATATATTTACATATATACAAATGAAGATAACCCAAAATAATTCAAGAACCAGGAGAGTAAAGAATGACTTCCTCTTCTACTAGCTCCATCTCCTCCTATTGTAAGGCATTTTGCACAAAATCTTGTTTAGATATTGGTTGATGATAAAGTCTAAGTCTATGTCCATTTACAACAAAGGAAATTTGTGAATCATCAATTGTCTTAATCTTAATAGATCCATTATCAAAAGTTGTAACAATTTCATATGGACCCATCCAATGAGCAGTTAATTTACCTTTAAATTTTTCGTACCTTCAATCAAAAAGTAATGCCCAGTCTCCAGTTTTGAATTGTTTTTGTTTAATGTATTTATCATGCCACTTTTTGTGTTGGTTTTGTATTAAAGTTGTGCGTTGAACAACATATTGTCTAATCTCATCTAATTCATTTATCTGCAGGATTCGTTGTCTCTGTGCTTCTTCTAGATCCATCCCTAATTTTGTAGCCATACGAAAGGTTTTGACTTGAAATTCAATGGGTATAGGAACTTGTTTACCATAAACAAGTTTTTAAGGTGTATGGCCAGTGGTATTCCTCCAAGTTATTCTATAAGCATGTGGCTTCTGGAAGCCTTTCTGCCCAGTCTTTGTGGTGTAATTGGATAGTCTTAGTCAAGATGGATTCTAATACTTTGTTGGTAGACTCTACCTGACCATTTTCTTGCTAGTGATATGGTGAAGATTTACAATGTCTAATATCATATTTATCAGTAAGATTTTTCATTAACTTGGAGCTAAACTGAGATCCTTGATCAGTTACAATTTCCCTAGGTACACCGAATTGGGTAAATATTTTTTCATATATAAACTCTACCACAGATTTCTCTGTGGCTCGGAATAAGGCTTTAGCTTCTACCCACTTGGTGACATAGTCCGTGCAAACTAAGATGTACTTCTTCTTGTGAGACATAGGGGAAATTGTCCTAGCAAAATCTAGATCCCATTTTTCAAAAGGCTCAATCATAACCTGGGGTCTTAAGGGCATCTCATCAGATGGCGCAGTCCTACCCATTCTTTGGAAGTTGTCACATCGCTTGACATACTTGGCAGCATCTTTAAAAATGCTTGGCCAATAATATCTAGAGTGCAACACTTTGTATGATGTTCTCTTATCAGAAAAATTCCCACCACAAGGTCCACCATGACATGCATGGAGGATCTCTTCCATCTCATCCTCTAGTACACATCGTCTAATAATAAGATCAGGACCAATATGAAAAAGATCATTGTCCACCCAAGAATAATTAGAAATTTGAACCATGATCCTATGTTTCTCGGGTAGATGGTTTGGTAGCTTTCCACTTGCTAAATAAATGGCTATGTCTGCAAACTAAGGGGTTCGAACAGACACAGCAAACAAATGTTCACCTGGGAAGCTATCATCGACAGGACTGGCATTATAGTCAATTTGAATTCGAGAGTGAAAATATGCTACCACATTCTCTCAACCGGGACGATCAACAATAGTGATGTTAAATTCTTGTGACAAAAGAAGCCAATAAGTCACCCTGCCATTGGTGATAGGTTTGTTCATTAAAAATATAATGGTGAAGTGGTTGGTGTGTATGAAAACTTCATATCATGTGATATAATGACAAAACTTGTTGATGGTATAGACTACTGCTAGACACTCTTTTTCAGTAACAATGTATTTCAATTCTACAGGAGTCAAATTTTTACTAGAAAAATAGATGGCATGTGATGTTTGTCCCTGTTTTTGACCTAAGACTGGTCCTATAGCTATGTTGGAAGCATCAGTGGATATATGGAAAGGGAGGGACCAATTGGGGCCCCTACGTATTGGTGCCACTGATAGCTTTGCCTTCAAAGTTTCGAAGGCATGTTGACAAGGTTCATTCCATTGAAATTTTGTATCTTTCATGAGTAGCTTGAACATAGGTGTGGCTATCTTAGTGAAATTTTCAATAAAACATCTATAATATCCTGCATGGCCAAGAAAGCTTCTTACCGCCTTCAGAGTTTTTGGAGGAGGAAGATTAACAATTATTTCTATCTTGGTAGGATCCACCTTGATACCTTGAAGAGAGACATGATGTCCCAGAACTATGCCCTCGGTTAGTAACATCTTACATTTTTCATGACTAAGGGTTAAGTTCGTTTCTTGGAACCGAATAAGAACTGTTTCGAGATTATCAAGGGCTTCTTGGAAGGTATTAACATAAACTGTAAAATCATCCATATAACTTCCACACAGTCATGTATAAGGTCAGCAAAGATTCCTAGAACTGCACGTTGGAAGGTGGCAAATGCATTACATAGGCCAAATGGAAACACTCGATAGGCATATGTCCCCCAAGAACAAGTAAAGGTTTTCTTGTCTTGATCCTCAAGTGCTATTAATATTTGGTTGTATCCACTATACCCATCAAGGAAGGAGAAGTATTGTTTTCCTGACAAGGTATTTAACACCTGATCAATGAAAGGTAAAGGGAAGTATTCCTTAAGAGTGGTCTTGTTCAATTCTTGAAATTCAACACAGATACGCCATTTCCCTGTAACTTTCTTTGGAACTACTACTAGAGGAGACACCCATTTACTGTTAGAAATTGGGTAGATGAAAAACACATTAAGGAGTTTTGGTAATTTATCTTTTACTATATCTTTTAGGGATGGATTCATTCTTCTCTAGGGCTTCTTGACAGGAGGTATGTTTGAATCTGTGTAAATGTGGTGAATACAAGTATTTGGGTGTATACCCTTCATATCAGTGTATTCCCATGCAAATGCTCCAGTTTGACTCTTAAGAAATTTTAGTAATTGTTTTTGCTGACTCTCATCTAAACCTGCATTTATATGTAGAAAGTTTTTGGAACTAAAATCACAAGGTATGGTATAAGATCCTAGATGTTATTTGATTGTGAAGAGACAGGGTCTGCTTTTAAATGTTGAGAAGCTCATGTTTTCTTGGAATGCATCTCCAAAGATCTGGTTAAGTTGGGAAAAAGACCGAGGAAATTTTATACATGTTGTGGAAGAGATAAATTGGTTCAACACATTCTTAATATTTTGGTCTTGAAGTGCCTAGGAGAAATCACTAAGTAGGGAAAGTTCTTCTAATTTCTCATCCCCAAAAGGACAATCTAACCAAAACAAGTTTTTAGTTACTGGCTGTGCTGGTGGGTATAAAGCTAGTTTTATTGTAGATAACCCATCAAAGGTAATCATCTCTCCATCCCTACATCCTATAAATGCATTGGAAGTGGCCAACCAAGGTCTAACAAGAATAATGGGGTGTCCTTTAGAAGGGTCCTTTGATTCTATGACCATAAATTCCACGAGATATTCCCATGAAGCCACTGATACATTGATATCATCTAAGATCCCAGCAGGCTGCACCATAGTGCGATTTGCTAATTCTAACATTGTTGGGGTAGGGCGGAGGAACTATCCTAAATGGAGAGTTTCTAAAACTGTGGTAGTCATCAGGTTAATAGCAGCTCCCATATCAATAAGTGTATTTCCTATGGCAGTGTTATTGATGATAACAGTCACCATAGGATTTCCTGGATTTGTATACTTTGAAATTCTAGGTTGGTTTGCTATGTAATCTGACATTTCACCTATGACATGAATCGTCAGAGGTTTTTTTTGTTTTTTTACTTGGTCTTTTAATACAGAGTTCCTTTATTACTTTACTATAGATTGATATATATTTAATGGCTTGTAACAAAGGGATCTTGATACAAATATTTTTCAATTCATTAATGATATCATACTCTAGATAATTTACAGGTTTTTCTATTACTAGACGCTTCGGATATGGGGGTGCTTTTCCTCCTGTAATTACTTCTTCATGAGGATGGTTGTGTGTTGAAGATTTATAAATAACCACATCTTCAAGAATGGAATCATTCAAAACCTCACTAGTGTCTTCTTCTTCATTCTCTTCTCGGATAACAACTGAGGACTTGCGATGATCTTGCAGAACTCTTCTAGACCGCAGTTGAATCTCATGCACTGGTGTGGTTGAAATGGCATATGATGGAAGAGGTAGCAACCCAATTCTATTAAGAGCTTTAGTTGGCTTTTTTTTAGTATTTGGTATCAATTGTACAGGTAATATTATGGGTCTCGGAGGATTCATATTCTGGAAATGGTGAGGTTGATTTGTGATAGGGGGTAGTGAAGGAGGTAAAATTTCAGGCAATATTTGTTGGATATTAGGTGGGTAATGATAGTTAGGCATAGGAGGAGGTGATTGAATATAATTTTGTCCTCTCCATCCATGTGGCCATTGCTGCTGTTGAGCATTCTGAGGAGGGTACTGCGGTGGCCAATTTTTCCAATCTGAAGTGTTCCACTGCTGAGGAGGTTGATAAGGATGGTAATAGGGTGGAAATTGTGATGATTGATCTTGATATGATGGTTGATATCTAGGTTTCCAAATCCTCCTAGATGTTTCACCAAATTTTTCACTCTTATATACAGCTTGCAACCCAGGCAATGATGGAAAATTATCAATTGGATGTTCTTCTATACAAAGGTGACAAACTGAAACATTATTCAATGGACATTCCTGTTGGGGATTTTTAGGTCTACACCTAGGACATAAAACAGTCATTGTTGCACGCTCTTCATCCTATCTCTTTTTAGCTTGTAATGCATCTAATTGAGAACCCATGGCTCCTAAGATATCTGTTTTGAAATTTTCCAATAAGTTTCCCAACTCTGCCCTTCTAACTCCACCAGGACTGGATGTATTTCCTTTCAGGTTCCCAGTATAAGATTCTCAAAAGTGTCTCCACTTTTCCTTATGCTCCTAGAGTAATTCCTACATAGCTCACAAATCTGTGTGAAGACTTATGAGAGATGTCTCCTACTGCCATGAGATTAACGTTTTCTAAGAATTCTTCTGACATTCCCTTGAGGAAGAGTGGTCTTACTGCATCTTCTTGAAGATCACTATATTTGGATTTACGTAACACATAGTTAAATATTTCAAGATAGTCTTCTAGGCTCTCATCTTCAAGTTGTTGTATTTTGAAAATATCATTGCGAGAGCCCTTAGGTTTACAATAATCCTGATATTTCCATAGAAATGCATTCTTCATATCCTCCCAAGTTCTAATACTAGATTCTCCTATCCCCATAAACCATCGAAGAGCATAATCTTTTAATGTGGGAGGAAAAAGTTTTTGCTTTTGGCCATCATGTAGGTAGTTATAGCTCCTACACAAAATGTCAAATTCAAATAAGAATGTATCTGGATCCGCACTACTCATCCCATAAAAGGTTGGAAGTGAGGAGGGAGGGATGTTTTTCATGGTTACATCTTGTGCAGTGTCTAAGATGGGGAATCCAAAAGTACCTTCAGTTCTAACCTCTCCCTCTTCTTCATCCTATCGGACATGATGTTCATTTTCATCCTCCATGAAGATTTGATGTCCAAAGAGAGTGTACTTAGGTGGTTCCTTTCTTGGTGATTATGGGATGTCCCAATGTTCTATTTCAGGAAGAGTATTTTTCTTTTTAGGAGAAGAATTACCAACTATGTGGGAGTCCATTTTTGAAGGTCCTACCATTGTTGTTTCAATCTGTGAAATAACTATGTTCACGGAATTTTAAAAAAGAGCATCTACTTGTGCAGGATCACCAAAGTCTAGTAGGTTGGGACCACCTACTATTGAAATGGCAGTGTCTTTGGGTTTTTGAGCTAATGGAGGGTTGAGAGGATTCGATGTTTTATCCTTTTGAATTTTCTCTTGTCTAAGTTCAGTCTCAATATGAGCTTGAGGTTCTTCTAGTGGAATTTCTTAATGGACAAAATTTTCTAATGTCTCTATGGTTTCCCCTAAATGGTTTCGAGAAAGAATTTCCTTGGATTTCCAAGTAGAACTATCCCCTTTAGGTTTCTTCTGATACCTTTTTGCTGAGTTAGTAGTTGGGGTGGCATGCCCCCTGTATAGGTTAGTAGGAATTTTAGTAGGGATTTTAGTAGGAAGGCTAGTTTTAATAAATCTACCTTTTGAATCTCTAGACCTATTCATGAAAACAAAACTATAACTAAAATAAATTCTAACTGCATTACTACTATTGCTGGGTTTTGTGGATGCTTGCTATAACAGATGCGCAAGTTCTTACCTCTCGTCTTACCACTCACCCGTCACCAGCCCATTTCTAATTTTCAAAGAGAAAAATTCAATCTATCACTAATTTTTTAAGAGAAAATTCTACCTATCTACAGCTGAGTTCTACCTAACTACAACTGAGTTCTAACTATCTACAACTCCCCGTCAACGACGCTAAAATGTTGAGGTGTATTTACTGTCTTAAGGAATCACCAAATATTTAATTATCAACCAGGGTTGATAATCTTAGATTTCTGGCACAGTATATGTTGAGGTAGAATGGTACCTAAGGTTTCGGCTCGGCAGACCTCGAAAATGTTTAATAATGAAAATATCAAAAGATCTTTCAAAATAAAAAACGAGTCAAACTTCAAAAATACAACTACTGAACTGATTAAACCTAACTAAACCAATAGATCATAATAGTGTCAATCTATACTACTCTGCTCTATGAACAATAACTGAGAAGATAAAAAAAACAATATTATTCTAGGAAACAAGACTTAATAAAAAACAGAACTACTCCTATGAAATTGGAAACTACTAATTAAGGATTAAAAACTATAATCTAGGAACTAGAAAGTAACAACTATAAATGAGTTTAGGAACCTATCTATGAAATGATTCGAATGACAATTAACTATGGAAACAAAAAGCTATATGATCTTTGAATCAAATTTATAATCTACTTATAAATTCAATACTTAAACAATTCATGCATTCAACAATTACTCAAAACTAAACTAAACTACCTATTTCCATTCTCCTTGGGGATTCTGAGGAAATGTATCAAATGTAATAGGAACGGGAGAGAATGTATCAAAATGACTTTCAAATGTGACAAGGAAACAAAACGGAAGTAAATCTAGTTTAACTTCTACAAATAAATGCAAACTAAAGAGTGTCCAATTACAACTAGCTTTAAACATTGTAATCTATTCTTTATCCATAAGCAAATGACTTGGAACAAATAAAATCTAGAAGCAAGTAGAAAACTTGATAAAGATATTTTATTTTTGAATCAAATCCTATTCTATGAACATCTTCATTAACTATGTGAATGAGAAAAAGCAAATCCTATGCTTCAATGAAGAAACTATCAAAACTAATGTGCTTTGGAGAATGAAATTACTAAGTCTAATCCGAAATCAATCTTAAGAAACATGAAGTAAACTAAACTAAGAATGAAATTGATAAATTCTAGAACAGTAAAATATTAATAAATTATATATAAAAGAAACATAATCTAAAAAGCAAACTAAAGCAAAGTTACGGAAATGGAATGAGAACTAACAATGGATATGAAACTTAATTTAAACTCTATGTAGTGTAGAACAAGGTCCTAATTACATGTATAAATTCTAATCAATTACAAGAAAGATTACAGTTCGAAAACCTAAGAAATCAAATTCTAAACAAGCATAAAAACAATGTAGAAAATATTAAAGTCTGTATGACAATACGGATGACAGTCACTACTACATATGGTCTAATTTGCCATGAAAGTTCATTGTAATAGCCACGAATTTTCGTCCCTATTGCAATGATTGGTGTTTCTTTTTTTTGTGGAAAGAGATTCGTGGATATATGGATGAACATTCCACGTCATGGCAATAGCAATGCTTCTTTGATGCCATGTGTCAACAACACAACTTTTCTCATATCTATGGAAAATACATCCTACCACAAAATTGCATCTCTATATCGACGCACAAATCCTATAAATTTACACACTGCCCCTGAATCTTCCATGGAACTTCGTCACAGTATCTACGTATTCATTCACGATCTTTCGTGGCAGATTCAGCACCTGCGTCGATGATTCTTTTATAGTTCCATGAAATATCATCTTAGTATCCACGCATGGATTCCCAAACTTCCGTGGCAGGTTCAACACCTGTGTGGAAGATATTTTATAGTTCCACGAAGCATCGTTGCAGTATCCAAGTAAGGATTCACAAACTTTCATGGCAGGTTCAACAATTGCGTGGAAACTTTCTCTATATCCTACATTGTTGTTCGTCGATATAGAGGCGATACCTAGAAATGTTAAAAAAAAAATGAATGCGACGATACAGTCATAGATTTGCTTTAGATAGTCTAAAATCACTTCTCATGAACTAGCTCTTACATCTACAATCAAATCCTTATCAATGATTCCTTTCAAATCTGCAAACAAGTTTGCTTAATGATGGTTTCCAATTCTATCAAACTTCATCAAACAAATAATCTTGCATTGTATTCCTTAAAGTAGTTACCAAGTGTTTATGATAAGCAATAACACAAATAATATTTATTCAAGTAGTTTTCATACTTATCCCTTTTCAACAATCAATTCTTCAACTTCAACTTTTGTCTTTTAATGGCACAAATATTCAAACTCAAACTCAATTTGCTCACAAAGAATAGGCTCGGTCTTCAAGTTATAACTGATGTTCTCCCATAACACTATTCAAACTCAACTTCAATTTGGTCACAAAGAATATGCTCAGTCTTCAAGTGATAACACAAGTCCTTTAAATATTCTATCAATATGTTTCAATGCTTTGCAAATTGTTCTTCTTCAAGCTCATATTTCACATCCTTGTGTCCTTTGAATAGTCACAAGGCTTAAACAACATTTTGCAATGTATGAGATCGGTCTTACAAAGAATTATACCTTAGCTCTATTCACTTCTTAAGAATGTCTATATGCTTATGTAATGGTATATATTTAGATGCTTAATAAGACTTTCTCAGAGTCATTTATCATCAAACTTTTCATGAGCTTGTAAACAACAAACACAATCCTAGATAGATATCTCAAGAACTTGAACTAAATATATAAACATGAAGAATTGTAAGCACCAGTCTTAAGCACATGTGGATAGCAGTTGAATCGTAAGCGCCCGTATCTTGCATTAAAGAAATGACATGATAAAGTTTTACTTTAAACCCCTACAAGGAAATAAGATCACAATTCTACTTGTCATGAATACCCTACTTGTCATGAATACCAATGGTTGAAAATATTTCTAAATAAACTTTGAAGCCAATTGATATAATCAATCTTACCTCTACCAAATCCCTTGTTTACCAAGTCCCCTAGAAGCACACTAAGCATGTAGCAACAAACATTTATTTAAGTTACAACAAAGGAATCCAACCAAAATAAATTCTAACTTGTGCGGATATGAAAAAGGTGGGAAGCAACGCACCAAAAAGAATGCACAGAGAAGGCATGTGCAGGTTGAATGCAGAACCCCAAAACTACATCACACCACAAGATAACAAACTATCAAAATACTTGAGCTAGGGAACAATAGAAGAGCCCAACTTAGCTTCCATGTTAGAGGCCACCTGATCCAATGAATGCACCAACCCAAAAAAAAAAAAAAACAAATAAAGATCCCAATTGCAAATTTTGATGAGCTGCATAAATTTTCACTATCAAGTGCACTTTATGTAATAGGATTTGCCAAAAATACCATAGAACTATATAGGCACCACATGCAAACAATGCAATTACCATGCACTCAAATGGGAAGATGTATTCACTTAAGACCAAACAACTTCAAACAAAGACAAATTACACAATTTTACATGTAGCACAACCATGTTTACATCTCCCATGCAAATATTTCTGACTCCATACAACACTTCATGGAGATGGGATTTTATCCATAATCTATTGCCGTCTTCTTATGTGACACATGAAACTTCTTTGCACTTGTTGTTACCCAGAATTTCATTTGATTTCATGCCACCTTCTATATATTTTCTAGCTGCATATGCAATCACACACAAATCAACATCATCATCTATTTTCCCACAGTGTCTATATCTAATTCTACGATCAGTTCTGGATGAAATCTCTCCACTATAATGGTTTAGTCTCAATCAAGGACTCCCAATTTCATTGAATTTCCTGTCTGAAGGCCAAGGCATGATACAATTAGAGGAATCCTTCTATCTTCAAACGAACCATCTTCCCTCAATTGGAAGCAAAGATCTGGTTCATTACCAGTGGGCACATTACTTGCAGCCCCCCTCAGGGGACTCACTGCTAGAAGATTCCCTAAATGTAGATGATCCTAATTTCCTGTCAATGGAAAAGACCAGGTAATCAATTGGGTGTCAAGCGAGGAAGAATGGAGATCACTGTCACAAGTGAGACGTTATCAAATTCTTGAGTTTTCCCAAGTTTTCTATGTTTTTCAACTCACCATTTTTTTTGAATTTTTAAGATCTGAATTTATACTTGATGAGTTTTGTTGGTTTTTTATCAATTTTTCTGATTTTCCAAGTTGATGACCCATGCCAACTTTTTGCCAGTTTTTTGTTTAGCAACACTAATATTATCTATTGGTTTCGAAGTCCTTTTGTTAATTAGTATAAGCTACTTGACAAAAAGTGGTGTGCACCTCTCTTCTTGAGCAACTAGGGTTTCATGTGGTGATTTTTGGTGTGTGAAGGCTTCTATACTATCTTACGAGGCTTGTCTAAAGGAAGGTGTCAAAGTTGGAGTGTGCCACATTCCAACTTTGGGTTTCCCAATCGCCATCGAATCTCCAACTTTCGGTAACCACCATAAATTTTGTAGCTTGCAATTTGTAAAAAACCACAATGCCTAGATTGTCCATAAAAGACCACAATTTGATATTAAATAAGTAGTGAATACTCAACTGTGTAGAATAAGTCCTGTAGGTGACTATTAATATTTTCTCCTTCAAACTCCAAATGTACAACCAGTAAGTTCTTAACACAGGGTCTTTGGTAAATTCAAAACTACCATATCAACAGATTATAATGAGTTACACTGACAAGCAAACTATAACGATAAACAAATATTCAGTAACTTGTAATAAATTAAACATATATATCATATAAAGAAAAGAGAGATTTAGTTGAAGATACCAACCTCGGTGTGAAACCATTCTTGAAAATATACTCAGAAGTATTACTTTCAGAAAAGACTGTGTGTGCCTCGGAGAGGCTAGTCATCTCCAGGAACCAGCTGACCCTTCAAGAGGGTTTGTACAAACCAAAGAGAGAGAAATGACTGGAGTTGATTATGTCATTGAATTCAACATAAACAAAGTTACAAAAATTATAAACTTCAACCAATTCTTAGCAGAAGAGAAGTGATTATCACCACACCACAACTAATCGCAGGTGATCAAAGTCAACTTCTCTATAAGACTAAAAATTCAACAAGGTGGTATATAAAAAATGAAGGAGGGTAAATGACCGCATTAACCACAAGTCAAAGACAAGGTACCATAAGTCCAATAATATCTCAATCAAGGTGGGGAAGGTACATTAAACCAAAAATGAGATATGAAGTGTTGGTACAAATATAAACAATGGTCATAAAAAAAGAAAATATAAAAGATGGTCATAACATATGTGTGGCTAGTAGAAGACCCATGACCCTTAGAACTAAGGGTAAGCTAATCCAAATGTGACCAAACAACCATAGTAATCTATAAGAGCAAAACTTCAACAAGGTGGTTTTAAAAAAGTTACTCAAGGAGGTTAAATGACCCCATTAAACACCAGTGAAAGATAAGGTACCACAAGACCAATCATAGATCAATCAAGGTGGGGGAGGTACAATCAGCCATATCTCTCTCAAATGTACAGCCGTTCTATATAACCTGAAAGTTCATCATCACAGTGTGAGGAAGGGTTGTGGGATGCCAAATAAAAATATCCCTCATTTCTCTCTATGCAATCCTGAAAGCATCACATAACAGATAAGTACCTTGTACTATAGAAAATAAAAGCCACATGTGTTAACATAATTTAGATCTCTATCAACTTAAGGACTCCTCTGTGGTCTCTATGCTGAAGTTGGTCCTCAAGATGTAATGGGCAGTAATCTTATAACATAATTTTCATCTCTTTCAGTAAAAGTTGATAAAATAAACATATTGATCATATAACAGTAAGAGAGGTATAGTTGAAGATCTCCACATTAACATTTAACCAAAAATCAGATTTGAAGTGTGGTACTAATTTTGAATAGTGATAAAGCAATAGTAAAATATTTTACAACATAAATTTGATCTCTATCAGCTTCAACACTCCTCTGTGGTCCCTGTGCTGAAGTTGGTCCTCGAGATGTATTGGGCAGTAATCAAATTATAAAGAGTGATGATCATCGAAGTCATGATGAACATATCTAATATAAAGAGAATCAATTTTTCAGACTAATTTATCTACATGCAGCACAGACAGGAGTGATGATGTTTTAGAAAACATAGAATTTGAATATTAAAATACAAAATAATTATAAACAAGCATACAATGACTTGTGATGACATTTAAATTTAAAATTCAAATTCTACGAAAATAAAAGATATAAATGGGAAAATTGCTAAGAGCATCACATAAAAGATAAGTACCCCATAACAACATCAATATATCCATCAAAATACAAGTCATGAACTACTTTTTCGTTGATTTATGTTTTTTTGCATTGAAATAACTTGCGAGTACAGTATCACAATCATCAATTGGCGCAGTATTTACTGCGATATCTCCTATTATTGTTTGTGTTTCCATGCCCTCATTTCTGCCACTTCTTGTACGTCGCTGAGCAAGGCGTGGAGGCAGTTCTGTAGGGGTGTGAAATGCAACAACGGAAATGAGGTGCATATATATATGACATTGAATTCTTATTGAAATAAATATTTAATTATTTTGATTAAAATTACAATATTTCTCTTTACTAGCCTCTGTAGATGTGACAACTGGGGTGTTAATTGAAGGTATAGTTGCTTCCCCTTGCACTTCATGCTCCTGAGCTGCATGGTCTTCCATTGAAAGAAGAAAATTTATAAGTTTAGGTCAGGAAATATATACATCTAATACCAGTATACTTTTGTATTTCCAAAGCATACATACCAGAATGGACACTATGCTCCACACTATCATGGGACATGTTCACCCCAACATCAACTTGTACTTGCTGAGTAGTGCTAGATTCACTGCTGCGGTTGCATTGTTGCATAAAAACAAAGATAAATTTTTAGTTATGGGTGATATACTCATAAGTACTGAATATACTTTAATAGTATACTACAATTGGTGATATACCTGCATTTGCATCATTGGGGAGATTGGAGTCTGCCCCAAGCTTTTCCAATGTTCAACCACACTCTTAAAACCAAACTTGAAACCAATCTTTAGGTCTTCGTCGGTGGCAACAGCTTGGAACGTATTTCCTTGCAATGCATGATAACACATTTTAAAATTTCTAGTATCAAAATCAGATATTTGTTCAGTACTGTTAAATAAATATTCCTGACAACTAATCATTTAATACTTACAATTCTTGCTTTTAGGTTTCTATAGCCACCCTGGCCCAGTCTATGTTGTCCGTGCTTTTCCATTCTAGCCTTGGTTGCTTTGGAGGTGTCAAGTATCCTATATATGAAAATTTTCAAAAACCTTAGATATAAAAAATATTACTTAAAACAAAAAAGAAAAAAACAATTGAGCTTATTTCAGTAAAAAGGTGATATATGTTGTACCTTGCTTTACCATGTCGTAGTTGTTTTCCTTGTCTTTTTTGCAAGTTCTCCTTTGCATCATCTATCAGCGCCTTCCACTCTTTCTCAGGAACCATGGGAGGGTGCTCATGCCTGAGGTCAGCTTGCAATCTTTCCCTATATTGGGCCCTGGTATATTTCAAATTCTCACCGGCTAACCTTGCAACAACTTTCCTGTTGAAAGTATTTCCGAATAAGCTGACCATGTGGTCAATCAACTCATCTCTCTTAGTGCTATCTTGGCTATTCCACCGTGTGTGAATGGTGGGGCCAAATAGCTCGAAGGCTTTGTCATTCAAATGCATTTAGAAGGCATTGTTTCCTGCAGAAACATGTAATCCATTAATTTATAATAATTTCAACATATGTCTATTTCAATTTCATGATTAAAAAAAAAATAATAATAATGGATAAATACCAGCAATTTTTTGGATCTTGATAGGAACACAAGAGTCATCCACCAGAAAGGTGAGATCTATTTTTCCAGTGCTTTTAACTCGTGCTGTAGCAAGAAAATTTTCTTGGTTGTCTACAGTGCGTTCATCTCCAGATTCATGTGGAGTCCTAGGCTCTATCTCATCATGCTCCGGCATGGAATCATGCTCTCTCTCACCATGATCCGGCATGGCATCATGCTCTCTCTCAGCAGTGTCGTCATCAATGGAATCGAGGCCAACTACAGGAGTGCCAAAAAGCCTCATTGGTACATTGCTTTTTTTTGTTGAATTGGACCATCGCTGCTACCTATACCTGTCGCGGTAGGTTCTATAGTCACGGATATTAAAAAATCCTACAAACAATAAACTTTACTTTATCAGATCACTTGGAATGATAAAAGACATAATATTAAATATGAAATCACAACATAGCTTAAAAACAATTGTGAAGATGCCACTTACCCCATAAGACTTTATAACCCCTTGTAGCTCTAGAATCTTTGCCTTGTTCTCCTATGACAAGGGCCTTTGCCGAGCCAAGGCAAGCATTTCACAATTTTCCTTTTTCAAGGCTACTCTAAAAGTGTGCATTGGGTCAATGGAATAGAAAATCTCTTCCTTAAACCCCTCATCACCCAGAGCTGGTGCACGTGACTAAATTCATCAAACATTTAATTTAATTATGCAATATAATTTTAACATCATTCAAATATTGATATTGTAATGAAGATTAAGTTACTATCATGCACTAATATTTACCTAACTCGGTGTTATGACCGGTGAGTGTCCATGAGGAACCATCGCCGTGGAAGCATCAGGTGCCTTTCCACGGTCCTGAATGAACCAGTAATCCATCATAAGCTCAGAAAAATGTGAATGTACTAAATCGAAACATTTGCTTACTTTACTAAACAATTACCTTACGGACCAGAGAGTGTGACCTTCCACGGTCACCCTCGACCATGGAAGCAGCAGGTGCCTTTCCAATGGCACCACACCGACACAATAAATCAATAAATAAATGCTTACCTCAAACTAAATAATTGTAACATAAATAAAAATGAGATATTGCATTAATATTAATTTTTACCTCAGAAGTAGAAGATACATGTTCTGCTCCATGGCCATGAGTAGACACCTGCCACAGTTTAATAAGCATGCTTTCATATGGAAATATTAACAATAAGCATGGAAAAAGCGAATTCTAATAGTGAAAATTGGAACATCTTGTTATTGTAGTCATATTTATTTACTATATTTAACATTTACCTGACGAGGCATAGATGCTGACCTTCCACGGTCACCCTGGACCATGGAAGAGGCATGTGCTTTTCCACTGCCGCCAACCTAAAAAAAATTCAGTAGTCAATAATTGCATCAAAAACAAAAATGAGATATTCATAGCAACGTAATTACCATGTAATCACATGGAAATATTCATAATAATTATGAATAAAGCAAATGGCAACAGTGGAAATCGAATGCTAACAGAAGAAAACCAAACATTTAGTTATTGTAGTCATTTTTGGTTACTACTTTTAGCATTTACCTCATGAGGCATATTTTTTGATGGTCCATGGTTCCCCTGGACCAGGGAAGCCACATCTATTCTATTTAAGTTGTAATCAATCAACAACTCTTCACCTGCAAGTATTTTTTTTATTGCACATACAAATATACGATGATGTTCGCGTGCCTCAAATTCGCAATTTGGTTTCTTATTTGTTGTCACTAGTCGTGTACTATTTATAAAGCTAGCAACGTTTCCGAACGCTTTTGGTCTCCCATCAAAATACATAGTCGCCCCTTTTTTTTATTTTTTTCTGCTATTTGAATATAATTCGCGGCAACTCCGTATCTCCGCATACTTCGAGTATATTGGACCAAGATCAACCAGTTATTGTATCTGTATAGTGGTCCTACATACTCCATCAATTTGGTTACAGTGCCATAGCGGACCGTTATTCCATCCATGGAAAATAGCCCCAATCCATGTAAGGATGAAGGAGCGATGTGATACATATTCCCTTTGATGAGGAAATCTGTGTCCACTTGAGGTAGCATATTAGGTACCCATCGTTGCACTAGATGTTTATACCTCAATGAAAAATCCATGTCTCATATGCTCTCAGCATCATAACTACACAACCCACTGTTGGCAATAAAATATTTCATGCGTCTATGAAATCTTTTCCTTATCTTCTCAGATCTAGTTGATATAAAACAAGTAGATCTAGTACAACTCGTCTCTCTTTCAACCTCTCCGAGTATATCTTCATCATCACTTGAGGAATATAGATCAAACAGATACCTATTTGGTGGTACCTACACTCCATAAAACAAGAATAAATAGGACGGTCCTTTCTCTCTTCTTTGAAAGTACACATTTACTTCCCTCAAATCTAAGGCTTAGGAGGGACATGCCTAACCCATTTACTTATCCTTCCAACACTGCTAAGCATATTATTGGAAGCCTACCTTCTTTCTTTGAATGGCATATTTCTGGCATCCTACCATTCATTTTTAAAATTTACATGCTGGTATTTTATGCTAATGCATATGAAAACAGTTTGTTAGTGAACTGTTTTGCAAAATCACTCAACTAAGAAACATTAATTGACTATATTAGCCCAACAAACCATAACTACAGTGAGATGGTCCACTCATGAGTACATTGCAACAGTGTTGGTAAATGTTTCATGTCAATACATCTTAACCAAAAAATCTAATAAATACTACAGCAGAGAACGCAAAATAAATCAACTAACTTAGGTGAAATATTACACCTTAGACATGTTGCAAATTTCAAATCCATGCAAATTGGCACTCAAAAGGCCATGAGAAATTTGATTTTCAAAGACTATTTTTAGGCATTATGTGTATATTTCTGACTATATTGGTTTTTTTTATTTAAAAAATAAATAAATTTCAATCAATAATGAGTGTATCCATCAACCAAGCAGGAGGACCAAACCAGAAAAATGTCAACCTAAGAGCAGTCCCTAGTCGGTCACTCGTGTGTTGAAGAAAATTCAAGACTACCAGTTAGGTCAATGTTCTAATACCATTTTTAGTGACATGTAAT
This sequence comes from Larix kaempferi, assembly GCA_027924585.1. Taxonomy (NCBI): domain Eukaryota; kingdom Viridiplantae; phylum Streptophyta; class Pinopsida; order Pinales; family Pinaceae; genus Larix; species Larix kaempferi. The sequence goes on from BSBM01001360.1 coordinate 1,630,232, forward strand.
GTAAGATAAGCACATTAATCACAAAAAGGGGGTAACACACAACATCAAGAGGACTAGGCCAAATGTAGACAAGGCAAAAATATTGGTTTCAAGAAGCTTTTGAACATTGGTTTTTTACTCTGTAATCCTTGGAATCCCTTATGGTTCAATTCTCTACAATAATGTGGTTCTTGATAACGCTTGGGTACCATAGGACTTGGCTAGCCCCTCTCATTAGTATTTCAATCCCCCCTCATGGGATTTGCACAATCCTCAACTATGGGTGAGGGAGGAAAAATTGCACCTTCAATTGTGAACCCCCCCTTGATTATTTGACGGCTCCATCTTACCTTGAAATCCTCACTCGCATGTGGGAATTAATAGCTCTAAGCACGATTGAAAGTTGGAAGGAGTCTTGGCAGCTAGGCACGATCTACAAACTGGGAATTTTCACCCCCATTTTGCAAAACGTTTTCAGCTTGAACTTTGAACCTTTCTCACATTCTGCAGTTCACAGATAGCTTGATTTCTGGGTTGCAATGGCCTGTAGAGGTTGCTCTAGTGGACATGATGGTGGAAATATTGGCCATGGTTGTCCTCAAGGAGCACGGGATGGCTCTGCGAAAAAGGGTCGAGAGGGACTGTCGGGCAAAGGACTTGTTGGTTGTTGTAGTATGCAGACTAAGAATTTAGAGAACCCTGGTCACGCTGTGGGAACAAAGAGCTCTGGCCAGGGACAGGCAAATTGGAAGTGTTGCAACCAAAGTGGAAATGTTTCTACCCAGGAGAAGGATTTGAACTACATCCATGAAGACGAAGTGTTAGACAGGCTCCAGGAGTTAGAAATGCAAGTCAAAATGATTCGCTCCTAGAACCTGGAATGCAAAAATGTACTCCTCCATCTGTAAAATCTAGTTTCTAATGGCGTCTCAGAGAATAGAGGGCAAAAGTCTGTGCTTTCTGGAAAATTTGATCACTTAGAGGCCTCCCTGGACCTTGCCTTCTCACACAGGGCTCGTACTTGGGAAGTTACTGCTGGGGAACTTGAGGAAATCAGTGGAAAGATAACAAAGCTGCAGAAACATATGGAGGGCAACGTGGACCTCGGAGCTTAGAAGAGAAAGACAGTGGATCCTGCTGCAACTGTCAAGAATGGCTTCCCAATTCAGGATTGATTTAGGTCTAGGATAGACTTCTTTTTGCTGGTTTTGTCTTTACAAATATTTAATAGCGCTGTAATTAATAGAATAGGTTGCACACTCCTAAGACTGGAACTACCTAAAAATGTATTTCTCTTGCTTGCTTTTACTTGGGAAATTTGTTAGATATTATAGCTATCATAGGACAGGAAGTTATAGTGCTTGTTATCAAACTGTTCAGGAAGAACGGGAAGCTAGGCTTGTCTTCCTTCCATGGGAGCAATTAGACCTGCATTTTGCTGTGTAACCCATCTTCTTCTTTTTTTAAATCATCAATATATAACCGTTTCAGTTTTAAAAAAAAAGCTGTAAAACAAGTTGTCGGTGGTTTTCTAATGAAAAATAGTTTCTTGTAATAGCTACCAGAATGTACCTTCAGATTCAATTCACAAGTCTAAAGTGTGATTTTTCCTTTTTATTAGTTGTAAAATGAATTTTGGGCATCCCATGCCAACTGTGGACAATGAAAGGCAATGAACATGCTTTATACCTTACATCTGGGCAGTTCTGGGCCCTATAATGACAAGCTACAGTAGTAATTAAACATATATGGGTAATGTTTTGAACATTAGTAGACACGTTTCACCTTCTACCTCATCATTTAGTTATGGGCCAGTTTTGTGGATGTGAGGTAGTTTTGAGTGCAAATTAAGACTATCCATGTCTTCTTACAACATGAGATGCTTGCAAAATATGAGGTATGGAAAGGCTAAGAGAAGAAATAATGGGTGTGTTGAGTGGAGTTTGGACCTCATAGCAATGGTAAACCTCCAATGTTTCATGCTATAGAATTGGATAACATCAGCTATTGAGGACTTTAAATTGATTGTACCAAGGCTGATTTCCTCCCGAATGTTGTTATTTATTTATTTATCCAAATGGTAGCAATGACCGTTTTAATAGAGTGTTATTAAGGTTTCTATGCCTCCAAATAACTAAAAGATATGCCAAATAAGGGGAGCACTCTAGTCTCCCAGGAAAGCAAACAACCGAAGGATGCCACCTCAGCACTTGATAGTCAAAATCATATAGGTCATTGATAGTCAGCACCTCATGCAAACATTCAAATCCTTGACAATTTAAGCCTTAACTTAAGTGAAACCAACGAGAGATATAAGTGTTGGAAACAACCAAACCATGACTAACCATTATGGAAAACATCTTAAAGTTATTATGACTTTCAATAGTAAGATCTAAAAGTTTTATTGACTTTCCTTACAATCTTCATGACAATCTGAATGGATAGGCCCCACTCATAGCCAAATAATTTTGAGATATTTACAAATCATCGGAATATGGTGGACCAAACATTTCTCAATAGGTATTCTCTTCATTGCACCATGCCTTTGAATAAATAGACCTTTGAACCACACATCTATTATGATGCATGTGGACGTCTATGTGGGTTTTGACAAGCCATGGTTGATTGTATTTAATGTAGTACCCAAGGATTTGATCCTTAGTAATCTTTGTCTGCAAAATATCTTTGACCTGTTTGAGAGACCCTCCAACTACTCGTTTCAAATTATAAATAGCAGCTAGTGATAATGCTATCAGGTTGATGCCGAATGACTGCCACCAGTGTCTTGTCCAATCAGGGATGAAGAATGCAGGATCCTCATAGATTTGTGGAATTTGAAGTCCAAACTTTAGCATGGTATAATATGTTCTATCTGTATTTTGTTTTCTCAAGAATTTCCACCATAATTTTGCATATTTTTCATAAGTGTGTGTAGTACTTGGAAACCGGAGACTAGCATCTTTATGTGGCCATGCTTCGAAAGAATGTATCCGGTTAATACAGTAGTATTGTTGGTTTAGTCATAGCCCGGGGTGACGTGTAGAGCCCTCTATAGAGATTAAGCTAAGATCATGGTATAGGTTTGTTAACGAATTGCTTGCATCGGCTTCTTTTCTCAGGGAGTTGTTGTAAATCATCTCTAGTACAATACTGGATCCCATAGGCATTCTTCTGAGTTCTGGCACTAGTCTAATAAAAGCTTCAAATCCCTGTAAGTTAGCATCTATATGTCTCAACTCCCACCTAGGTTTCCGATCTTGCATATAATACAACCACGTCATATTATCATCAATAGTATAGATCTGATGTTTTCCATTGGTCCAAGCAGAGATTTCCATGTTTACTTGTGGGTTATGGGCCTCGGGCTCGCTTGCACCAAGCCCGCTTGTTAAAAATTAACAGCATTCTTCTGTGTCAAATATTTTCTTGTTAGTAACCATTGTGAATCAAATATTCTCTTATTAGTCGTTGACACATTAAAACACCTTATATCTAAGCCCGAGCTGAATCAAGATTCAGAGTCAAATCACTGTGGATAGTACCTCGTAGTTGCAATAAAATGTGTGGGTAATACTATACACATGGGAGCATCGTCTAAATACTATGTGCAGATGGTTGTGAAAGACAAGCCATGATTGATGCCTAGGGTGCCTGTTATGTTCTATAAATATGCACATTGTATCAATTATTATTTCAACCAAGTAATATGACGTGAGTCTCCCAGGAAAGCAAACAACTGAAGGGTAAAAGGAGATAATCTTAGCAGAGTTTGGCATTGTCAAGATGTCTCAACAGATGCAGGGGGGTCATTTGAAATAGGTGAATGAATAGGTGAGAGTGAACAGGGAGCAGGGTAGGAAGGACTGGGAACTACCACACCGTCACTATGGTGAATTAATGAGAGACCTAGAGTAGGTGGTTCCCTGAACAATCTAACATAGAGGTAATTTACAAGGAGGTGAAACTGATGTGTGTATGTTTTTAATAACATTTCCCGTCATAATCTCTAGAAGGAAATGAACACAAGTGCATATTTTCTATCAAAAGGAATACAATTTACATCTTACTCAAGTTTTCTTATGGAATCTATTCATGGTTTTCAAAGCAGTGATATCCAGACCACTTTCAGGGCTAAAAGTTGAAATTCAAGACCTTGTTTGAAGCAATCACATTAATATCACCAATTAAAACAACTATCATATCCAAAATCTACGTATAAATCCAGATGAGCTTAACAGATCAAATGAGAATTCACATCCCGAGCATTGATACCCAGAAACATAGTGTTTTATTTTAAAAAATTATTAAAATTTTCACATACAACTTGGAAAGCAATCTGGTTCAAATTCCAAAACCAAAATCTAAAAGCTAGGTACAATATCATTGAGACAATCATTCTTCTATGGCCATGAAGGTTAAACTATGCCTTCAAATCATGGGCAGACAACCCAAGAAATGCTTGCAGGTTAACAAAAATGCCTCAAACTCTCACTAGCTCAAATCAAGAGAATGTGGCAAAAGGAGGAGATACAAAACTGCTTAAACCAAAATTAGGATTATAGCAAAGCTCCCAATTCACATCATCTCAAACCAAGGAGAATGTTGCTACCAGCAGAGAGATTTAAAATTGCTTAAAATCAAAATTAAATTGCAGGCATAAACACCCTCAAAATGTGATAATGAGCACATATCTAATTCATATTCCTAGAATCCACTTGCACGAAAATATCCAAATAAAATTGGTTTGCAACTGTTTTCAAAAACCATGTCAATGAACTTTGGATCACTATTTATGTGTTAAATAGAACTATAGCCTTTACATCAATCAACAACAAGCATTCCATGTCTATTGGTTTAGTTATAAAATCAAAACAACCCAATTAACAAATGAAATCAACATCACCTAATTCGAACCCATAAAATGCAGAAATTTGACTCAATAAAGGAGGGTTTCAAAATCCCAAAGGAACACACATAGTGAAGGAGGTCATGGACCAAGAGATGGCAATAGGGGGTGGAATATCTATGAGGGAATGCTTGCGCAAAACCCTCCCAGCTCAACCCCAAAATTTACCTCCCTACTTGCAAACAAGTTTATCAAAAAGGGTTCCACCTACTCACATTCCAATGCATAATTTACCAAAGCATTCATAATCAATTCAGGATTGGACATATCTCCAACACAGATATCGATAGTTGCCAGAGGATGAAAAACCCTATCTCAGCAACCAACACAAGCAACCATTTAGGGTCTACCAATACTAGCTCTATCTCTAGCATTGTTTTTTAGACAAATTTGAGTTCCATTACTACAAGTCTGGTGAATTAGAATCCACTTACGATTGCAATTTAGGGTCTGCGGGGATTTGCACAAATGGCCAGAGCACATGAAACCAACTTCAACCTCCCTCGTAGCAATTGCATGGTGAGAGTTGCAAGAGGAAATGGAATTGCAGCTAGTTGCATGCACTAGCTGGTGCGGTCGAACGAGAGCAACAGAGCGTTTTCGTTAAGCTCGATAGAGACAGTTAGAAAATGACCAAAAGTAATCACATCAAACCCGAAACCCTACCAAGGCATAACAAGTAACAAAGGACCACACATAACCTATAAAAATACTCATTTCCATATCGAATTTACCATAGCATTCATAATCAATTCATGATTGGACATATCTCCAGCACAGATATCAATAGTTGGCAGAGGACGAAAAACCCTATCTCAACAATCAACACAAGCAACCATTTAGGGTCTACCAATACTACCTCTATCTCCAGCATTGTTTTTTGACAAATTTAAGTTCCATTATTGCAAGTCTGGTAAATTAGAATCCATTTACAGTTGCCATTGAGGGTTTGTGGGGATTTGCAAAAACGGTCAGAGCACACGAAACCAACTTAAACCCCTCTCGTAGCAATTGCATAGTGAGAGTTGCAAGAGGAAATGGAATTGTAGCAGGTTGCAAACACTAGCTAGTGCGGTCGAACATCGAGAGCAACAAATCATTTCACAGTTAGCAAATGACCAAAATGAATCACATCAAACCCGCGGACATAACATATATTTTTGTTTTTGTTTTTAACCGTCGACAATGTTAAAGGTTCTCAAATATATGACATTTGTTATAACATAACAATTTTACATCGGTTCTCAAATATATGACATTTGTTATAACATAACAATTTTATATAGGTTCTCAAATATATGACATTTGTAACATAGGTTTTTTTATTTTGTTTTATATAACAATTTTATCAATAACAATACTAATTAAAAATTAAAAATAACGATACTAATTAAAAATTAGAAATTAGCATACTAATTACCATACCCATAGGAATTTCAATATATGGATAGAGAGCAATTAGGATGCAGTCGATCACAACGATAGGGATGTTTAGACCATTGACATGTAGATATTGAAGAATGATATAGTACTAGATGAACTAAAAGTGTACAATTTGATTCCGATGAAGTGGATCCAAGTGTCAACATATTTACAAAAGACAACATCAGACGATGCAAGATCTAGTTCTCATGAAACAAAAGTGGTTGATTGATTAAGAGGACTTACAAGTAGTGATGAACGATCAACATTAAGATTAAAACTAGCTTAGAAAGACCAACAAGGATAGAACCCCTTTTAAAATAAGTTTTTTATGTTTCCAATGAAAGACTCAAAATAAGTTTTTTTATGTTTCCAACGAGTCTAGTAGAGTCCTAATATGAAATAACCCAAAAAATAACACATAAATCTTATAACACAATTTTGTATCTTACTCAATCGACACATGTTCGATTCAAACCATTAACACTACAACCTCCAGGAACACCCATGCTACTGCACATGTAGAACATAATTAGATTAGAAAACTACTTTTCAAATCTAACCAAGTTAATCAACAAAATGAACATATGGTGAGTGCATTTAATTTAACCTAAAAACATTGTGTACCTCTACTTTTCAACAATTAAATATCATTCATCTTCTTCTTCATCCAACTCAACATTCGTATCAGGATCTGATTCTAAATAGATATTGATGAAAGGATCATTCACATCATCATCAGCATCAAAGTCATCTTTGCTAATAAAGTCATCATCATCGTCAATGAGATCATCGTCTGATACATTTGCATGATCATCCTCTTCAACGTCTTCATATAACACATCGACTGTAGCTTGATCTGAATCATCATCATCCTCTTCTTCTTCATGATTATCTTCCTCTTGGATCGTATCGAACAACGTATGACCAACCTACTTTACCTGGTACCTCAAAGTAGTAGACTTGCTCACATTGACTTGGAAGAACATAAGGCTCTGTACCCGGTTCAAATTCCCTTGTATTAACCATGTTAAATCCATTAGCATTCTCAATAACAGTTCTTTCAGGATCATGTTCATGCATCCGTAGCCTGTACCACTTCACCTCAAACACAAATATTTTAAAGGAATTAAAATCACACTCAACATTGTCCTCCAAATGCCTATAGTACCTATTCTCGGTTTCTTCTAGATGTCTATCACTTCTGGAGGAAACATTGGTGACCTTAAAGACTACAGTTATCCCACAATCTAAGGTTTTCCTGTTATCATCCAACTTTTTGATACGAAATTTACGACCATTGCACAACATAGCCTTGTGATGTTTGAGCTACAACATTGACAACAAGTTAAAAATACATTGTGAATTAATAAACGTCATATAGGAGTTAGTAAATATATTTGAAAACTTAAACAAACGAAATGTAATAATTGGAAAAATGGATTGAAGTAACTAGAAAAAATGTGGGTAAAAAAATTACTTTCCTTTTTATATTTTACATCATAGGCTAAATCAAATTCCCTTTGCGATGTAAGGTCAGGAATTTGATGTCGAAGACGATGAGCTGTTTTAATCATGTTACTGACCCCTTCCCATGATAACCTACTGAAGAATTCTTCACAATATTTTATTTAATGCTCCATCCAACTAAGGTCGTTTGCAATGTATAAATGTAAAGCATCCCACACTCGACCAACTTTAGGATAAAAAAACAATTCAATTTCATATTTAATTAGATCATCATTAAAGGAACATAGTTTAATATAGTTGAAAATGCATAATTATTAAAAAGAGTTAAAAACAGTATGATAATAAAAAACTGGAAAGAATAAATGTGTATCATATTAATTCAACAACGTATAATAATAATTACCTTTCATAGTCCTAAATGTACCTGTCCCCAGTAGGACCTCCCCTTCAAATTTGTTGATGTTGTCAAGATGCCAAATGCGAGGCACATTCATATTTTCTGCTAATTTAGGTAGATATTCACTAATGTACACCATGCATTGATATACCATATATCCTTCAACCATAGAACCCTCGGGACGCGCTCTTTGTCCAACAAAATCCTTCAATGACTTCAACTGCCTGTCCACCATCCACATTGACCTTGTGTGTACTGGTCCACATAATTCAATCTCCTCAACTTGGTGTATGAGGTAGTGTTCTTGTGCATTGAAAAATGTTGGAGGTAGATACTGTTGGATTTCACACATTAGTCGGGGAATTTCTCTCTTCCAGTGCCTTATATCTTCTTTATGGATTTCTTTTGATGAAATCCACCTACAAATGATGCAATAAAACAATATGTCAAGGCATATATAATATTTGTGGGAAAAACATAATATATGTCAATAAGTTCCACTACAGACCATAAACCAGGTACATTTTCGAAGTAAAACATTACCTACCTCATGTATTTTCCAAGAACATAAATAATATGTTTTATGTTGCTGTCAAAGTCATCTGGGAGAGATAAAGGTAGAACATACTGTATCAAAAAACCGCTAATTATTAATATTTATTTCTAAATAAGAGAATAGAATTAATAAAATAGTGCATACTGATAATGAATTATATTATAGACTAATGATTACCTTAATGAATGTATGTCAATCATGTGTTTTAACCCCTACAAAATCACCTTTTTTTGTCAAGATATTCTTTGTGTTTGACGAAAAACCCATCGGAAACTTGATATTTTTTATGACCTCTCTCACAATATTGCTCTGTTGCTTTGTCAAGCACCAAGGAAGACTAATATTCTGTTGACGGCCATCACCATTAGAATTAATGATCACACTTGGTAACGCGTGATTAGATTCTTGGATGTCACTACAAATATTTCCAAATTTTTCTTTGTCAGTCCTTCCATCTAATATTCGCCATAACATTTCTGTTATGTTCTTCCTGATATGCATTGTGTCAAACAAATGAACTATTTGCAGGTGCTTGTAGTATGACAACCTACTGAATTGAATCGGGTAAATTTTGATTACTCATGTGCCTTAATGGCATTCATGAAACATCAATACATAATAAAATTAAAACCAATTAATCAATAGTGGTATAACATATCGCATTGAACATAATTCAATACAAAAAAAATGGCATACCTTGATGGTTTCTATTATATTCCACCTTCCATAGGTGAGGTGTCATTCTTCGTGGTTTTTTTCCATTCTCTTCTTTACCGTTAAATTTTTCTTTGTCTATAGTTCAATAGCTATGGTTCTTAGGTAGAAAGTTCCTATACTCATCGAACACTTCCTTTGCTAAACTCCTTGAATGGCGAGATTTTATCCTGGGACTGCAAAATGGACATGCATATTTACCCTTGGTTTGAAGACCTACAAGATATATGAATTGGTGTAGCAAATTAGCATTACAATTTAAAATAATGCATGATATTATCAACAGATATATAAAATATTAAGGAACAAAAGAAAGTAACAACAATATACCACAAAAATGTGTTAACCCGAGAGCATCATGAATTGTAAATGCAAGTATTCCATGGAATTGAAATCATCTTTGCCCGATTGGTCTAGAAATATCATACATAGTGATGCCAGCCCATAACTTCAGCAACTCATCGATAAGAGGCTCAAGATATATCTTCATATCTTTAACTTGGTACTTTCCTAATCAATGAAAGACATAATTATCATGCACGAAACAAATCAAAGAAATATTTACTGATCAGACTTTCAATTAAAAAAATACATATTAATTAAATACCCTGAACAATCATTGCCAACATTGTGTGCCTCTCTTGATCGACATCCAAGGAGGAAGTTTATTGTTTATAACAAAAACAGGCCACATTGAGTAGGTAGAACGAAGCTCTCCAAATGGATTGACACCATCAGCTGCCAACGAAAGTTTAACATTACGAGGATCTTCTTTAAAAATTGGCCACTTTTCTTCGATGTAACTGAATGCAGAACCAGCTGCAGGCATTCGAAGAACATCGTCGTGACTTTTGTTCTTTGCATGGAAATCCATAAATTGTGCTATACTATGACACCTGAACAACCGCTAGAAACGTGGGATTATCGGAATATAACGAAAAACTTTTTGAGGCACCTTTTTTGTCACTTTATCGATTCGATACCTACTTGTTTGACATTGTGGGCATTCATTTTCTAATGCATATTGTCCATAGTATATGATATGATCATTAGGACATGCATCAATAGCTTGATACTCCATACCAAATGCTTTCATAATGACATATATCCCTCGATATGTGTGTGGTAAAATACTTGAAGTCGGTAATAGAAATTCACCTAACAATCTACAAAATTCAAAAGAATAAATCAGTGAAAACAATATTAATCATCAATATCGCATCCAAACTTTACACATTAGATTACAATAGCAACAATATAGGAAAAAAGTCAACCCTTTCTATATATAGATATTGTGAACACGCAGACAAAAATTAAAAAAAAAACAAATTACATACCTTAGTATCTGTGTCATATAGATGTTTGATAATCCATTCAAAACGTTCAAGTTCACTAACAACAATATAGCAGATAAAATATTTGTTTTTGAGCCTTCATAAAGAGGTTGAAATGACTTCTCAAGTAGAGGATCAACATCATCACTATCATCCTGGTTGTCCTCATCCATTGGAGCAAATGTGTCTTGGATCAATCTATGTATCTCATCTTCTTGAGTTGTGTCACTAATGTTATCTACATCCATTATATCATTAGAAATAACTACTTGATCATCTTCAATATTCTGATGTAGAAGTTCGTCAGGCTGTACTGAATGAGTATTTCTGCTAGTACTTGGCAAATAACTCTCTGGAACGCGACATTTTGGGGGCATTGTCTATAAATTTACAAACAACATAGAAAAATTAGTTTGTATAGAACATGTAGTAAAAAAATTAGACATTTTACTAAAATTCATGCAGACATGATGAATATTACAGTGAATATATTAAAAATTGAACCCCAAAAATAGTCTTACTAGGGGATGGTATTCATAACCCCCTTCGGCGTGCCCCTTCTCCCTACAATGTCTTTTAGTTGTTTCTATTAAAATTCTTCTTTTTTGCAAGCCCCTGCAATCAAAGCAAGGACAATAACATTTTCCATCTCCTCTTGCCTCTAATGCAGCTCTAAACTGAGCAAGCTTCCTTGAATTTTCATTCATAGTGACAAATCCTTGTAGTGGATGTACAAGTAATTGTCTTATCTACACCATACAAAACAATAACTTGTCAATTACATTAGTAAATGTCAAATGTTAAGGAACCAAAAATATTGGAAAATTGATAACTACTTGTATAGTTTGACCACCAAAGAGGGTAGGCTCTTAACCAATATTGTAGTTATAATCCCTAGCTTAGTAACACACATAAATGTGGTACACATTAGAACTAGGAGAAGAGATTATGTCACTTATAGTGTTTCATAACTTAGTATGACAAAGAGAATTGGTAAGAGAATGGGTTCAAGTGGCCTAACTTGGAGATGTAGTATTTGAACAAGAACCTTTATGCATTATAGATTTTTATCTTGTAGATGAAATAGGGATGGCCTATTTGTGAACTCTCGTGAATATGTTTTCATAAGCTTCTTGAATATGTTGCATAGCTTAAGAAGTATCACAATTTTTTTATAACAAAAAAAAAGCATCACAAACACAATATTAATCACAAGCAAGAAAAGTACCACTTAATTTAATTTAAAAAAATGATTTTAGTACTAGAATGAATGTTATTTACCATGAAAATGAACTCGTTACCCTAAAATATTTAACTAGAATCTAGATTTGACAAGGTGATGCAATTCTTAAGCTAGAAGTATGTTGGACTTAAAATAGCATTTCCATGAATTTCCTTGCCACAACCGTTTTATAATGAACTTTTGTGGGTAGAAAGGAAAAAAAGCAAGTTAACATGACCTAAGCCAAAAAAAACAAGTTCTTGAAAAAAATATAGCAAGTTTAATGAAAATGATAGCAAGTTCTTGAAAAAAATATTAGAAAGGAAAAAAAACAAATTAACATGACCTAAGCCTCATTACTTATAAACAATATTCAAATCTAACCCTTATAAAAATATAGACAAAAAATTACACATTACTAACCTTGCAAGTTCAATATCAGACCTATGCAGAATATCCAAGCTCATACAATCACCCCGCAAGTCCAAAATCCATGCTCAATGTGCCGCAAGAAAAGAAAATGTGAAAATTATGGTGAGAGTGTGTAGTTTATATAGCTCGACTTTCATCCCTGTTTCCACAAAAAGTGAAACCTAAAAATTTCGTCCATATAGGGACAAATGTTCGTGGAACATTAAAAATCGGGGATATTGCCACGTTTTTTCCGCCCTGAAAAAAAATAATTAAAAAATCATTTTTTGACCCATGAATGTTGAAAACGTGGAAAAATTTCATGGAGCAATCTGCCCATATGTAGTAGTGAGTCTGAAAGACAGTCTGAATGACAGTCTGGATGACAGAAAACGATGGAAACTAAGGAAAGGAGCAGACTAAATGATCTTAACGCCAGCTGGTTGATGCATATGAACCTACAATGCAAGGAAAGCAGTAAATAGACTGTTTAATGTTGGAATAACACGAAGAAACCTATCCTAATCATTATCTAAAGAAATGAACTATTTCTATTGCACAATAAAACAAGGCTAAGATGCAAACAAAACTAATCTACAGCTACAGGAAAAATTAGTAGAACTATATCTAACTATGAACTAAACTCTGAAACATTAACTAGTTAACTCTACCTAATTGCAAATGAAAAGACTGAAAGCAAACTAAGAAGACTTAAGCATGACTGGTCACTTTAAATTCTAAGAATGTAAATTAAACTAGCAGCAAGATATAAATTATAGGAAATAATGAAATGACATATATAGGAAACCAAGTTAAATGCATATACTGAAAAATAAACTATTTACTTGCAGGAAAGAAATATAGAATATATACAAAAAAAATGGGTTGTTGAGGGGCCCTTCTCAGCAATCAGGGATTGAAGCTAACTCAAGCTATTCACTAACAACAGAACATCAACAGCTAAAATCGAGAACTTCCATTAACTGAGAAAGATTACATAGTGTCTCTATGTATAAAAATTACTGCTATCGTCTATGTGTGATGCGTTTATCCATGAGAGACATCTTTATATAAGTTTTTACAAATAAGAGAGGAGGTCAACCCTTTCAGTGGTCAACCTCTCTAAAAATAGAGGTCTTAATGGCTACAAAACGGCTACATGACGGTTCATGACAGCGCACAGAACGTGAGTCCATGGCATTGATTCTCCTTGACGCGAGTAGCTGTGCATTGGTTCTTTTGAACATGGGAAGAGGATGCATTGTCAATCCAGGCGGAGAGGAGAGCGGATATTCTAGAATGGAGGCTCATGGATCATGAGGGACATATCCCCAACATAACCCACATCACCATTTTTGTCTTTAATGCCCTGAAATATCTCAACCAACGATTCTGCGGGTGTGAATGGAGGGATGAACGATGGTTCGAATGTGGATGGGCGTCTTGGTTTGAATGCGGCTGGGCGTCTTCAGCATGAACGCGCGCCTGAATGACGGTCCGAATGATGCCCACAACCTGTAGAACGAAATCTATATGCCACAAAGGTCAAGAAATATCAAATAAACGTTAATAAACCACAATATGATGATAATTATTCACGATTCGTATGATATTCAAATAAATGCATGCTTGGGTTTGAATGATGGTCTGAATGGCAAGGAGAATGACTTATCATATCAACATAGTGAAAATAACGCCAATCAGAGCATGTTTACTGATAAAAAATGGTGACAAAAATGGACACCGACACGTTCCCAACTGGCACCTTCCTAGACACACTTGCATGACTTCCCGGAACCTGGTTTTGTTGCATGGTTGGAATTCTATGCCCCTAGTAGGTATCCAGTAGGTGTCCCTGAAGGCCTTTTGGATGTGAGATGGAACAAGCCATAGAATGACAACCGTGGCTCGGATCGACGAACTATCGAATCCATTGGATTCAAGACATCGGGATAGTACTGGGTGTGCCCCTCTCCTCCAGTCCGATGGCCCAGGTGTCATCTTCTAGGTTCATTTAGGAAACTAGGGTTTTGCTCAATAAGGGAGTGTGCAATTTTTGCACATGGGGGTCAAATTGGCAAAATCATGGATAGCGTTCCCAGCTGGAACCTTCCTATACACACTTGCATGACTTCACGGAACCCGGTTTTGTTGCACGATTAGAATTCTATGCCCCCGGTAGGTATCCAACAGGTGTCCCTGAAGGCCTTTTCGATGCGAGATGGAATGAGCCATAGAATGACGACCGTGGCACAGATCGACAAACCGTCAACTCCGTTGGATTTAGGACATTGGGGTAGTGTTAGGGGTGTCCCTCTCCTCCGATCCCATGGCCCAAGTGTCATCTTCTAGTTCCATTTAGGAAAATAGGGTTTTGCTAAGTATTTCTCCATAATTTTTGTTGGTTGGATATTAATATAATTAATGTGGATTATATGTCGTTATTATTATCAATACTGATGTATTGCCCAGTATGGCTGATATTGTAACTAGTTTTGGGGGGGTTTTGAAGCTAGATTGGACTTGATGTAACTTTCACATTTTCTTTGATTCACAATAATAGCAAGAAAATGGTATTTTTTTTCTCTTGAAAAAAAGAAATATTTATTTTAACTTTTTAATCAAACAATTTATTTTTTTTTTGAAAATATTAAACTTAATTCTTTTTCAATCTCTCAAATTAAATAATTTTTTAAATCAAATTTAATTTTTTAAATCAAAATCCAGATCCTTATATAATCAAGAAAAAATTATCATGAATGTTGCAAGTGTTATTTTAGAGATAAGTATTACAAACTCCTCATTGACTTTGAATGATTACCATGAATTGATGATGTAATTATAGAGATAAGTATTATCTTAAGAGATTAGTATTACAAGCTCTTCATTGACTTTGATTATATATAAAGAGATATTAATATTACAAGATTCTCATTGATTTTGACTATTTATAAAATACGAGATGATCTAAATATAGATAAATGTTACAATTCCTCATTGATTTGGAATATTATTTATAATTATAAATATATTTATAATTTTATATATAATTGCGTAGTTGTTTCAAAGACATAAAAAATCGCATTAAAGCATGCTAAGAAGAAGAAAATCCATGCTTAAAAGTAAATAAATTATTGTAATATAGTGATCACAGTATCCGAAGATTCATATTGTGGAACTAACTCATGCTGGTATCACGTTGTGTCCTAAGAATGATGAATTAAAATGGTCTTTTCGAAAATCTGTTGGTGCGATTAAAACTTGTCATGCTTACTAGTCTATTGGCGACTCTTCCACTTACCCTACACATCAGTGGTGGCATAGTTATGTTTGGTAATGGAAGGTTCCATTACTAAAACCAATGTTTCTTGTGGATGGCTCTTCACAATCAACAAAGAGGCTAAATGGCTAGACTCCAATGAGCATGATAGTGACAATGGTGACAATGAGCACAATGATGACAATGGTGATAATGGGCGCGAGGATAGATATGGTGACAGTGACAAGGAGACAAATTGCATTAGGTTGATGGTGGATGATGGATGATTGATGGGGACGAGGATGGTGGTACAACGACAAAGAGGATGACGAGGCTTGATGGTGATTGTGGTAGTTGGCATGGTGTTGGTGACAATGTTTTGATAATAGTGGAGTTCAACATTAAGCCGGTAACCCTAGATCTTGGAGCCTATCCTAGAAACACGAGAGCCTATCCTAAAAACCCTAGTTCGTAGCGTAAACCCTAGCTTGTATTATAATCACAATGAAACCCTATTATGTAGCCTAATCCCTTGCCTAAATTATAATACATATAAAAAGTAAATCATTTTCATTGTACATATATATTCATATGCATACATTTGAATCCAAATCATTATACACATATGTAGAACAAAACTCGAACAAAACTATATATAAATCCATGAGAGTGGAACATTTGAATCCCAATCATTATACACATATGTAAAACAAAACTTGAACAAATAAATAAATTTTCAGGAAAATAGTGGAACATGGTTCCCAATGTACATACGATGGTGACTCGTGCCCTATACAAACTCCAAAAACTCGTGTCGTACATCCAAAATACATGGAAACTTGTGCCCTATACAAAATCCGACAACTCATGTCGTAGATCCAAAATACATGGAAATCCGTGCCATAGATACAAAGTACATAGCAACTGGTTCCCAAAGGTGCCACATCGTGGCTAATGTACATAACATGGTGTGTCAAGCATTGTGACCACACCAGTCACTCCCAAACGCATCTCCAAAATTGTTCTTCCTCTTCTTGGAGCTAGTGGTATCTTGAGTCTTCTTCCGTCTAGGAGAAGACCGTCTCTCCATAATGGGAGGGTGATCCTGGATAGAGGGAGGAGTATGGATAAAAGGGAGGTTGTGGACCAAGGGGGGAAGCTGGATGGAAGGGGGAGCGTGGACGAATGGCAGATGATGGATAGACGTGGGGGCGTGGATGAATGGGGGAGGATGTATAGATGGGGGGGCATGGACGAAGGGGGGAGGATGGACAGAGGGGGGAGTATGGACGAAGAGGGGAGGGTGAATGGAAGGGAGGGGGTGGACGGAGGGAGGGGTCTGGATGGAAGCAAGGGGGGTGACTCATGGGAGAGGGTGGAAACATGGGACTAAAGTGGCATGCAGCTGTTGGCGCCCCCTGCATACAAATTTTGAATATCATAGTTTAGTAAACCAAAGTCAAATTAAACCATAGTATATCGTAACATTTAAATTAAAAGCACGCTTTTAACTACACATCGTACCTGTGTATATGGTGATCTGCCGACCCCTGGAGGATATGGCTGGTCATCGTAGTCCATGGATACCTGTGGACACCAAAACACATGCATGTTATAAACATATTAAACAAGTAATTATTCAATTGAAAGAAAAATATTAAAAAATATTGTACGAACTATCATCATGTATGTCATAAATATAAATACATAAAATTAGAAATGCCATAAGTAATAACAATATTGTGTGGGTACTGAAAATACCTCCATGTGAGGTGTCGCAATTTCAGTTGCACCTACCATTGCTGCATCTAGGTTGGGAGATGTTGAGTTCTCCCATGACGACGTCTCAACTCTAAATAGCTGTACATTGAAATAATAGTTTAAGTCAAGCACAAATACTTTAAAATTACTTTACAAATTATCAAGTGATGATTGAAAACACATTAAAAAAAGTTCTAAGCTGCTCCAAATAGAAGCCCTCGATCTAGCCACGGCAAGTGTGCCCTCAATAGGGACAAAGATGTGGCATTGTCCTTGTCGAACTAGAATGCCCAATATGGCTACCACCAGTGACCGGTCTATCCTGAATCTGTCCTGAAGGCCCTGCACATGCTTCTCTATTAGGGTCAACCTATCTCTCCACTGTAGTAGCTGCTATAAAGGAAGTATGTCTAAGCAGTCCCCATGCAACACTCCTCATCGCGGCCTCGATCTAATCAATTTTGTGGGGTAACTAAGGTGGCTGGGGAGAGGGGTTGGGCTTGCACCTAGGAGCTGGTGGCCCTCTCAGTGGGTTCCTCCTAGCAGCAAGTCAATCTTGGGAAAAGCCACCCCCAACACCCCGGAACTCAATTATGTCAAAATAGTTGAGATGTAAGCCGAGCACAAACTCAACCCACATTTTTTGAAGGAAGTACTATGGAACCTCCCTATTATTGCAGGGAAGTTTATCCTAAACCATGAACCAACTATGCATCCAATTGTTCCTCCATGGTTGGAAATGACACTAATCCCTGTAGACATGTGGCTTTGTAATCTCCAATAGTTGTTGTGTTCTTGGATCGGTGAACATACTGTACAATTGAGCCTTTGTACTATTCAAATATTTTATTTCCTCCTTGGAAATGCCTGTGGAATAATACTCCTACATCCTAGCTCTATATTCAATCATGTTAGTCATTTGGCGATGTGCATGGATGAGGGAGTCAATTGAGCTTTCAATTGACATGGCAAGGGACACTCAGGATGGTTTCCTTGTGTTTCTTAGATCTCGAGTGGGCACTCTCATTTCATTTACATAATGGTTCAATTCATCTTGGTCAACATTTGGTTGGGGGTTTTGATTTTCTTGGGCATTCGAATTTTGTTGAGGGTTTTCATTGGTTCCAAGATTAGCGTTTTCTTGTGTTCCACTATACTCCATGTTAACATTTTGTTCATTCATTGTGTGGGTTAACACTCTGCAATTGAAAATTTCTCTATTATTTTAATACTTTGGGAATTTATATTGCAAATTTAATAAATAAAAAACAATGAATAAAATGACAAAAAAATGGAATTTACCTATCCAATTGACTTGATGACGAGTTGGTGGATGGATTTAGATCGTTTTGGAGTGGAAATGGTGAGTTTGGTGGTTTGTAATGACGCGCATGCAGAGAGTGAGTCACGTTCGGCTGCAAAGGGTAGAATTACAAAGACTCTTCCCTGCTTTTTTTAATAATTTTAACAGGAGCATGTGCGCACATTTGAGCGTGTGCGCGTTATCATTTTCTCCATGCTAGCATGGCCCCGTTGCAACACTTTTGGGGAGCAACTTTGTGCACTCATCCTTATAACAAACAATATTTTAAATACCTAATTTAAATATATTTTATTTTTATTGTTATAAATTTTTATTTTTAAACAACCACAATTTTTAGAAAAAATCCATTATATATTTTAAAAGATTAATTGAAATATAATATATTAATATATATTAGTTTTGCAAGTCACATTGTTTAAGAAAAGATCCATTTTAAAAAATTAATTTAAATATTATATATTAATAAATATTATATTTGCGAGTCACATTTTTTAAGAAAATATCCATCTAATCAAGTTGTTATAGCAATCTAAATAGTACCTCTCTCTTCTGGTAAGGTTGGATAGACCAAGTGGATCTTGGTGGACATTAATCACAACCACCATTATTATATATAATAATAATAATATATTTTGAAGGTCACTATCTAACTAAACACCAAATTGATGTATGAGACCGTTTTTTTGTTGGTAAGTGATTTAATTTTTAAAATTCAGGTGAGATGTATATACCCTACCCCTTTACATTTAAACCTATGACCTCTTAAGAGGAAATGTACACATTCTTAAGTATTAGGCCATGCTTTAATAAATTATTTTAGAAAATGATAAGATGGGAAAGATGAATGTTACAATCTTTTTAAGATCTATAATGCATGTAATTAATAAAATTCTTAAATTATATTTTACTATCTTTTTAATAATTTGGTTTATAAACAATACAACATAGAAATTGAGTAAGCTAATTTTGTATTAAATATTTGTTTTAATCTTGTAATAAACATTTTTTTTTTACCTCTTTCACTTCTTATATTGTCAAAGTGCAACAATGCCCTCTCTCACTATCTATATCGTCATATCTTCATTATTAAAAAAAAAATGCTACAAAATTAACTCCTAGATACATAATTATAAACCCCTTAATATCTTCATGTTTTTAATACATTCAAACTACCCCTTGGTCCTTATATATTAAGCAATATAAACTCACCTGCTATAATTTTTCCTACTCAAAAATCCAATAAACTAAATACTTTTTCACTTCCAAAAACTTCACTTTTTTAACTTACCAAATTATCTGTAAAATACATAGCCTCAACCTTGTAACCTTATAACTAGATTAAGTGCAATTTTTAATTTATATATTTAGAAGTATAATGTGTAAAAAAAAATTTCACTTGCCAAATTATCTCTAAAATACATAGCTTCAACCTTGTCCCCTTATAACCATGTTAGGTGCGATTTTTAATTTATATATTTAGAAGTGGAATGTGTACAAAAATAGTATAGATGACCAGTAAGGTGGTCTGCATACAGCATAAGTAATGTCATGGATGATAGATCTATAATCAATTATTTCTATATTGTTTATTAAAACAAGAGCTTTGAAGTCGGGTTTTAATACATCCAAGGTGAGAGTGTACCACAACAGTATTGTTCAAAGCCTATTACAAACACGATAAACACGAACGATGCAAGCCTGAGGCTATATGCTTACGATTGAAAAGCTGGAAGGTAGTCGCTAGTGGTACTATAAAGAAGTACAGTCGGAAGCAGTAAATGAAAGCTTGTTATGGCCGAGATCGTAGACTATGTGGAAGTTCTGCTGCTGAAAGTTTCCCAATATCGATAATCCAAACCCAAACGCAGTCGAAGAACCGAACGCAAGGCAAACTAGCCCACCAGTATCTTGCTGATCTGATGTGAAGGATTTCTCTGGTGGCAAAACATAATCTGCACCTCCTGCAAAGTGAAAAATGATAGTCGGATAATGGATAGCAGGGGTAGAATTGTAACAGAGATCGAAACCCTTAGTAGCAGATGAATTAACTGGCTGTGCTGAAATGTTGGAGCGGACAGCCTCCAGAAAAGGTTGGTATGCAGGGTCCACCAAACACGTGAAAGTAGTTCCAGAATCAATGATAAGGCCTCCGCTTCCATTGCCTTGAATTCCGAATGTACCCTTGGGAATAGTCCAGAGGTTAGAGCACCACTTCCATACCGATAGTCGTATACGCAATTGTTCTGTGAATTGCATCCCCCAGACAAAAATGGTTAGAGCAAGAAACATTCCTGTAAGAAGACGATTGGAAGGGATCAAACATTGGATCATTCTGTGGTTCACAGCTAATATTACAAGGTTCGCACTGCGTCCACATCAAGTTGCTGCCCGTGTCGAGGATGAAATGCAGATTTAATGGAACCGGAGATCCTATCGCCATCTGCATAAAATATTCACCTTCTACATAGTTAACAGGACTGTCATAACTCTGGGCATTTTGGAAAGTGTAATGTTGCAGCCTGCGCAGCCTGCTGTGACTGCGTTCGACAGCTCGACGCAGTCGTTCCGCCATTGAAAGGTTCCGGCCGTCCAGTAACGGAGACATAGGTGAATCTCTCTGTATGAGATCTACTCTTATAGCTGTGTTCGTCAACGGTGCCTTCGATTCGGCAATTGCTTCGGTGGTGTTGCAACTTCCATGGAATGTCAAAGCAACGACTGCAACGATTATCATAAAACGTGAAATACTTTGTCTGGCCATGGTAGAGAAATCCATATGATACTGAAAATGCAGAATACCAGATGATGCAGAATACAGATGATGCAGAATACAGAATATCAGGGGCATTTTTTTTTCACTGAATATTGAATATAAAAAACAGTAAAATGAGTTACAGAGTTAAGATCAAAGCTCACAAGAGAAACAGGAACAGTCCAAGACTGCCAAAAACAAGTACTAATCGGCTAAAAAAGAACAGTAAAATGAGTTATAAAGCTCACAACAAAGCTCACAAAAGAAACAAGAACAGTCCAAGACTGCCAAATAAGTACTAACCGGCCAAACAAAGAACTGGCCCAGAAAAAAACAGAAAAGTACCAAAGAGTCCAAATACCAACGAGAACAAATAGCACAAGTAAATCCCCATTACCAATACCAACAACAAGAAAGCAGTCAGTTCCAGTCCGTGGAAAAGGTTAAACAAAACACAACATATACACATAACAGCGCTCCAAAATACCAGGAGTATTTTTCTTTTTAATTTGGAAGGAACATGCACATCTCATCTCTTTATCGTTATATAAATTTAATATGTACTGATACTTGGTTTACAGGTGAGAAGAATATCATAAATGTAATATAATATTAAAAATAATTTATAATTTCTTCAATTTTACATGGTCCATGTTTATCTCGTATGTTTAGTATTATTAATTTTAAATTTATATCAAATATTTTATTGAATTTATATATTTGTTTATTGTGGTTTATAATTGTATTTTTAAATTTATAAATAAATTTAAAATTATACTTATATTTCATATATTTTTTATTATAATTTATAAATACAAATAAATTTAGCATCTTGATTAAATTATTGTGAATGATTAAATTCTATAACTTACAAGTAAAATGTCTATCGGTTATCTTTAGTATTATTAATTTTAAATTTATATAAAATATTTTATTGAATTTATATATATTTTTTATTATGGTTTATAATTGTATTTTTAAATTTATAAATAAATTTAAAATTATGGTTATATTTAATATTTTATTATGATTTATAATTACAAATAAATTTAGCATCTTGATTAAATTCTATAACTTACAAGTAAGATGCATATCTCGTATCCTTAGTATTATTCATTTTAAGTTTATATAAAATATTTTATTGAATTCATATATTTTTTATTATGATTTATAATTACATTTTAAATTTATAAATAAATTTTATGCATTTTGGTTAAATTATCATGAGTGATTAAATTCTATAATTTACAAGTACGAGATGAGTGAGCATCCAAATTGTATAATCTCTATAACTTAGTATACCAAGTCAATTCAATAAGAAAATTATATGAAAAAAATAAATTGAAGATCAAGGCATGAAGTGGTATCCTCCACAAACATTATATTGCATTAGATAAGACCATTCAAATGAAATTCATGAATATAATGTTGAGTTGGGATGGTAAGAAGACTAGTGATGACACGCAAGTTCAAGGTGGAATGTGGCCTAGTCTAGTTGTAATCTAGTTGTTATCATGGAGATTTTATGCATGGTCATGTTCATAATTTACTTAGGAGTGGAGAT
Organism: Larix kaempferi; assembly: GCA_027924585.1. Classification (NCBI taxonomy): domain Eukaryota; kingdom Viridiplantae; phylum Streptophyta; class Pinopsida; order Pinales; family Pinaceae; genus Larix; species Larix kaempferi. The sequence continues at coordinate 1,653,303 of BSBM01001360.1, forward strand.
GCATCATGTTAACTATGAATGATGGCGGTTCTGAAGGAGCTTTTGTCTCTTTCATTGGGGTTTTGGTGTCATTTTTCGACGTCGCATTTTCTTTCATAGGGATATTGGTAAGTTTTTTCATTGGGGCCTTTGCCTTAGCCCCATGGTTCTTTATCTCAACACTTGTGGTGTGCACTCCAGGGGCCGAGAATGGGTAAAGAGAATAGACCTAGAAGAAGGAAACAAATCCCCATGCACATTCATAGGGTTCCTTAGGAGACTAGATGGCCAATGATACTTACAATGGAGAAATATCAACCCATACACAAAATAAAATTGAAAAAATGGAAGAATGGGTTGAAGGAGAAATGAATGTAACCAGTATAGCGAAAATTCATGCTAATGTAGGACAAATGGTCAAGGATGTTGGTTCTCCATAAACCAAAGACACCAAAATTTAAATGAAAATAGTACTCTCTATTGGAAAGATAAAACTCTACTTGCAAAAACCTTTATGGAACATGAAAAGGAGAGGAAAGAAACATGAAAAGAAAAGGATGTGGATTTTACTCTAGATGGATGAAACCAAAACAGTTGTTAAGGAAAGTCATGGCAATCCTCAAACTACTATCTAGAGGCTAGGTGGAACTTGGAGAAAAGATAAGCATGTTGGAAAAGACTACTATAGCAATGGTCTTGAGGTTTATATGTCATGTTTTCTTAGGTGGTATGATAATAGTTTTGAATTTGCTAAAAAGAATGATTTATGAACATTAAAACTTTGTTGAACTGAAAAATGTTGATAGATTATGGTTATGTGGATGGTTTGATTTTTATAATTATTATCTAACCATATATTTTTTATATTTTTTATTATTTTATAATATAAAGTAAGATCTATCTTGACAAAATTGTTTTTCCAGTGTTTTTTTTTCCATGTAATTGGGTTACACTATTTAAATTCTTTGTATTCTTTACACACACTTTAAAGAAAAGTAAAACTTCTTATGAATTCAATTTATTATTTTTCTATTTGACTGGGGTTAGATTATTTAATTTCTTTGTTTTTCTATTCTTTATGCTAATTTTGTGTTTATTGCAAAACCTTCTTTGTAGTGTGCTTTTTGCTTTTGTTTTCATATTTTTTTATTGGTAATAGTTTTTACTCATGGTTTTCCTTAAGTTATTAGAAATTTTGTTTATATTTATTAATATTATATTCAATTTGATGTATATAATTTTTTAGTTAATTTAATCATATTTTTAATTTAATTATAATATTGGAGTAATAATTAATTTGATATATAAAAGCATGAGTAAATTTAATAATAGTATTGAAGTTATTATCCATAAAAAAATTATAACATCAATTAAGATTTTGTAATTTATAATTATTGTAATTTCATTAATATTAATAAAACTTAAATTTTAAAATAAAATAAAATTTAAATATTTTTAAACTAATTAATATTTTTTTTCCTATTGATAGATCTATATGATTAGTTGGAATCTCTCTTAATTAACGAGATTAATATTTTTTTTGTTTTCTCTTTATATATTGACATTTTCATCCTCAATTGCATACTCCATATACGTATCCCTAACCTATATATTTAGCTACATACTCCTTATCGCTAACTATATACCCCCTAAATGCTACGACTTAACCCTTTCCTAACCAAACCCCTTAACTTCTTATCCCTAACTACATAGCTTGTAAACCCTATATCCCACCTTAAAATCCACACCCCCTAACTACGACCACTAATATCTACCACCCACCTAAAATGAAATAACCCTTAATTATTACCCTTGAATACCAGTTAGTATTGACCCCTAATAATAATATAATAAAATTACAAGTCCCTAACTACTAACCCCCATGACACCAAACTCTATATTGTTTCATTGTGACCTAAAAATCCCATACTCCATAGTCTTAACTCATTGACCCGGACATTCCCACACCTAACTACATACACCATAATCCATTCCTTACCCTAACTTTGTACCTTGTAAGAAAAACCTTGAAATGACTCTAATAAGTACTTCAAAAAAAATATTGCCTATTTATGTCACATGTGATCGCACATTATCCCACATTTAAGCTACATAGACAAATTTTATAGCTTAAATTGGTTTACGTAAACATATTATGATAGGGATTTCCTTTGTGGTCCATGCTTTGTTAAACTTTAGAAGGGACTATTTCAAGAAGTGTGTTAGAGATAGCAACAAAGAGAGATTTGTGGATTAAGTTATGTTAGTTAAATCATACAACCTTTAATAAATATATGAAATTTTCTTTTATTTTTTTTTAATAATATTAATTCAAACAAAATGAGACATAAAGTGTTGCAACCACCTTTTGGATTGAGTTGTTTCAATTCATCAATAATTGATAAACTAGTAATTGCTTCAAATGCAAAAATTATAACTATAGATAAAAGAGCCACCATATAAAATTAACAATTAGAAAAATGAGATTTAATATTTGTTCAATTTTCTACACATCACCAAAAACAACCGTATGGCTTCCACTTGTAGAAGGAAGAATTGCATATAAGCTTGAGCTTGTATCTTTTAATAAAAGTATCCACATGATGGACATATACAACATGATAATAGGATACATGGAACCATCTTTGGTAGCCAAAAGATGAGAAGTAAAATAAGAATGAATAACAACTTTAGCAATCTCAAAATCCCATAATGGATATTATGATATAGTTTTAATGGATATAGTTTTAAGTTTTGTAAATGTAAAAAATTATCAAAGCATAGCGGGTATCATTTTCTTGAGGGTATGATTTTAGGTTTTAACATGTGAAGCTAGAAATAAATAAAACCATTTTAGGTTCTAAGATGTGAAGCTCGAAATAAATAGGGACACACTTTTCCTTCTTAGGAAATTGACCAAAAAAAAAAATCAATGTTAAACGTAAATGCAACTAACACGTAAACTTGCTTGAGGTCAAACCAAATGCAAACACATGTCAAAGAGAAGCACAAAAATACCAATAAAATAAGCAATGGCTCAAGGATCAAGCTAAAACGACATATATGATAAATGCAAAAATAAGGAAACAATCTTATAATGTGCACAATTTTAAGCCCCACTACACTCACTTTAGGCCTAGTGGATAGATACAATCTGATTTTGCTTTTATCCTTTATTTAAGATGTGGGATATAATAAGAAGAAATAAATAGTAAAGTAATACTTACTTATTTCCAATTTTTTTTCTAAACCAAGTAATTTTTTCCTAAAAGGTAGAGTGTATATAATGTGTTTTTATGATCACAAATTTTTATATCGTTTTAATAGTGGTTATGTTGATCATAAATAAAAAAGTGTGGTATTTTCATAGTGATAGACCATTCTAAATTTAGAATTTTAAAAAATACCAATACTTATCTTTACTCCACTTCCACTAGCACATGGATGTCCTTTTCCCTTTCACCTAATACTTGATAACATACAATAAACTTTAAACTCAAACTAGACATCATTTTCCCTTTCCTTTGTACTTGGTAACATACAATGACGTTTAAATTCACACTTGGAAATGTACATCTTTAAAATACACACAAGACTTAAGGTGCAACTTTCAAGATCATTATTTTCATCATTTAGCACATAGACATCCTCTTCCCTTTCCCAGCACTTGGAAGCATACACCAACGTTTGTATTTACACTTGACAATATACATCTTTTAAATTCACATGATATATCACTTTCAAGAAGCGACTTCCAAGATCGAGATTACAACCACACACAATTTGTATTTTAATTTCTATGTATGAGATTTTGTCCACTTTAAAGAAAATCACGGAGCAAGCAACCTATTAAAAAATATGAGTTGAAAAATGATGAGCTGAAATAGTTACGAGATGGATCTCATGAAATAATTTCTCACAATATAAATAAATTATGACAATTAAAAAATGTGTGACAAATAAGATATAAGATTAAGTTGAAATGGTTTACTAGATAGATCTCATGAAATTATTTTTCATAATATAAATATATTACGACATAAATTTATAAATTTATGTTTAGCTTTTCAAATTATTAAAAAAAATGTGATAGATAAAATATATGTTATTTCTCTACTAACGTGTAGGAAATGAGGCTTATTAATAATAAAACTTTGTGGATTTGGTTTGTTTATTTTTCAATAACTATTAATATATATAAATTTTTGTCAAGCAATTTAATTAATATATAATTTTTGTTTAATAATTTAATTAAAAATTTTATATATCATGTTATGTTTAGTAATTTAATTAAAAATGTATTTTGGCAACAAATGATATCTATTTGGTTGTTTGGGTACACAGGGTACTCCCAAAAGACCGAATACCTAGAGAAACCACTTCACACAAATAGATCACAGATCGATACACCGATGTTTTGACGTGGTTTAAACTTTCGTGAGGGAAACACTCCACGACCCCGGCCAAATAGCTTCTACGGGGCAATTTATTATGCAAAGAAAGAAAGTTACAAATAAGCTTCTCATAATCGATCAACTTTCCAATGACCCTCCATGCTCTTTAAATAGAGATCATGGACCAATCGGGTGTTAAGCCACGGATCAAGGGTAGGTATGATCTAAGAGAAGTTGAACCGTCAGATCACTCTATGCGGGGAACATATCGTGAGAGTCAGATTAAGTATTTACAAATGCATACTAAAGAAACACACTTTACCTAATGGATCTATTACACAAGTTGATCTTAACTAACTCCTAAGTGTCTAAATGTCCTAACATCTCCCCTTAAGAACAACTTGGGATAGGATTGAAGGATTTACAAAAGCGACACTATTAGGAGAAAGAAGGAGGCATTAGAGCCTATCCCCCCTTAGTGACAAGTTCCTGAACTCCTAACATAGATCAAAGTTTAGAAAACTTCGCTTCTGTAAGAGACTTGGTGAAGATGTTTTCAACTTGATCATCTATAGGACAAAAGAGCACTTCAAGAACACGATCATGAACAAGATTTCTGATGAAGTGCATATGTATCTCAATGTGTTTGCTGCGTTGATGTAGGAATGGATCTTTGGCAAGCTTGATGGCTCTTTGATTGTCGCACCAAAGTGGAGTAGGCTGCTGCTGCTCGAATCCAAACTCTGAAAGGATCTGTGGAATCCATAGGCTCGCTGACTGGCATTAACTGCGGATTGATATTCGGCCTCTATTGAAGAAGAAGCAAGAGCTTGTTGTTTCTTGCAAGCCCAAGTGATACGTCCAGATCCCAGATTGAAAACATAACCTGCTATAGACTTTCGATCATTAGGATCGCTGGCCCAATCTAAATTAGTGAAACCAACCAACAAAGGTTCCCCCTGTACTGTAATGAATCCCAAATTGAATTGTACCTCGAATATATCAAAGTATTCTTTTATCTGCTTTCCAGTGACTTTCATGAGGTGTTTGCATATAACGGGAAACATGACCAACGACAAAGGAAAGGTCAAGACGGGAATGAGTCAAGTATAAGAGACTACCAACAAGCTGACGATACAGGTGGCATCTACTTAGGTGAAGTACAAGTGGCAGAAAGTTTGACTCCAGACTGGAAGGGAGAAGGGGCTGGTGTACAGTCTTCCATGTGAAAGCGACGAAGAAGGTCACAAGCATACTTAGACTGAGAAAGAAAGATTCCTTCTTTGGTTTGCATGACTTGGAGACCAAGAAAATAATGCAAATGCCCTAAGTCTAACATTTCAAATTTTTTCTTAAGACTGGAATTCACATGGGTTATAAGCTTAGGGTCACTACCAGTAAGAATAAGGTCATCAACATAGAGAACAAGTATGATGAGATGGTTTCCTACTTTCTTGGTATAGATATTAGGGTCAAAATGGCATCTAGAAAAACCATTGTCAAGGAGAAAGCTATCCATTTTGGCATACCAAGCTCTAGGAGCTTGCTTAAGGCCATATAAGGATTTCTTAAGGTGGAAGACAAGGCTAGAGTTATTCTGAACATATCCAGGAGGTTGTTCCATGTAAATTTTCTCCTGTAAATCACCATGTAAGAAGGAAGACTTGACATCTGTTTGATGGACTTCCCAGTTATGTAAGGCTGGAAGGGAAAGAACAAGGCGGATGGAGTTCATTTTTGCGACAGGAGCAAAGGTTTCATTGTAGTCAATCCCTTCAACTTGGGAAAAACCTTTGGCAACTAACTTTGCCTTAAGTCTTTCAACACTTCCATCTGATGCGTACCTAGTTCTATAGACCCATTTACATCTGACAAGTTTTCTTCCTTTTGGAAGAGGTACAAGATCCCAAGTATTGTTCACTATTAAGGAACGATATTCTTCATCCATAGCTGCATCTCAATTTGGATTTCCTGAAGCTTCTGCAAAAGTTTCTGGATCATGATTCTCGGAAACCTGAGCCAAAAGAGAAGAGGCTCACTGAAACTGAGAACGTGTTCAACGTTGATCTCTAGGATCACTGACAAGATCACCAGTTGCTTCACATGTTGAATGGACCCATCAAGGAAGCACTTGTGCTGGTGCAACTGGAGGAACATGAGTAGGTGGAGGTGGATTTTCATCCTCACTATCATCATCAGAAACTGGAGTTGGAAAACTTTCAAGGAAGTTGGAAGAAGAAGAAGGCACAATCGCCGAATTAGGCTCGCAGGCGAAAGATGGCACAATGACCGAGTTAGGCTCGCAGGCCAAGAGATTTTCATCAAATTTAATATCTCTTCTAGTGATTATATCATGAGAATTTGGTTGAAGAAGTCTATAACCTTTTACATCTTCAGAATATCCAACAAATATGCACTTTTCACTTTTAGGCTGCAATACTTTCCGCTTTTCATCCTGAATGTGAGCGCATGCTTCACTACCAAACACACGGAAGTGACTTACATCTGGTTTAATTTTACTCCATGCTTCTTCCGGTGTGATACCTTATAATGCTTTAGTGTGGGTGCGATTAACTATGTAATTTGTACAATTAATGGCTTCAGCCCAAAATTGAAGACTTAGTCCCTTAGATTGGATCATACAATTAGCCATTTCTTTTAAAGTGCGGTTCTTCCGTTCAGCTACACAATTTTGTTGTGGTGTATATGGAATAGTGTGTTGTTGTTGGATTCCTTGTTCAGTGCAGAAAGTAGTGAAACTTTTGTTAACATATTCTCCTCCATTGTCAGATCTTAACTTAATAATTTGATGACCAGATTGTTTTTCAACAAGGGCCTTATAGGCCAAGAACATGTTAAATACTTCGCTCTTAAGTTTTAGGAATGTTCAGTTACACAGGGTACTCCCAAAAGACCGAACACCTAGAGCAACCACTTCACACAATAGATCACAGATCGACACACCGATGTTTTGACGTGGTTTAAACCCTCGTGAGGGAAACACTCCACGGCCTTGGCTAAATAGCTTCTACGGGACAATTTATTATGCAAAGAAAGAAAGTTACAAATGAGTTTCTCATAATCAATCAACTTTCCAATGACCCTCCATGCTCTTTAAATAGAGATCATGGACCAATCAAGTGTTAAGCCACGGATCAAGGGTAGGTATGATCTAAGAGAAGTTGAGCCATCGGATCACTCTATGTCGGGAACATATCGTCACCGTCGGATTAAGTATTTACAAATGCATACTAATGCATACTAAAGAAACATACTTTACCTAACGGATCTATTACACAAGTTGATCTTAACTAACTCCTAAGTGTCTAAATATCCTAACATTGGTGATAGAGTTAATTATTATAATAATTAAAATAAAATTACGTAAATTATGTTTGGCCATCTTTTAAAGAGCCAACTACATATATAGTAATGAGATTTTATTTTTAACCATAAATTTAAATTAAATTTTGTCAAGTTTTCAAATATGGTTAGAGTTCTACATGATCCATTTTCCATGTATGTTAGAAATTTTCCATGTTAGAATTTATCTCAAGCATTTGTTCTTTTCTATAAAAAAAATTTATATTTTAATTATAAATTTTGAAAATTGCTATGTATGATTAGACTACTCTCTCTTTTAATAATTTACATCTTAGAATTTATCTCAAGGGTTTGTTCTTTTCTATAAAAAAAAAGTTATATCTTAATTATAAATTTTTAAAATTCCTATGTATGATTAGACTACTCTCTCTTTTAATAATTTATTTTATAAATTTAATTATATTTATATAATAAATGAAACATGTTAAATTTTGAGCATTAATTCACAATACTCTAGGATCTTTGCTAAGAGAATAACATATATAGTATATCAATGCATGACAATCAGAATATGACAAGCATCACAATAATCAAAAGCATAAGAGACAAGAGACACAGAGTTTCTGTGGGGAAAACCCTAAGGTGAAAAACCCCACAACTTCCTCAGAGATAGAGAGAGCAATGGCTCAACCAAAGTACAACCAAATAACACTGAGATAGTCTCCTAGTAGTAGATGATCCTCCTCCTCACTAGTGCGCCACTTTCTGAGTGAGAGTGAGATACTTTTCCGAGTGAGTAAAATAGAGATCTCCGATCTTTATTTATACTAACATTTTTGTCCAGTGACCTTATGGGGTCGACTCCACATGTTGGTCTAATAACCCATAGGCAAGTACACACACTTGCGACACTTGTCAATCCACATGACGACACTTCCTTATAGAGGAATAACACATCTCTTATAAGGGTACAATAAATATATATAAAATACACAGATGAAATACATTTCGAAGTTACATATACATCAACACTCCCTCTTAACTAGGAAGGTATTTCTTGACACGGATCTTTTAGACAAGTCTTCTTCTCGGGATCATCGTCATCATCATCATCACTGTTGCTGCTATCTCAACCAATATCTGACTCTACTCGTCATAGGAAGTTCTATAGAGCCAGTCCTTTTTCATACTGGATGTAGGCCCACCACCTGCAGGTCTTCATCATCACTGGCCATACTGTGGAATCTTCAGGACTTATTACGTGCATCACAAAACCTTAAAAGAGTCTCTTGACTAGCAAGAACTCTAAAGAGCATCTGAGGCCTTTTTCATCCTATCCATATCTCCAAGACTTATTACATGTGATGTCACATACCCCAATTTTGTTAAAATAATGTAATTATTTTATTAATATTCCTGAGACATTATGTTAAATTTAATGCTAAGTAGGAATGGATGACTCAGCAGAGTCTCCAGAAATGGAATGTAAATTCTGAATAATTATTATTAATAAATAAATTATGGAGACAACAGCATGGGAGAGCTGTTAAAAGAGGTTACTTGTCTAACTGGTGGATGGAATTAGGTGGAAGGACAAAAGACAAGTGGCAGCATCCTCAAACACTTCCTGAGTTGCAGGTGGCAACTTTCCTATATTTTGGGGTCATGATTCCCCAAGAAAGTGGAATCTGAGCAGGTGGCTCATTAATGACAGTTAACCCAACTAAGACCTAGGCAATCTTTTAAATACTACTCAATGAACTGAGCTGGGGTTCAGCATTTGTTCTAGAGGGAGAATACATTCAGGTGAATGCTATTCAGGAGTCCCATTGAGGAAGTGGGAAAACAGTAAGGAAGTGTTTTGAGTTAGGAAGTTGCAGTAACTTGGTTCCAGTATAGCTGCTTTGGCTGAGGGAATTGTTGGCTGTATCTAGTTCCAGCCAGTTAGACCAGAGCAAGCTCGGGGGTCCTGAGAAGTGCTTTCTGGGCACTCTCCAGGAATTGGTAGGGAGGAACAGCCTCCCATTGTTGTTATTGTCCACCATAGATACAGGTTCTGCCACTCTTCCTGTTGTGTATTTAATAAATTTAAATGTAGAATGGACTATCTCAACTGTGTTTTGAACAGTATTTATTTTCAGTAGAGTAGTCTTTCTGTATTGTCTTTTGGTAGAATTTACAGAACTCATATGTCTTAGAATTTTTCCTATTATCACTTAAATAGAGTAATTATTTTATGCAGAATATATTTGTTACTATTACAGTAATCAAATATCATGGTGATTTATTCTAGAATTTATATTAATAGTTAGATAATAGACATAGAATACTAAACAGTAGTCATTCCAGAAATACACTTATTAAAACAATCATAAGAACAGACACATAGACAAATCTTAGAATTACTATGAAATATTTCCCAATAGAGAAATGTACAGGTATAATTTCTATTAGAGCAATATACCAGTTTATATCTGCTTCATATTTATGTCAACTATAGATACAGGTTATTCTCTGTATCGAGCTAAAGGAGAACAAAACTTATATCAGTATATTTATCTATACTCAGAACATAACTGATTGTTATCGATTAACCAAAAGATGTGGTTGCAATAATGTTTCATTTAAAAAAAAAAAAAAAAAAAATTCACATACAATCTTATGCAATAAAAATCGTAGTCAAATACAAACACATAAACTGTAAATTGTTATTTTCTTTTAAACCTAATACTATAGTATTTATAGCCATGTTGTCACAACAGAGTTGACAGAGTTATTTTAAAACAAGACAAACTTATTGACTGGCTCGAAGCCAAGTCTTACTATTTAGAGACTTCATTGTTCCTTTATCCAAATCACAAGCATAGATTACTGTTCGTTATCGAGCTTGTATTACATGTAATACACAGCACTGTCGTAGGTTGTCCTATCAATAGTCAAACATCTTAACACGCAGAGAAGTTATCAACGAACTTAGCCATTGTTGGCTGTTATAAACCCTCGTAGTTATTTACTGTAATGAGACTTATTTCATTATAAGTATTTCTCCTTGAGAGTAGACAACAAATCTACCACGGCCGTAGCCAGACCACATTGTTTCGACAGATTGAAAACAAACGAAAAGAAATACCTTATATAACAGATTGAACCTACAGGATATTTCATACATAGTCTATGTATACATTTCATCCATAGTTACATTCGATATTTATACCAAAAACCAAATAAACACAGAGAACACACATATTACCATCCCTACAACCGAGTTATCTTCCTCTGCAAGTATCTGAGAAACTCAAAACAATCTCGATATTTAAACACTCTGTTCATTTAATAAAAACGCAGAATGATACACGGCCACATGACAGGCTCAACAAGTTACAGTATCTATTAGCTTATACAGCGTTGGGTAAAAACCCTGCACATTGAAAATACAATAACAATAACAACCCCCGGGCCTCATAACAGTCTGAGCCGTAGTTTGTTCTTCGTAGACATGCCGGGGTACAACCCTATCAAATTTAAGCAAACAGTTTCATACATGTGACAGTATCCATGACACCAACAACGACAGCAAACCAGTTACAAAAGGAGGTCCTTCCAGGCATAAACCTAGCACAACAAAACCAACAAAGGGAGATACGGCCATGGAATAACCAGGCTTACCCGGAGGAGCGAGCGCTGGAGATGAAACCCTGTGCACCTTCAGGAACAGCATGACCTGCACATTACCAAGTGCCGAGAATTGTTAACACTAAATTAAATATAAACAATCTTGTGCAAAACCGAAAACTGCGAAACCATTGATATTATCTTACCTGAGCCAATGGAGAAAGCAACCCCGTGGACAACCTGAGCCAGATATCAAAACCCCATCACACTCGTCAGAAGAATGAGCAAGGAAGACTTCTAGTTCCTCTCTATGGACAGCCGTGACAGGTAATACTTTAAACAAACCCTTAAGCTAGGAGCTGGGAAGCACATAATAAAACCCAGTACACGACCACCTCAGGGATAAAAACAACAGAGCAAACCCTGCCTCAAACTCACACCGGCGACAGTGGAAGACTGTAAGTAGCAGGTGATTTAAACACAGTGATAACAACGAGACCAAGATACAAATGAAACTGTAGCAAACGCCAATAGCAGAGCCCACAGACTTTTTAACTACCAGAGAATAAAACAACATGACCAGAACCGTAAGCAAATTGCATTTTACAGTGCCCAACTGACGAGTTCAGACTAGGAAGGGTTCCTCCCTTACAACCCGAGCCTGAGGGCAGAGATAATGACCAGGTAGGGTTTCAATACTGGCTTATATATCACCCAACGCAAGGAGGAGAGTCAACCACGTAGACATTTGATTTATCAACCTAACATGGTTCGAATTCATATAGTTTAGCTGCAGCTCAAATCATTGTTATCAATTTTAAATCAATTCATGGATAAAAGTCATGTTCGTAATATGAATATTCCCTATGATTGATACATAATCATTGTATAGTTCATACTTTGAAACCAAGCCATCGATGGTGTCGAGGGTACATTATATATCCCCTACAATGATTTGAAAGAGATGTAGTCAACTTCAAATTGGAGTTTCTCATAGCTTTAACATTGTAGATACTACCTTAGCAATATATTTGGATACAATATTTTTATATAAGTTCTATTTACCATAATTCTCCCAATACTATGGTGAACAATCAACGATGAAAATAACAATCTTTATTATTATGATGTAAGAATATAAAATCATCTACAGGTCCATACTATCAACGAAGATTTAAAACAATGAACAGAGATTTTGACATAAGTTAAAATACTAAGTAGACATTGGACTTTGAAATATAGATGAATATAATGAAACATCGCTAGAGGTGTCACAAGTCCAACTCATACTAATAACCAGTAATCACAGCTAATAGTTGACAGTAGGTTACATTATGCTAACGTCACGTTATGCATACGATGAACATAATACAAACAACTTGTTCCAGTGATAGTTACAGTATTAACATAGAGTCATGATCATAACGCAATGGATATGACGGAAACATAGTAATTCATCGCAAAACCTGATGATATTATCCAGGATAAGAGGTATCATGTCAAGGCAGACTATCAATCTTATTTCAAGCATAAAATTTTATGAAAAGAACTTTACTGTCTTACACGACAACCAGTAATAGTAAATAGATCTTCTTTGAGTTATTACAGTGCAGGGAAAGGAGTTTGATGCTTACAAAAAATAAATTACAGTGATCCATACTTCACCGGGGTACCTGCGAGCAAAAGACAAATTATGCATTAGCTCGTAAGCTAAGTAAGCCAGTCAGCTATGGCTAGCTCTCCCTTTGAAGTTATAAACAAAAACAGTTAACATTTAAAAAAAAAAAAAAAAAAAAACACATTTGTATTATAACAGAACCTTTTAAACAAAATTATGATTAGTTACTGAAAATAAACAGGACCAGGAATGAAATTAATTAACATTTATTGTTATATTAAAAATTTTTAAATTTTTCAGAAATTTCGGGTTCTAAAATGTGACCCCACCACAAAACCTCTCAAGAGCATCCCAGGCTATTACGAGCACGCAGCTCTACCTATAGGATCTTCCAGGGCACGAATTACATGTGCTCTTGGAAAAACCTCGCAAGAGCATCCCAGGACTGATTACGGGCACACAGCCCAACCTATCGGATCTCCCAGGGAACCAAATTATATGCCATAGGACAAAACCTCGAAAGAGCATCTGCTAGATATCCCAGGGCACCGAATTACATGCCATAGGAAAAAGCTCGAAAGACTATCTGCAGATCTCCCAAGGCACCGAATTATATGTCCTTCCAGAGCAAAACCTCGAAAGAGCATTTGCCAGATATCCCAGGGCACCGAATTACATGCCATAGGAAAAACCTTGAAAGACTATCTGCAAGTCTCCTAGGGCACCGAATTACATGCTCATGTGCACAACCTGATCCATGGCCATAGAGTATCAACCTGATACTCACCATACATCATCCTGATGTACACATGATCATCCTGATCATCATCACTACAACATCCTGCTGCATGTCATCTAGAGCAACATCCTGAAGCTCGTCATCCATGATCATCCTGATCATACAATGCATCTACCTGATGCATACCAAGTATCTACCTTATACATCATCATACATGATCCACCTGATCATACAATGTATCCACCTTATACAAATACAAATACATGATACATATCACTATATATGATCCACCTGATCATACAATGTATCCACCTGATACATATACAGATACATGGTCCAAGCATCCAACATGATGCATATACAAAAATACATACATATGATCCATCTGATCATATCCATCATCCAACATGATGCGTACATACATATAAATGATCCAACTGATCATATCCAGCATCCGACATGATGCGTACATACATATAAATGATCCAACTGATCATATCCAGCATCCAACATGATGCATACATACATACATAAAAATGATCCAACTGATCATATCCATCAGAAACCAAAACATCATCCTGATGCTCATCATCCAGCTCTTACATCCATAGCCATATGAAGGATCCTCCTTCCAACATGCTTGGAATGGCTTCAGCAAATGTGTCCATCACTTCTTCCTCGAAGTGTCCTCGATTTGAAGAACGCCAAGCCTCTCTCTGAAGTACTCGAACTTCACTCTGGCTAGTGGCTTCGTCAGTACATCTGCAATCGGCTCATCCATCGCAACATAGAGGAGCTTCACAACTCCTCTCTACACCATATCCCTGATATAGTGATATTTGATCTCTATGTGTTTCAACCTGTCATGAAACACTGGATTCTCGGACAGCTTCAAACAACTCTGGTTATCACAGAAGATACCAGTAGCATCCAACGGGAGATCAAATAACTCAAACAGTAGCTTCCGTAGCCATACTGCCTCACAACTAGCTGAACAGGCTACAACATACTCTGCCTTAGCTGTACTTAGTGCTATGCAGGACTGCTTCCTGCTAAACCAAGAGATCACACCTGATCCCATACTAAAGCAGCACCCAAATGTGCTCTTCCTATCTACAACACTGCCAGCCCAATCTGAATCAACATAACCCTGCAGGTTAAAATTTTGATTCGCTTCATACTTGAGCCCATAATCCACTATACCCTTCAGGTACCTCAAAACATGCTTAGGTGAACACTCCTCGGATCTGTCAGGAACTGACTCAATGTGTTCACAGCAAAGCAAATGTCTGGTCTCGTGTTCGTCAGGTACATCAAGGACCCAATCATCTGACGATACATAGAGACATTAACCGGCTCAGATGAAGCATCACAAAGAAGCTTCAGATTTGATGCCATAGGTGTGGCCATGGCCTTGCAATCCATCATCCCAAATCTCTTTAGGATATCTACTATGTACTTCCCTTGACCAAGGAAGATCCTACCTACACTCTGCCACACCTCCATACGTAGGAAATAATGCATCATTCCCAAATCTTTCATATCGAACTTAGCAGCAGGCTTCCTCTTCGTATCTGCAATCAGTCTGTCATCTCCTATTACAAATAAGTCATCCACATACAGGAGTAGAATCACAGGATTCCCTTCCTCAACCTTGTAGTAAAGGTTGGAATCCGCTTTACTCTTGGTAAATCCCAAACTAGATAGGAACTATCCATCCTACCATACCAAGTTCTGGGAGCTTATTTCAAGCCATACAAGTCTTTCTTCAATCTACACACATATGACTCCCTATCATGTATTTCAAAACTGAGTGGCTGCTCCACATATACTTCCTCTTCAACTACACCATTCAAGAAAGCAGTCTTGACATCCATCTGGTGTATTTTCCATTTCATAGCTGCAGCTAGGGCAAGTACTTTTCTGATGGAAGTATACCTAGCTACAGGTGCAAAAGTTTCTTCATAATCTATTCCCTCTTTCTGAGAGAAGCCACGAGCTACGAATCTTGCCTTGTATTTCTCTACACTGCCATCTGCAGCATGCTTGATTTTGAAGATCCATTTAGAGGTCACAACATACTTCTCTTTAGGTCTTGGGACAACATCCCAAACATCATTCTTCATTTTTGATTGGTATTCCTCAACCATGGCATCCTTCCATTATTTCTTTTCCGCTGCTTCTTCATAACTGGAAGGCTCTTTGTTCATAATGTCACAGGGTAAAGCAACATAGCTGGTATGTGATCTGGTTCTCTTCTTTGCTCTGTGTTCTTCTTCTGGAATGCCAAATCTTTTTGCATCTTGAATGAGCTCTCTAGCCCATGCAGGTTTCCTCTTGTGAGAGTTATCCTGATGGGGTGGATCTACAGGTTGTTGCGGATCTTCAAACTCACAAACAACTTTTGGAACTGCTTCAGTCATGGTAGTCTCTTGAAATTTAGTTTCCTTAGGTTCTTCATAAACTTCGATAGGTGCCTTCCTTGATTTGATGAATGCTGAGTTCTCATCAAATGTCACATCCCTGCTGACATCAATCTTCTTGAACCCTAGAAAGTATATTCTGTAAGCCTTCGAGCTTTCACTGTAACCCACAAAGATACCCTTCTTTCCTGAAGGATCTAGTTTGGTCCTCTTTTCTTTTGGGACATGAGTGAATACTGGACAACCAAATATTCTGAGATGGATGACTTTAGGTTTCTTACCAGAAAATACCTCTTCTGGTGTCTTGTTGTCCAATATCTTGTGGGGTGTTCTGTTCTGCACATATACAGCTGTTCTAGCTGTTTCTACCCACAGATGCATAGGTAGATCCTGGTCATGCAGCATTGCCCTTGCTGCTTCCATGATAGTTCTGTTCTTCCTTTCTGCAACTCCATTCTGTTGAGGATTATATTGAGCAGTTAACTCCCTCTTAATCCCTGAATCACTACAAAGCTTCTTGAAATCACTTGAGGTGAATTCTCCACCATTGTCGGATCTGAATGTTTTGATCTTCTTGTTAGTTTGATTCTCCATCAAGGTTTTGAATTCCTTGAATTTATCAAACACCTCATCTTTGCTCTTCAAGAAGTATACCCAAGTCTTCCTGGAGAAGTCATCAATAAATGATACATAGTAAACATACCCACTCAGGGAACTGGATGACATAGGACCACATACATCTGAGTGGATGATTTCTAGGATGTCTTTTTCCTTGCTTTCACTGCTTGGGAAAGCCTTCTTAATGTTCTTACCTTTTGCACATCCTTTGCAAACACCTTCATGTTTGGTCTTGATTTCAGGAAGACTCTCTATTGCCTTGATTGCAATTGGAAGTGATCTATAGTGCATATGAGCAAGTCTTCTATGCCAAAGTTCATTTGGCTCCATGGATTCATGCACCATGGCATGTTCAAGTTGTCCCTTCAATTTATACAAACCTCCCTCTTGCTCTCCAATCACTACTGCATCATCTATGTTCTTTCCCTTTGGCCACATTAGGACTTGGCCATCCACAAATGCAACCCTCATACCTTTTGCATCCAATGCAGAGATGGAGAGTAAGTTCTTCTTAAGCCTAGGTACATAAAGGACTTCTTTCATCTTCAAAGATTTTCTAGAATCTAGGTTGTAGGAGGCTTCACCACTTCCTTTGATTGGGTATTGATAATCATCCCCAAGTTTCACCTTATGGGGTGATTCATGTTTAGATAGGTTCACAAAAGATTCCTTAAACCCAGTCATGTGTTTGGAAGCCCCAATGACAATTAACCAATCATTACAACCATGAGAGATAGTACCTATAAGATCACAGATCAGAACATACTCTTCTTCACTTGATGAGTCATTATCACTATCACTTTCTGCCCTAGCCTTCTTCTTTGGGGGTTCATCATCTTCGGAAGCATGAGCATGAAACCTTCTTTTACTGCCCTTCCTCTTCTTATTGTTGTTATTATCCCTTTTGTTCTTGGGACAATCTGAGGCAAAGTGACCCTTCTCATTGCATGTGAAGCATCTTAGGTCGTTCTTACTCTTTTGATAGGATCTATTGTGGCGAGGGTGCTCCTTCTTGGTTTTGCTTCTTTTGGTGTGAGCTGCAAGAGCTTGATATTCACCTCCCATCTTTTCCTCACGAGCTATAAGTCTAGCTTCTTCTTGAGAGCATTCTTCCCGCAATATGTTGAAGGAGATCAACTTCTTCCTTGCACAAATTCCTTGAATGAAGGAATCCCATGACTTAGGTAGGCCATTTAGAGTGATCATCACCACTTCACCATTCTCCACCATTTCATCCACTGCTTTTAGTTGTTCCTTGATCTGGGAGACTCTTGAAAAATAAGATTGAATGGTTTCTCCATTCTGAAACTTTACTCCTTTCAATTGGTTCCGTAGGGTCATCTTCCGTTTTATGTTCTTTCCTTCAAATAGCTTGGTCAAAGATTCAAACATCTCCTTGGGTGTCTTAAGAGAAGACACATGGGGTATGAGATGGTCTTTTATAGAATCAGCAATGATTCTCTTTGCCTTGACCAAGTTCTTCTTATGCAATACCTTGGCCTCTTCATCCTCTGGGATAGGGATGTCTTCTTTCACATATGAGTCCAACTCATTCTCTTCCAGGATTAACCCAATCCTATACTTCCAAGCTCGGAAGTTATCAGCCCCTTCAAGCTTATCCTCAAGCTTGGTGTGGAGAGACATATTAAAGAGTACTTCAAATGGAAATAGAAAAGATTTAGGTCTTACCACTTGAAATGTTGAAAACTAGATCTGGTCCCGGATTAGGGTTTGTTAGAAAAACTCTAAAAATTCAAAATGTGAATTTCAAATTTCTAAAAGGATAGAAAGATGCACCTTGATGAGCTGATCAGCCTGGTGTAATCAGAATTTAAGTTCAGCAAAGTTTTGCCCTTCAGAATTGCCTTTTTGTCCTCCCGGGTTCACTGGGGAGAGCCCTAAATTAGGGTTTGAGTTTCCTGGATATCTACCCAGCCAAGAATCTCGATCCAAAGCTCTAAACTTTGAATTTTGCAAGGAGCTTCCAGCTATGTCTTCAGATTTCAGAAATTCCTATTTTTGTGGAAACCCTAATTTTTAGGGCCAAATCTGAAAATGCTCGAAATTGAATTCTGACTGGACAGCTAGATGCACCTTGATGAGTAGATTCAATCTACTATATGTATTTTCAAAAATATGTGGAGAGAAACCCAATAAAGAAGGAACTCAAGCTTCCGTCACTACAAAATGTCTTCTTCTCAGGTTAGCTCTGATACCATGTTAAATTTTGAGCATTAATTCACAATACTCTAGGATCTTTGCTGAGAGAATAACATATACAGTATATCAATGCATTACAATCACAATATGACAAGCATCACAAGAATCAAAAGCATAAGAGACAAGAGACATAGAGTTTCCGTGGGGAAAACCCTAAGGTGAAAAACCCCACAACTTCCTCAGAGATAGAGAGAGCAATGGATCAACCAAAGTACAACCAAATAACACTGAGATAGTCTCCTAGTAGCAGATGATCCTCCTCCTCACTAGTGCGCCACTTTCTGAGTGAGAGTGAGATACTTTTCCGAGTGAGTACAATAGAGATCTCCGATCTCTATTTATACTAACCTTTTTGCCCAGTGACCTTATGGGGCCGACTTGTCTAGCTAGGTACATCCACATTATATTATATATAATTCAAGGCCGACCCCACATGGTGGTCTAATAACCCATCGGCAAGTACACACACTTGCGACACTTGTCAATCCACATGACGACACTTCCTTATAGACGAATAACACATCTCTTATAAGGGTACAATAAATATATATAAAATACACAGATGAAATACATTCCGAAGTTACATATACATCAACAAAACATTAACCATCAATGAAATATAAATTATGTTTATAATAAGTACATCATATTAATTATTAATGATAATCATATTTATTTTTAATTTTATAAATTGATTTAAAAAAAAATTAAACATAAAATATTAATATATTAAAATATATTAAAAACAAAAATATTAAATTTGTTTCAATTTTAATAAAATTATATATATATATATTCCAGAGGAAAAAATCATACTTTTGTTATTCTATTAGAATAAAAAAGTATATCATTGTTCGTTACAATCAGAGTCAAAGTTGATGATCAGATATCATTGATGTTACAATCATAATCAAAGCTGATGTTTAGTAGTCAATACTGATATAAAGCAAAAAAGGAGAAACCGACAAAATTACAAATCATCAAGAAAGAAAATCTAAACAACATAAAGAGGAAATATCCCCATATCTGAGAGACAGTCATCAGAAAATTCTGCCCAAAATAAGGTCCCTTCACTTCCCTTTAGTGCTTCCTTTGAGAGAAAATTTACAAGTCTATTTTGTTCCCTATAAATATTATTGATTTCTAGTTGCAAAAAAGTTTTGAGTTCTTCTTTGATTCTATGCCACCATGGAATCAGATTGATCACCTGAAGCTTGTATTCTTGAAATATTTCCAAAGACACAATACCAAATTTTGTAGCCATTTTGCATAAGACCCATAAGGCAAGCAACACATCCTTCATATTAGTTCCAGAGCCACAAAAGAGTTTGAAACATAAGTAGTGATCACTATTGATGATAAGGATAGCTCCTACAACACACCACCCTCACTGGACTTCCCCATCGAAGAAACGAAGAGCTCCTTTCTGAAACTGAATTTGTTTAGGATTCCTGAATCTGTCATTTTATATGTTCTCTGTCGAGAAATATTTCACCCAGATAAGAATCTTCCTTACAATATTATCCAAATGTTCCAAAACATTGTCGAAGATGCAGTTGTTCCTTACTTTCCAAATTCTCCAAGAGATGATAGCTGGGAGAAAATCAAAATCTTTGCAATTTCTTTGCCAGTCTTTACAGGATTGTCCAAAAAGAACACCTTGCCACACCTACAAAATGTTGAGAGAGGAACACCTTTTTCTAAACAAATGTAGTATAACTATAATTAATATGAAGGTGATTTACCGACTCTTCATATTTTTTGCATAGGAAGCAGATGTTTGGACCTTGCCAACCTTTCCTATGAATATTATCCCAAGTCATGAGACAGTCATGAAGGGAGAACCACATGAAAAATTTAAATTTTAGAAGAATGCACTAATTCAATAGAACAGGATACCACCAATCTTGAACAATACATAGATTTTCCTTTACAATAGCCAAATATGCAGTTTTTGCAGTAACAATACCTTTTTCAGAGTTGGAGGTCCAAATTAAAGAGTTTGAATTATTATTTAGCCTGCATCCAGAAGAATTAAGTCTAAATATGTAGTCATACCATATTGTATCCCAACAGTTAGCCAAACCAAGTTCTGAAGCAGAGAACCAATAGCTTTTCTCATGATTGTTTCCTCTATTCTTTGTAATATTTGCTAATGAAAAATATCCAAAATTTTAAAGATAGTTTAAAATATCTAGACGGATTTTGATGTCTTCACCCAATCCAATGATTGGGTCAATACCAAAAAACACATTTCTGTCATTTCCAACTTTCCAGACAAGGTATTTACCAATCCAACCATATATTTTAAGGAAACCATTCCAAATAGGAGAGGAATTGTTACATATTTTCTTTCTATATCTGATCCAATTGTGTCCATTCATTTTGATATATTTGACTTTCAGAACATGTGACCAAATATTGTTACCAAAAATTCTTCGCCGGAAGCTTTTTAACCTTAGAGCCATGCTAAACCAACAAATATTATTTATGCCCCAACTGCCAAATTCTTTAGGAATCGAGAGCCGGTTCCAGCTAGCCATAACCAATTTACCTCTTTCTGAACCTCCTGACCAAATGTAATTGAAGATAATTTTCCTTAAAGAATGAATGATGGAGCTGGGAACCTATAGGAGCGAAAATAAATAAACATGAATACTTGTAAGAACCGCTTTGATGAGAGTGAGTATACCTCCAATGGAAAGAATCCTGAAAGTCCAATTTTTTATTCTTTTTTCAAATTTTTGAAGGAGCCAAATCCAATCCTTATCTTTATAACCATTTGGTTTTAGGAAATATCCCAGATATTTGAAACCTTCAACCAAACTATGTCTCTTGTATGGGAGTATGTTTATGAATGTATCCATAGAATTAGCACTCATATTATGAACATAGAGCATAGAATTATTTACACTAACCTTCATTCCAGAGGCTAGATAGAAGATATGAATAATTTCCATATATGAATCCCATTCTCCAGGAGACTCAAAGCCAAAGATTAAAAACTCGTTAACGAATAGTAAATGAGTGATGAATACGGCTTCAAATGTTTTCACACCCTTGATTTTACCTTTATGTTTAGCATCTAATATAAGTATGCTAAGACCTTCAATGATGAGATGAAATATCAGCGGAGAAAGAGGACATCCTTGACAGCTTCCTTTTCTCCTTTTGAAAAAGTCAGAAGGTGCACCATTTACCATCACCGCAAAATGTGCAGATGAAACACATGCCAGGATCCAATTGATAACAAGGAGTGGAACCCCGATTTGAATTAATATTAATCTCAAAAATACCCAATTAACATGTTTGAAGGATTTTTCTAAATCCATTTTCAAGAGAATAGCTCTAGGATTTTTGTGTTTAATAGAATGGATTGCTTCCTATGTGATTCTGATTGCATCAAGAATATACGTATCATGGAGAAATCCAAATTGCTTAACAGACAAATAATTTGAAAGGAAAGGCTTAATTCTGATAGAGATAATCTTGGTGATAAGCTTGTAGGCAAGGTTGCATAAGGCAATAGGCCGAAAATCAGAAAAATTAGTTGGCTTGTTGCAATTAGGAACCAGAGTAAGAAGGGCAAAGTTTAGAGGACCTTAAACAATTCCTTCTGTCCTAGAGAACTCAACCATATCCAACAGATCTTTACCCATGATATCGAAAAATGGATAAATAGATCAAAAGTCCAACCATCCGAGATAGGATTTTTTTCTTTTGTAAATTGGTGTAAAGCAGATTCAATTTCTTCAATTGTAACCTCTTTCCCTATTTCAAGACCATCATCTTCTTCAAAAAACTTAGGGAACAATTTTATAACCTGTAGTTGGGCTTCCAATGAGCTTTGATATTTTTCCATAAAAATATCTTTGAAATAGTTCAATACATGCTTTTGCAATTCCAGCTGTCCTTTAATAGTAAATCCATTTTCATGAGTGAGGTCCTAGATGGCATTAGTATTCCTTCTTTGTGAGGAAAAGAAATGAAAAATTATCGTGTTATTACCATCCAACATTATCCATAACTCCCTACTTTTGAGGTTCCCATCCATCTCTTCCTTCTTTAGCATCAAATATTTTTTTGTCTTCAAGAGTCTGTATTAGAGTTTTGCCTTCTGCGGAAATTGAAAAATCAGAAATTTTTAGCATATATCTGATTCATTTTATTTTGCAGGAGGAATTATTCCTTGTATTTCAACTTTTTATCTTTGATCCATGATTTAACTTCCACCTTAAGAGAGGACAATTTGTGAACTAAAAGGTCCATAGGATTTAGGTGATCAACACAATGTAAAGAGTTTCAAGTATTCTTAACAAAGGTACCAAAATCCTCATCCAGAAGCCAGGATCTGTTGAATTTGAAAGGATACTTTAAGTTAGGCATAATTCCATCCAATTGAAGAAGAATAGGCCAATAATTAGAGATTTTGGTTTGTCAATCCATGATCTAAATATCTGATGATTTTATAGAAGAGAGGACTTTAAAATAAACTTATCCATCCTTTTATGAATCCTTTCAGTACCACATCTTACATTAGTACAGGTAGGATCAAATATAGTAGGATCCAAATATAATAACTTGAACCTCTCTATAATATTGATGAAGTAGATAGACATAGAATCTAATCTGGAAGAATCCCTCGAGATTTCTACAGCAGAAGTTGTAAAATTTAAATTGTCGGCGATTATGAGATTATCGAGACTCAGAATACCACTACAACAAATTTGACATTTAGGGGCGGTTCCTTTCCACCTCCAAAAGTAACTTTTGGGGGCGGTTTTGGATTTGGAGGAGGTCTTTCCAAAACCGCTCCTAATAGCACTAATTCTAAAAGTTTTCACTTTTAGGGGTGGTTTGGGATGAGATCAAAACTGCCCCCAAAAGTGAGTTTTGGAAGCGGTTGATACCCGCCCCCAAAATCCACTTTTGGGGGTGGCTCTAAATCCCCCCTAAAGTCACTATTGGGGGCGGTTCACAACCGCCTCCAAAAGTCACTATAGGGGGGGTTTAGAACCACCCCCAAACGTGGCTTTTGGGGTCGGTTCTACTCCCCTCCCCTCCAAAGAAAGTTACTTTTGCAATGTTGGCGGCGGTTGCCTTCCGTCTCCAAAGGTTACTTTTGGGGGTGGTTTGGAGGTGTTCTTTAGAACACTACCCCTAATAACATCGATGCTAAAAGGTTTGACTTCTAGGGGCAGTTATGGAAGAGATCAAAACTGCTGATAAAGTGACTGTTGGCGGCGCTTCTAAACCCCCACAAAAGTGACTTTTATGGGCGGATATAAACCCCCTCGTAGGTACCTACGGGAGCGGTTTCGAACCTCCCTTAAACCACTTTACAAACATTTGGTGCGGTTATAAACCCCCTTCCTAGGTTCCTATGGAGGCGGTTCAAAACCCCCCCTAAAACTATTTACAAACATTTGGGAGCGGTTATAAACCCCCCTCGTAGGTACCTACGGAGGCGGTTCAGAACCCTCACCAAAACTCTTTACAAATCTTTGGGGGCGGTTATGAACCCCCTTCATAGGTACCTATGGAGGCAGTTCAGAACCCCCCCTAAAATGCTTTACAAACCTTTGGGGGCGGTTATGAACCCCCCTCGTAGGTACCTACGGATGCGGTTCAGAAGCCCCCCTAAAACTCTTTACAAACCTTTGGGGGCAGTTATGAACCCCCCTCGTAGCGATAATAAATTATAATAAAATATATTTTATTTAAAACATCAATATTGCAATATTATTAGGGAACTAAGGAATCGAACCTTCAACCTCCTGCTTGTAAAGCAGGCGCTCTACCATTGAGCTAGAACCCTTTAAGAATTGGGGAAAGGGGCAATATTAACACCAAGATTGCATCATTTGTAATTCTAAGAAAAGACTAATAATCCCAACATTGTTTCTGACTCGAGATACCTAAGAAAGTACTCTGAATGGATCTGACCTTATAAGTTGGCTGAAATTGAACGGTTTCATATGCAGCATTGATTCAATAAAGAAAACAATAATACATAAACATTTTGCAGGACAAAGTTGGCATTCAAGTTCATACACATACTCATAAAGTGAACATCTAACTAGAATTTCAAGCATTCGTGGATAAAAACGAGCATATTTTCTAATGGTTGCTTGATGGATCCATGTAAGAGTAGCCTTCTCTTAAAATTTATGTCAGTAGATCAATGGGTTCTACAATTATAAAATATTTAGACCCAACTCAATCGAGTCTGATGATATAAATAGCATTCAACTATAGGATGGAGACATACAAAGATTAAAAATTGCATAGCACGGATAAATCTATAAGATTTTCTAAGATAAACAACTCATAATAATGCATTTATAGATATAGAATACCTACAACTGATCTAATCGTGAATGAACACCACCATCACTCAAAAGGCCATGATCTAATCGTGAATGACTCCTTAATGTATTTAAACCCTGCTCCCTCGTATATTTTGCTAGAGGCAAGAGCATAATCCACTAATTTTGGTCTACACCCAAAGTCAAAATCAAAGTTAATATGTTTCCTATTCTAAAAGTTGTAGCACAAATAAATAGTAGAAATATCCTTTCAGTTACCATTTATACAATTATAAAGTACATCTTATACAAATATCATATGATATCACCCCAATTTGTAAGGTGGTCAATAAATTAACAAAATGTTGATGGTTACCAAATCTTAATAATGCAGGGAAAAATACCCAATGTATAGGATTCTCATAAGTCACTCTGAATGCAGAAATGATCCACATGCAAGATATTCCTCCTTCACTCTAATCCTTGACAATTTTCATCAATAATTTTCCAAAAGTAAAAAAACCACAGTAAGCAAAAATAAAATGAGTTGCTTGTTTACTATACTAGAAAATAATAGATATCAATCATAGTAAGTCATAGAGGATAGTAGAGTCGAATAAGGACTTTGTTCCTTCTTTGAAGGATCTGAAAAACAGAGTAAGAGTTATATTTAATCCAGTTGATTCATTTAGATGGATAGCTTAGCTTTAACTTAAAGAGATTGTTAGCTCGTAGAAGCTTTTAGGTAGCTTAGTTAGCTTGAGGAAGGTTCGATCAAGAGGAACAAGCTCAACGTTTTGACTCTTGGAGCTTACACTGAGAGAGAGAGAGAGAGGTCTCTGTTTGTAATGATCGATCCATTGTATTTAGGTTCAGATAAAGGACCATTGTGAAATAAGATCGTATGCCTGTATTTTTGGCTTAATTGAGTTTGGAAGCAATTTCCCATTTGAATCATATCTTGTGACCACGTTGACTGAACAAATGTCTTGAGTATTGACATTTACACAGAGTAGTCAATGGGATTGCTAACTACATTACGTAAAATTCTTTAATAGTGGTCAAGGCAGCTTCAAGAGACTTATAGGTGATACTCCCAATGCCTAAAAGGAAACCTATAGGTAATACTCCCAAATAATGTTGAAATTGTATTGATAATAAGGATCTATACCTCTTGATCCTGGCCCGGCCGGCTATAGGTGTGTTCTCAGGGATACAAAAGGGTAATGGTCAGCTTCAAAATTGGCTATCTGGGGCATGAGACTAATAATGCAGCTGAGATGGAAGGTCATCTTCAGGGAATCCAACTGGCTTGCACCCATAATTTTACTCCCCTTGTTGTGGAGGGTGATTCCCGGATTATTCTCCACATGGCCAAACGGAGCTCAAAGGTGGTGACATCATGGCGGTTGGAGGGAAATCTAGATAATTTAGTGTCTCTGCTATCTCTGGTTCTCGCTATTTCTTTCTCCCAAGTTAAGTTCAATGGGAACAAGCTAGCGGACCTGCTTGCTAACCTTGGGGTGGTGAATCACTTGGACCTAAGCACCCAAACGTGGGAAAGCCTGTCGAATTCGGATATTCTTTCCCACGATATGATTAGTTACCATGATGATGACAGAGGGCGACATTAGGCAGAGCATCGTACTGCCATGTGATCCATTCTTCCCTCGTTCTTTTTCCCTTGTTTTAAAGGATGATCGATGAGCAATCTTTTCATCCCTTTCCCGTGGATTTTTTTGTCTTCTTACTAACTTTGAAAGGTACTTCTACCATTATTACAGGAGGGAAGGATTTAAGTGAAGCACAATTTTTCATTAATGGACAGTGTGAAATGTCACCACCTTCAGTTGCAGTACGATTTGCCATTAATGGACTGTGTGAAAGATCACCACCTTCAGTTGCAGTACGATTTTCCATTAATGGACAGTGGGTGGCATAACTCTTTTTCAACCTAGGGAAGGTGGTATACATGAACGTAGAGTTCAGAGATTTAGTTGCATGCACCGCCATTGTTTTCTTGTTAGACAGTATGGGCAATCATGGTAATTGGGATAGACGCAGTGCCACTGCAGGTCGTCATCATTAGCGGGTGGGCGAGACTTCTCAGGGTGAATCCGGTGGGAATTTCTCTCATGCCCAACAAAAGGCACATTGGGAATCCAGTGCCTTTGTTAGGGATGTTCGCCCAGATCTCCAGAAAGAGATTTGCACTATAGAACGACAACTTTAGAACCATCTTGATAAGGTGAGTTTGGATGTCGAACGTCGTCAGACTACAAATTGAGTTATGGACCCAGGAAACACTGCGGGTCTTTTCATCCTGTATGAGTGCCCCATTGCGCTCTATTGGGTAATGAAAAATATTATGGGTTATGCTCTTCGGGATAGGATGAAGCATCCGTTTGTAAATGAGATGCTCATCTATGAAAGAATCATTTTGGAGGAAACTAGGGCCGTCCACCGTAAGCCAGATTTTCTCCTTTAGGCAATGCAGCTTCAACCTGCTCCTGTGTAGCCGATGAGCGACGGCTTCTGCGGTTCCTCTTCCTGGGCACTATCCTGATTTCCCCTACATTTTGTTCTAGGCTGGTGTGGGGGATGTTTAGTGTCTGGTTTGTTAGGTGTCTGTTTATCGTCTATTTTCTAAGCTATCGGCTGCTTATGGTTTTCATTTCTATTTCATGAGGTTTTGTTGTGTGAAGGATTGATAATGGGAGTCAAAAGGCCTGGGTGCACATCTTTTGTTTTAGTTTTGCAGTATCTGTAGTTATATGTATGGTCAGGCGAAGTCCTCTTCGGAGGTGATTTTGTTCAGTCAGGTGACTCAATGTGATGGATGGGTTATCATATTTTTGGGTTCAGTTGTAAATCTTTCTCTTTTAATATAAATTTCTCTCTTCTTACTTCCATAAAAGAAATAAGGATCTATACGTCAGATGATCTTGGTATCCTCTGTGCTTTACACAAATATTTCACACAAATTAGTTGTTACACCATCAATCTGGTATACTTATGGTTGTAATAAATGTGCTGTAATTAAATTTGTTGTAATCAAATACTTTCAATATTGTTCATTACATTACCTGCCTGTTCTCAATAGATATCCTGCAATCAACTTTCTTCCTTCAACAAATGTGCAACAAAATCAATTCATAAAAAAGACAAGTACAACTGTACTTAAAATGAAGAAATCAACACGTTATAATCAATGAAATGACAATAAGATATCTAATTGACAAATTCGTTATGGTGATAACTTACAAATATGCATTAGAGAATCATACAAATTGTCATTATATTGCTTTCCATTGCGAAGACCTACATATATCATGACAAAATGGTATTTTCATATAAGCAATTGATAGATACGTAAAAAAATGCATAACATATATGAAATTCTAAAAAAACTAAATGAAAATACCTGAATGAGTTTCTCTTGGTTTCAAGAATATCTTATTCTCTACTAAACAGGTCCAACCACGTGAAGTTTGAAGCTCATATGGCCCCTCCCCCCCCTCACATCACTCTCAATTCCCCACACCCAATCTATCTACTGTAAAAATAAATGAAAGTTACATAACACAATAAAACAGATAAGATCCATGCATAAACAATAGCAAAACAAAAAACATATGCATGAAAGGTAAATCCAAGTCATAATCTAAGATGTATACCTCATTTTCAAATCTGTCCAATCCCTTTTTTTGGCCATTTGAAAACAAAACAACCCAATTTCTCGAATTAGCTCCTCGAGAGTTGGCCTCTCAACTTCCTTCCAATATACGGTTACGAATATTCCTATAGTACACCCATATGCTTCCCAAAATAGCTTTTACCAACAAATAGCAACCATATATTACACCATACAAGCTTCCACCTTATAATAACGAAATCCAAACATCAATTACATAATATTTTGGTTTTAACTTGGAGCCAAGATAAGAATTTTGGGGAAGCTATAGTCTTGATGCTGATCGGAGGATTAAGTATAAACGAATGTGCCTGCAACGCTGATTAACTCCTATAGACAGTCTAGATCAAAAGAGGAGGAGATCAACGGGCATGAGCCTCTATCGCGGAAAAATTTGAAGGTCTTTTAATCGTTGGCGGGGTGCTAGCCTGTGGGAAGGTCAAGGAAGATCGACAGCGGAAGGCTTAGATCAACAGTCAGAAAATTGTTAGCGATTTAAACATGCGCGAAAAGGGTTATGATTCAAATCCGTGAACTTTTGATAAAGTTTGGCATCTCCCAATGGTGCATATCTAATGAGATGAATATCGACAGCTCGGGATTAGTTTGCAGATATGACTTGCGTGTGAAATCAACAGACCCAAAATTTGTGAACTCGGTAAAGGGCACATCCAGGGACGGTAAAGATCCAGGAGGAGAGTGGATCGACGGTTGAAAATGTTTTTGCATATTAAAGGTGTTGTTGAGTTGACATGTGGCAGGTAAAGGTCAAGGAGATCTACGGATGGGAGTTGATCGTATGGATAGACGGCTGACGTGACTCTGTCGCTATCATAACTGTAAGGGTGATATGTCATTTTTATATTAAAAAATGCCTGTTTGCACGAAGATTCGCATCCCAGTTGACTTGTGTGCATTGGAAAGCGAAAGGAGCGGATCGTTTAGAGCCGACCATCCAACCAGAGACCCAGAAGCTCCACCTAGGTATCAACCGACTAGGTAGGCCATCCACCTCCACCCTAAAATATTTAAATGGACGGACCCGTGGTACCCCCAGGCTTTGAGCCTTGAAAGATAATTGACGTATTAGAGGACAAAGACTTTGAGTTTTACGATCCCATGCTGATAAATAGAACCATAGAAACTACCAAAGAAAGATTGGAGGTCATAAGGGCTAGACAAGTGGATGTCCATAAGATTTATCAATCATTTTTCCATTTTTTTACAACCAACCAAACCCTTCGTTGCCCTGAATTTGTAGACTGGTGTGCCGGCCATTACTCCTCGGACCGAAGAGCAATCATGTATGCCTCAAACTCTAAAATCTTGTGCTATGTAGACGCCCCTACTATTAGGAAAGCTTTGGCCGTTCCAGAAGAATTCTACCAAAAATCCCAAAGTTACAGAATGGAAACCCTGATCCATCATTTCCGTCAAGCCCCACATGACTTCAAATAGAGATTTTATCATGCTTCCCTACTACCAAATACCTCCTCTCAGGGCGCACCTTTTCCTAGTGAGGCCAACCTTTTTAGGGAAGAGTTGAAGTGTGTTATCTCCATGTTGGCCCAGTTCCTAGGCTTAGACAATGACCTATACATAATCGAGCCCCTGGTAAGTTTGATCTTTGTTCTAAGCACTTGTCCTATCAATCCAGCAGGCCCAAATTTGCTTACCCAATGTGCATGCCTAAAGTTTGATGAATCCTTGGCAAACAAGATCCACTCCCAGCTCATAGAATTCCCTAAGACAAGAACTTTCAGGTTCCAGTCTTACTTGTTAAAAATGTTCCCGGCAGCTAATGAAGAAAACCTGCAACGTCCAAAGATGTAGTTGACTAAGGAGATGTATTCAGACTACAAAACCTTCATGAATGAGCTTATGGAAGAGATATATTTCATCTTTTTCCAGAAGAGACTGCGTAGGGTACTGCCTGAGATGAAAGACCTACTGCAACCATCCATGGAGAAGAGGGTTGGGGATTAGTTCCTGTTGGAGCATGGGACTGTGATTAGAGTTAATGGCTACTCCCATGCCCCCTATGTGCTACCTACCTTCCTAACCCCTAGATTACTCACCTTGGAATTTATAAGACAAAAATTGAAGGTGGAGTGTGAACATTTATTGGATGACGGGAAGTTTTCAGACATCCGATTTCCATGGACATTGGGCTCCTTCATTGTCAAAAAAAAAAACAGCTCTCCCAGCTATTAAGCGAATGATGGGTGATATGGGATTGCCATCCAAAGCGGCCATAAACTATGATCCTCACCAGATTATCTCAGAAAGAAGGAAGGAAAGTAACATTAAAGGATATGAGCACTTCGAACTGATAGGTCTAGCTGAGATGGAAAATTGGTTAGAATACATTGACAAAGGCCAGTTGGAAGTAGACCCACCAGAAGATTCTTCATCTTTAGCATTCATTTTTCAAAGTAGCCCATCAGCAGTGCCTTGTTCACCTGGTAAAACCCCAGCAATATCAGCAGCCATGTCCCTTACCATTCCTCCAAAAAAATCTATAAAGGAAGGGGGTAGTGATTCCATGGATGTAGACAGTGATGCTGAGAAAGCCTCGAAGAGAAAAAATGTAGAGGAGCCTGAGAAACAATTAGTACAAGTATAAGCTAAGCAACCCAATAAAAAGCAATTCAGATCCTCAGTGCCATCCTTCGAGGTTAAGCAACATGTGTTCAACATAACACCTACTGGAGCTGTAGCATCAAGCCTAAGAAGGGCTAAGTTACTGGAGGGATATGAGGAGAGTCCAGATACAATCTTAGAAGAAGCTAAACTGTATGCTGATGCAAGAAAAATTTCCAAGAAGGATGTAGCCTTAGTGGCAAGCAGGAACCTTGCCCAGAATACCTTGAGTCTCGCCTTAGCCACTGAGAGTAAGGCCACATAACTAAAAGTAAATCTGGAAGACATCCCAGTACCTAATGTGATCATTCTGCACAAGGAGACATGTGAAGTCATCTATAACAAGTTGTTGAGGGCTTCCATAGAGCTATCAAAAGTGCAGGCTAGCAAAACCAAAGTGCAAAAGCAGTTGGGATTGGAAAAGTGGAGAACAAGAGCCTGAAGGCACAAGTGAAAAAGTTCCAGGATTCATTATTGGCCACTAAAACTCAAGAAGATAAAAGGGTCAGCATTCGGAATCTATTAGATTAAAAAGTTCAAGAAATTCTATCACTAAAGAAGAAATTGAAGATTCCAGCTGCCCAACTGGTGAATGCACCAGAAATTGCAGAACTAGAAGAGGAAAAAGAAGAGCTGCAGGGTAAGTTGACTGATTGTAAATCCAGGCTAGTAGAGTTTGAAGAAAGAGAGAAAAAGTGGCAAGTAGATATGAAATTGATAATGGACAGTGAGGAAGCTTTGAAGGCTAAAGTTGAAGGGCTTGAGAAAAAGTTGAAAGACAAAGAACAAGAGATAGAAGCCATGGTCACACCCTCGGTGGAGGCTGGAGATTTTTCTATTGTAGAGAAAATAGCCAAGGCAAGTCTGGATGATGTAGAAGTGGCAAGATTGAAAAAACATAATACCAACCTCAAGACCATGCGGGATAATGCCGAAAGGGACAAAGAGGCTGCAAAGAAAGACAAGAAAGCTTGGGAAACCAAGTACCAAGCGATGCAGGGTGATTATGAAAAGCTGAAGCAGCAAGTTATAGCGCAAAGTGCATTGCAGGAAGCAAAGAAGATCATTTGGGATGATTTTATTGTACAGGCAGAGGATCTAAGGCCATATTTGGACTTCATGGTAGATAAGGAAGATGTAATCAAACTAGCAAGGTTAGCTTTCACAATGGAAAAATGAGAAGTTAAACAAGAAGCCTAAGGATTATGCACAAAATGCAATAGATTTCTTAAATGGTTTGTCTAAAGAGCAGGTTGAAGCAGCCAATATAAAGGACAGAGTGGCTACAATCATCAGTGCTAAGAAGGTAATACTCAAGCACCAACAAATGAGCACTATCCAAGAAGGGATAGATGTCCTGGCTAACCAAGTGAAGCTGCTCAGGGAGGCATTTGATCCATTATTTAAGAAAGGTCTTCCTATGTTTTGGGAAGAAGATGGAGCCATGAGGAAAAAGGAGGGATATCATGGCAAGCTATGGGAGTGCAGGTTAGACCAGGAGTGCTTTGCAGATATGGAGCAACCTCTGGAAGGAAAGACGGTGGTGGAAAAACTAACAAAGGATTTTGAGTTGGTCTCTACATTTAAAGAAGCTCTTACACTCCTCGTAGGCTATTCATACAAAGAGCATATAGAAATGAGGGTATGGCTTAAAGAGCTTTCCGCCTTGGATTTACCAGCAGCCGAGCAATGGAAACTCATCTTAAAGTATGGGAAGGAAAAACTGAAGCTGAGTGCATGAATTGTCACAGATAGTGGAAGAGACCGAATGGAGGAGCAGTTACTAGGACATTTTGTCTTTTTGCTAGAGTTTGTTGTCCTGTGGTAACTAGTTTTTTCAATGTAACTAATTTTGACGCCATGTTTTGAGATACGTCTCGGGGGTAAATTGCACTATAAATGTAACCTCAATGGAGGAGGAAGGGTTCGAATTTCATTTTCGAAACCTCTGTGCTTGGATTGTAGCTTTGTATATTTTCTTGGAAGTGTTAATGAAAAGTATTTTTTTGAGTTTCTGAGATTCATCACAGTGTTCATATTCAGTTTGTGTTTCCTCTTTGTGTCATTTTCATATCTGTAAATTCTGCTAATGCTTTCTAGAGAAAATCATGACCTATCTTGAGCCTGCCAAGGGCTGTTATGACATGTCTTAAGCTTGCTAGGACTATTCTGACTGGCTAAAAGTGCCTTGAGGATTGTTAAGGGTCCCAATCCTATGTATGAAGGTACCATGACCTATTGTGGGTTACTAAGGGTGTCGTGAAGTTGTGTAAATGTGTTGGTAGCCTAATTGTGTACTGCTTGACTAGGTCATGATCTGTTAGTATGGATGGCGGTCTGTTTGAGGTCTAGTATGTGGGTCGCTACGCTTTATTGGACTAGTTGTGCAACTAATGAAACCCATGAGTTATGCCTCTCACCCATGTGCTTCCTACCAAGCTGGGAGCAAAGCTCATAGAGGTCAGAAAGAATGGAACCTACTCCTAGTTGAGGCCTAATGGAAAAACACAAGTAACCATTGAATACAAAAATGACAGTGGTGCATGGTTCCTCTGCGCATTCACACAGTTCTCATCTCCACTCAACATGATGATACAGTGACCAATGAACAAGTTTTATCTAAAGGAAGTGAGAAGGTTCAATTTTTATACAAGAGGGATATGCTTTGGATAGTAAACTATAATGACCCCCATCAGATGCTGCTGATGCTTTTGGATTATTTGCTTAAGTAATTTGGTTAAGGGATTTCGTAAAAACACTTGTCAAAAATACCACTGAGCTGTTCCAAATAGTCTTAGTTGGTTTTTGTATTCAATGTACTACTGATACATTGATGCACGAGCATAGGCTCAAGAGGGTGAATTCATTCATGACTTCACAAGGTCAAGGGAAATCTTAAGAGACCTAGGGTCATGTACATTTGTAATTTGCTTTATTTTGTAAATGTTGAATAAAATGGATAAGGAATCTAGATCCTTTTCCACATGTAATAGTCAGGATTGATTTAGTTGTGAGTCATCGGGTTAGCACAGATCAATAAGGACTGTACTCCTTTGTTATAGGATCTAGAAACAGAATCCTCTTGTATTTAAATTAGTTCAAGTTATTTTCTTAGCAGCTTAGTTAGCTTACAAAGCTTGTTGGCTTGCAGAAGCTTAGGTTAGCTCACAGAGATTAGGATAGCTCATAGAGGTTTGAGGATAGCTCAAAGAAGCTTCGATTAGATCATAGAGGTTTGAGGATTAGCTCATAGAGATTGAGAGGGAGGAATGAAAGGTGTGTGCACAGAAGAGTGAGCGAGAAGTGAATGGAGGAATGAGAGATGTGTGTATTTGAATTTCCGGTGAATTTAATAAAGAACATAGGATTAGACTCTGCGTGTGGTTTTGATGGATTAGAAGTATGAATTCATCTCGCTTTCACTCCATATAACCCTGTGTATAAACTCTATGGCTTTGGATTGCCATAGTTTCTGAATTGCAGAGAAGAATTGATCATGTCAGTGATCAATGAAGTGAATCTTTGTATCCCTAGGGTTAAACCTTAACCAATCGCTCAAATAAAACAAGATCGTAGAGTGGGGATCGATCGTGGGGAAAAGATCGACGGTTTATAGTGATATCGCCAGGAGAAGTTGCAAGCTTTGAAAAAAATTTCATGTGCGCGATATTCTATGGAATGCTCTTAATAAATTTTGGAATCCACTGTTGATTTGGTGGGGACACTGATCGAACGATCAGAAACCATTTCACCGCAAAATTGATAGATCAACGATTGAGATCAAGATCGATGGCGGGGAAGAAGCGTTGTGTGGAAACTCTATTCCCGCCTTCCAGAAAGAAATTTGCTATGGAAGAAAGTGTAGAAAGAGTTTGTTTCGGGTATCAAGGGTTTTAGATCTTGATTTTCATAGCGCTAACAGTGAACAGTAAATGCAATAGAGATTGCTTTGCATAAACAACAAGGAAAATAAACCCTAAATATCATATTCATATAACTTTGAGTTTACAATGACTGTAATAGTAGTTCTAAGGTGGACAAACAAATCTGAAATTACTTTAACTCTAACCTATAGCCTTCTTTGTGTAAAATTAGTCACAGCAGATCTAATGAACAAGTAAATCAATCACAACAGATGAACATAGAAAATATGGTGTAAAACTGTGCAAAACATGCATTAGTGCTCAAAATCCCAATAATTACAATACAATATAGTAACAATGACTGAGCAATTCGAATTGCCTAAGGAGGTCATTCGAATCACTGAATGGAGTAGCTTGAATCCAACTAGGAGTCCTCATCATCAATCAGTGGTGGTAACCAATGCACAAGAACCAGTCATCCATGTGTCAATCTAAGTCTAACTGAGTGTAACATGTGTAACTGAAGTGTGTGGCACTGATATAGGGAAGTGGGCTTAGTGGAGGGCACGTGGGAGGCTAACTGAAGTCAGAACAACTCATCTAGTCAATCTGGAGGTCCAACGGAGTGAAACAGTCAGTCAGGAGTGAAACTAACCTCAAATCAGGGAGAATCAGAGCTAACTGAGTGTAACTAGAGTGGAACTACAGTGGTAGGTGAAGGAGTGCGCCCTTCTATGGAAGTAGGTGAGAATTGGGTGCCTTCATGACTAGGAGGGCTAAAGAAATAATGTAAGAAGCTCCCGGGTGCTAGAATAAGGTGGCTAAGGTGCTGGAGGCATCAACCTGGTGACTGGGATGCATGCAAAGTGCATGCAAACCCTAATTGCATGCAAGATCCTGAAAAAGATGGTGTGGATATCCGAACACCCCCCCTCAAGCTAGACTATGATGTGCAAAAAATAATGTGGGGTCCTTGTAACTAAGACCAAAGGTCACTGCAATACAACAATCCAAAAAATGTTGAAAATAAACTAAGTGAGGAAAGAGGGAAAACCCAGTGGGAAGAAAGCCCCCCCTCAAGCTAAAGCATAATAATGGATCAATATATCTCCACCATGATGGAACTCACCCCCAACATTGAACGGAGGTAAGAGAACTTCTTCTCAGTGAAGCTCTTGGTGAAGATGTCTGCAATTTGCTCATCATTAGGGCAATATTGCAGAATGATGGTGCGATCATGCACCAACTGTCGAATGTAATGCATATGAATCTCAATGTGTTTGGTTCTCTACCGCTGAACTAGATTTGTGGAGATCTTGATATCACTTTGACTGTAACAAAATAGGATAGTCGAATTAGTGCCACCAAAACCAAACTCGGAAAGAATACCCTGCAACCAAATTGCCTGAATGCAGGCATTGACTGCCCCTCGATACTCTGCCTCTGCTGAAGAAAGTGCAATGGCTGCCTGCTTTTTGCTAGACCAAAAAATAGCACCATGACCATTCATGAAAACATAACTGGAAGTGGACTTCCGATCAATGCTATCACTTTCCCAATCTGAATCAGTAAAACCAATGAAATCAAGCTCAGAATCTGCAGCATAAGTATGCCAAAATGTTTCGTACCTTGCACATACTGCAAGATCCGCTTGGCTGCTTGCCAATGAAGCTCAAGGGGCTGCTGCATATGCCTTGACACCACACTCACGGCATATGAAATATCAGGCCTTGAGTGTGTCAAATAAGGTAGTGAACCAATCAACTGTCGATACATACTGCAATCTGCAAGCAGTATAGAATCTCCCTCATCAAGACTGATTCCTGAGAGGAATGGGAATGGGGCTGCCTTACATTCAGCCATATTAAACTTCAATGACAGGTCGGAAGCATATTTTTGTTGAGATATAGTGATCCCATCAAAATTTTGAGCTATCTCCAAGCCCAAAAAGTGACTCAACAAGCCCAAATCGCTCATGTCAAAAGCTAGATTTAAGGCAGTTTTTAGCTTGTTTATTGAAGTAAGAGTGCTACCAATAATGAGAAGATCATCAACATAAAGTACAATAACCAACAAATTACCTTTAACTCACTAAAGATACACATTTGGATCAGATTTGCATCTTTGGAAATTCTGAGAAAGAAGGAAGGAGTCCATCTTTGCGTACCAAGCTCTTAGGGCCTGTTTTAACCCATACAAAGATTTCTTCAATCTGCAAACTAATGATGGATCTGATGTGTAGCCCTCTGGCTGCTGCATATATACCTCTTCAGCAAGGTCTCCATGTAGAAATGCACTCTTCACATCCATGTGGTGCACTTCCCAGTGCTTGGATGTGGAAATAGCCAAAACAAGGCGAATGGAATCCATCTTTGCAACCGGTGCAAAGGTCTCAGTGTAGTCCACTCCTTGGACTTGGGAGAAACCTTTTGACACCAAACTTGCTTTGTATTTGCTGATAGATCTATCAGCAGCAACTTTCGTGCAGTAGACCCATTTACACTTCACTAATTTTCTTCCAAGTGGAAGAGAAACTAGCTCCCATGTATTGTTCTTTTGAAGAGAACTGTACTCTTCATCCATGGCACTTTGCCATCTCGGATCTCGGTGGGAATAATAGTATGATGTGGGATCTGAACCAATCATCAAATAACAAATCTCAGGAAGTAATGGATTAGAAATAGAAAGAGACATACCTGCTCTTTGAAAGTCTGCTCTTGTTCGTCTCGGATCAGCAGGATTTCCAAGGTTCGAACCAGCAGATTGAAGAGTTTTTTGGGCCCACTTTGGTAACTGAGGAGGATCATAATGGTTGGATTCCAAAGTTGATATGTCATGATCATCATGTGCCTCTAAAATATCATAAATATCAGAACTCATACCTTCATTATCGCTGCACGGATCTTCTTCTGGTGAAGGCGGTGAAACGACAGTTTCTTCCTCGATTAGTTGCAATTCTTGAAGCAGTTCTTCAAATTGCACACTGCACTCTATGAATATCTTTTTAGATCTGATATCCATGAGTTTATATCCTTTTGATTCTTCCCCATATCCTATCAGTATGCACTCAATACTTTGTGGATCCAAGGCTCGTCTCTTCTTGGAAGGAATTCTAGCCCATGCAGTAGAGCCAAAAACTCTCAAATTTGACACATCCGGTTTGTGACCAAAGAATGCTTCGAAAGGAGTCATACCTTTCACGGATGAATGTGGAACACGGTTCTGTATGTATGCAGCAACATTGATTGCTTCAGCCCAAATATTTGCAGCCAAACCTTTTGATTCAATCATGCATGTAGCCATCTCTTTCAGTGACCGATTTTTCCTTTCCACTACACCATTCTGCTGGGATGTGTAGGGAACTGTATGTTGGATCTGAATTCCGCTTTCGGAACAAAGTTGTAGCAACTTGGACTTGATATATTCTCCACCATTATCAGATCTAAGAGCTTTGATCTTGCTCTTAGTGGTGGTCTCAACAGAAGCCTTAAAATCCTTGAATTTTCCAAGCACTTCTGACTTGTTTTTGAGAAAGAATACCCATGTAAAGCGGGAAAAATCATCAATAAATGTCAAAACATACCTTGAACCATTTAATGACGTATGGGGAAATGGACCACTGATATTAGGATGTATCAACCCCAAAACTATAGAAGCTCTGCTAGCTTTGCCGTGGTCGAATCTGTGCTCGGGGTGCTTCCCAATAATGCAACCAGTGCATATTCCCTTCGAGGAACAGAGTTGTGGAAGACCATCTACCATGGAATTGTTTGATAACAATAGCAAATAGTGATAATTAAGATGTCCAAATATTTCATGCCAAATCCTACTAACCTCATTACCATGTGTGCGAAGAGCAGTGGGCTTTGCAAGCGGAATAAAGTGTGAAAACTCATAGCATTTTGCAGTGTGGTTCGCCTTTCCGACTGCAACAAGTCTTCCACTTTTGATATCAGAAATTTCAATTGTATTAGGGCTGAATGTAACTTGCTTCGGTTCACCAGTGTGTCTCATTTGATACACAGAAAGAATATTTGAAGCCAAGGAAGGCACATAGAGAACATTCTGAAAGCTTCCATGATCTACATGAATCATACCTTTTCCCTTTGAAGAAATTTTTGAGTCATCTCCCAAATGGATGGGGATGGAGATGTTTGGATCAAATGAAGAAAAAGAATCAATATTTGCAGCCATATGATTCGATGCACCCGAATCTATCAAGAGAGTAGTGGGCTTCGAAACAGTTTCCATGAGTGCTTGTCTTCTTTCATGATTACCATTCCTATCCTTCTTCCTTGCACCATCAGGAAGAGTTATGTTGTTCTTTTCCAAAAGGAGGGCCATTTGATCTATAGTCTTCTTCATACATGAAATTTCGGGATGAAAGCCACGGTTGCAATAAGTACATTTAGATTTTTGGTTACCTTCTTTGCCCTTTTGCTTGAACTTCGAACTGGATGGTGCATCCGTTTGTTTTCCTTTCTCTCTTTGCTTGTGAGGTTTGAATTTGGGCTTCTCCTTCTTTTGCTTTCCTTTACCATTCGAGATCTTGGGTCCTTGAACATATAGGTCTGAATATTTGGAGCTTATGGACCCCATTTGAATCAACTTATCATGCTCTTTTGTGACGGACTCAATGAAGGCATTCAAGGTAGGCATCTTCCAATTCGGGGTAGTTAGCCGACCGGAATTGAAAGTAGAGACAAATATCAAATAATCTTTACCAAGCTTGCTGAGAATGGAGAGGATCAATTGCTTATCCTCTTTGATAAATCCACTGTTCTTCAACTGCATGTTCAAGTTCTTGAATTTTGTGAAGAATTCATTAATGGTCTCGAAATTCTCAGGACTAAGGGCAATCAATTCATTCTCTAATTGAAAAGCCCTAAGCTTGTCATGCTTGCCAAATAGTGTTTCAAGTTGCTCCGATATAGCTTTTGGAGTCTTCAATCTGCTGAGATGGAAGTGAAGATATTTGGAGATGGAGAGACAAAGAAGACCATAAGCTTCATCAAGCTTGTTGTAGTGTTTGGTTCTATCTGACAAGGTGTTTGGCTCCAATTCAAGACCAAGAGTGACTCGGTAGTAGCCTTTTGAACGTAATATGATCTCCATATCATCTTTCCAATCAAAATAATTGAATGGGGTGAGGATAGGATTTGAAGAAGAGTATTCCATTGCTAGGAGCGAGTGCACACTGATGTAGAAATGCTTGCAAGGGAAAAGTAGCGAATG
The DNA here is from genome assembly GCA_027924585.1 of Larix kaempferi. Lineage (NCBI taxonomy): Eukaryota > Viridiplantae > Streptophyta > Pinopsida > Pinales > Pinaceae > Larix > Larix kaempferi. Next base: position 1,693,973 of record BSBM01001360.1, read on the forward strand.
CAATTGATGGAGACAATAACCTGCAAATAACAATAAAATCAGGAACAATGAGGTCGAACAATCCACCCTTTTAGAGTTGCATCACACCTGGGATTGGAGATCAAGCAATGTTGAATGGGTCCAATGTATCAGATCCAGGATTTATGTGGAAACTCAAGCTTCTGGAGTGGTATTGGAATCATTTTCAAGCTTTGCATGCACAGGAGCGAATGCCCTTGAGATCTTTCATGCCAAAACTTTTTGTAATTTTTGAGCAAATTCACTCAAATCCTCTTGTAGAAACACCTGTAGAAAAGAGATCTTGTCCCTGCAATAGCTCTGATACCATGTAAAATTAGTCACAGTAGATCTAATGAATGAGTAAATCAATCACAACATATGAACATAGAAAATATGGTGTAAAACTGTGCAAAGCATGCATCAGTGCTCAAAATCCCAATAATTACAATACAATATAGTAACAATGATTGAGCAATTCGAATTGCCTAAGGAGGTCATTCGAATCATTGAATGGAGTAGCTTGACTCCAACTAGGAGTCCTCATCATCAATCAGTGGTGGTCATCAATGCACAAGAACCAGTCATCCAGGTGTCAATCTGAGTCTAACTGAGTGTAACATGTGTAACTGAAGTGTGTAGCACTGATATAGGGAAGTGGGCTTAGTGGAGGGTGCATGGGAGGCTAACTGAAGTCAGAACAAGTCATCTAGTCAATCTGGAGGTCCAACGGAGTGAAACAGTCAGTCGAGAGTGAAACTAGCCTCAAATCAGGGAGAATCGGAGCTAACTGAGTGTAACTTGAGTGGAACTGCAGTGGTAAGTGAAGGAGTGTGCCCTTCTTTGGCAGTAGGTGAGAAGCGGGCACCTTCATGACCAGGAGGGCTAAAGAACTGATGTAAGAAGCTCCCGGGTGCTAGAATAAGGTGGCTAAGGTGCTTGAGGCATCAACCTGGTGACTGGGATGCATGCAAACCCTAGAATTTGCATGCAAACCCTAGAATTTGCATGCAAACCCTAATTGCATGCAAGATCCTGAAAAAGATGATGTGGATATCCGAACACTTTGGTGTCTCGATTTTTCTTTGGTGTCTGCAGCCAGCTCCTCAAAACAACCCAAAGCATCTTCTTCTCAGACTCCCTTATTATACTTCAATGCCCTCCTTCACTACCCAGAAATGTTATGCATAGTCGTAACGAGAAGGAAGACTCCAATGAGAGTACCCAACAATGTTGTAGGTGTCAATATGGATTGCAACTCCCTTTTTGGATGTAACATCCCTTGATATTGTCCCAGATGAAGTGTGGGGATCAATGTAGATGTGGAACTATAAGGGTATGCACCCAATAGAAAGTAAATCGTCGTCACAAACAAGACTATGTCTTCTCCAGATGATGTCAAGGCCCACGCAGTCCAAACTCAGCCAACAAATCAAGAATACGGCCTCCACAAGATGAAATCGGCCCCTTTGTTACTCCTTTCTTTTCAAAAGCATAAAAACCAAAAACGACGAAAAAAATAATATGCATGAATCTATAGCATCTTACATCTTGATGGGCTTGAAATTTTGTTGTATGTATAACCATGGCATGAGCCTATAATCCTAGGTATAATATAATATTGTTACTTGTTAGACTCATAGGAAGACCCCCTTGGGCTAAACCTTATTATAGAATATGCTATGGGGATGGCACTAGGGAGTGCTAGTTTCTTATAATATTCTTATTTTACTTATTGCATAATCGTTTCTAGCTTTTATTCTATTGCTTGTCAAGGATATTTATAACTTACATCATAGGGAGGCAGCTCTATGGGTTAAATATAAATATGTTTCTAATGTGGAGATATCCCAACCTTTAGACTAACTAATATATGTTGTATGTTGTTAGTATGATAGGAGATCAAGATGTTAAAGTTGTCACCACCATTTTGACATATCAATGTATTTTTAGGAGGAGTTAGAACTGGCTTTGATCACCTTGTTTAATGGCTTACAAGGTATGGGAAACTTCATTTCCTTTAGAGCTCAAGAAATCTCACTTGGGAGTGAGTAAATTACTCAAAGGTGCAGTGCAATGGCCATAACATTATTAGATATCACTTGGTTCAATAATTTCATATGCCACCTATCGTTGACTCTCCAATGACCTAAATAGAAATTCCCATGCAGGCATCTATAAAAACTACTACACTTCCACCACTAAAATGGTTCATTGAACAATGCAAATACATAAATGACGTGGAGGCTATATATTGGCATCACATGATATGTGGTAGATGTAAGGTAGGAATCATTGAAAATTGACTGGAGGGATATCTTATCAAGTAATCAGATTTTCATTAGGAGATCAATAGTTTCAATGGTATAATACTGGTCTAAAAAATCTAGGTTAATGGTTCAAATTCCTTTTATCTTTATAAGAATTTCTTATGGTTGGAAGAGGTAATGATAAAAATTCTTAATATTTAAAAGGATTGTATAGGTTCTTGTAGGTTTTCTCCAAGTAGGACCTTAACCAATGTATTGAATTGTAAAACTTATGGAGAGCAGATAGAGAAAATGTAGCACCGTATATCTCTTCTCATTATTCTAATATCCCTAGTTACCTAATTGATATGTCAATTAAGAAAGTAGATTTGTAAGGCATACCACCGTAGAAATTTTAGCTCATATTATTTCCATAAGAAGAGAGATCATAATGAGTCATAATTGTTGGAATGCATATGATAGATCTCTTTGTAAGGCTACAAGAAACAATAATGAGTCATATCATGCCAGTAGTTAGAATTAATAGCATAAAGAGGAAATATCTTGTGTAGAATCATAAGAGAGTCTATGGAAATACACTAATTTAGTACAATTATTTTACCCTTATGGTATCCTTACTTAATGGCATGGGACCTTGAATGATATATAAGTAATTTGATCAAGTAACCGGTAAATCCACCTAGCTAGGTATAAATGCAGTAGATACCGACTAGAAATAATACTATGTTTGGATGTAACCTCAACATCTAACCTCAAATGAAAATGACATGATCCCTTATGTGGTAAGCTAAAATTGATTACTAGTCATGCACTTGAATCCATTCAAATTAACAAACTCACTGTCCCCATCCTTCTAGTACAAATAAACCTCACAATCAATTACTTACAAGCCATGCTTATTACATTATTTAACTTCATGTCATCCACCACAATAGGCTGATATACATGGTCGATTTCATGGCATACCCTCTCAACCTCCTTATTTGTATCAAGTCATTTTCCTTGTGAAATCCATTCATCAAAGGATTGTAAGTACGAATACTTGCTTCACAACCATTTTCCTTCATATGGTGCTCCACTAGTGCAAGAATATAAATTCTAGGCCTAAAGGTCTAACAATAATGTCTCCAACCACCAAAGCTAACCTCTTGAGGGGATATTTGTCCTTATAGTCAAAATATGGGAATTGTTAAGAAGTTTATAAGCATTAGGTATGGCTCTTGGGGTTCTAGACATGGTTAAGGAATGGAAACTGGGCCTAATTAGGACCTAAAGAAAGCTTCTAGGTATCTATAGCCAAGAATGATATGTTGAAATACCACAATAGACCTTTCCACGTTATCTTTGGCCTATGAGTGGGTTTTTTGTGGCACAGTGAGAATTTTAAGACTAATTATAGGTTCAAACACCTTGGATATGGTTGGGGAGAAAAGAGTGGGACTTAGGTCCTAAAGGAAATTCCAGGCATATTTGGCTAAGAACAATTCCTGCAATCACCAAACATGACCTCCCAATAGCATATTATTCATATAAGTGGGGATATTAGTTCCATTAGAAATTTTTGAGAACTTGGTATAGATATTGGGTTCCCTAGACATGCTTGAGGGAGAAAAATTGGGCCTTAATCCCTGAAAAACCTTTTGAGAATCCATGGCCAAGAAGAACAACGTACTTGAACAAACACACATGGATTCTTGAGAGTATCTTTAGTGTTTGAGTAGGGATGTATATGTCATTAGATGGTTTTGAATAGTAGTTAGGGGTCTTGAGGCTCTATACATAGTTAAGGAAGGAAGTTAGAACTCCAAAGGTCTCAGCTTTGTAGAATCGCGCGGACTCCAACTTCCGCGATCCGCAATCCACGACGCGGGAGCCGGAAGTTGGAACTTCAATGCACCACCCTGAGAAATCACGCCTCCGACTTCCGAAATCCACAATATGCACTATGGGTTCGGAAAATCAGAAGTCTAATCCACTCTGCCATGTATCCTCCCTTCATCTGACCCACAGAGGGAACATGAACACATAAGGGGTTTCTATTTCTCCCCCAAAGTCATGATCGAACATTCTGAACCTCTTGGGCCTCAACAAGACTTGGCCCTATTCATCAATGAACAAATTCATAAAAACACATGATATAAACCGTAGAGAAAAATTACCCTTTTATTGAAATATCCAAGCAACTAGCTATGGAATACAACATTCCAACCCAACCATAGGTCTCTGCCCAACCTGTATTGTTTCAACATCACTCAGAGACTACCCCTGAGATGGGGCTATGTATCCACTAAGGATGAACTACTCAAGTCCACTCATAGCCTTAAGCACAGTGAATCAGGGTCATACAGCACGCAACTGGCTCTGGAAAGCAAGTGGGTAGATAGGGTAGGAGGTTTCTAAGTTAATGAGCTCAACACACAGAGCTATAGGCATATCCAATTGACTTCAGATCACAGTCCAGGAACCCCTATCCTTCCTATTTTACCGCAACTGTAACACTGCCAAGTTGCCCATATTTCCTATTTCGAGTAGCTGTGACACCTCCAAAAGTGCCTATTTTTCCTATTTCAAGCATCTACAACACCTAAATTTGTCCATTTTTCCTATTTCAAGCAGCTGTGACACTTCCAAAAGTGCTTATTTTTCCTATTTCAAGCAGTTGCAACACCGCTAAAATTTCCCATTATTCCTATCTTTAGCAGTTGTGACTCCGCTAAAGTTTCCTATCCTTCCTATTTTACCATGGCTGCAACACTGCGAAGTTGCCTATTTTTCCTATTTCGAGCAGTTACAACACCTCCAAAGTGCCCATTCTTCCTATTTCAAGCAGCTGCAACACCTAAAGTTGTCCATTATTCCTATTTCGAGTAGCTGCGACACCTCTAAAAGTGCCTATTTTTCCTATTTCGAGCAGTTGCAACACCGCTAAAATTGCCAATTATTCCTATCTTTAGCAGCTGCGACTCCGCTAAAGTTGCCTATCCTTCCGATTTTACTGTAGCTGCAACACCGCCAAGTTGCCTATTTTTCATATTTCGAGCAGCTCCGACACCTCCAAAAGTGCCTATTTTTCCTATTTCAAGCAGCTGCAACACCTAAATTTGTTTATTTTTCTTATTTCAAGCAGCTGCGACACCTCCAAAAGTGCATTTTTTCCTATTTCGAGCAGGTACAACACCTAAATTTGTCCATTTTCCTATTTCAACCAGCTGAGACACCTCCAAAAGTGCCTATTTTTCCTATTTCAAGCCGCTACAACACCGCTAAAATTGCCCATTATTCCTATCTTTAGCAGCTGTGACTCCACTAAAGTTTCCTATCCTTCCTATTTTACCGTAGCTGCAACATCGCCAAGTTGTCTATTTTTCCTATTTCGAGCAGTTATGCCACCTCCAAAAGTGCCTATTTTTCCTATTTCAAGCAACTGCAACACCTAAAGTTGTCCCTTGTTCCTATTTTGAGTAGCTGCGACACCTCCAAAAGTGCCTATTTTTCCTATTTCGAGTAGCTACAACACCTAAATTTGTCCATTTTTCCTACTTTTGGCAACTATGACTCCGCTAATTCCTCATTGAATACTGATTATTTATTTTCTCATCGATATCAGCGCTTTCCATCAATGATGTGACCATGGAAAGGTGCCACCTTACAACACGATGGCTTGGCATTCCATTTAAAGGTATGACATCTTAATCATAAACATCATTAGGCATGACTAAATGCAATAATGAATAATGAATATATTTTGTCGTTAGTCCATGTTAGTTATCCTTAGCCAATCTACTGAGACGACAACTACGTGTGATTTGTCCTTCGCTTTTGGTTTTTTACCGCCATTCAACAACCTGTCACCACTTTTTACCAAAAATACCCAAACCAACCTTTGCCTATCCATCGCTCGTTCTGCATGCAATAGCTTGACGTCTAAGACTGTAACTCATCCCGCTATTAGCAGAATTTATAGATAGCTTCACAATATGGGTATCCTAGTATGACACAAGCCTGTCAGCATAGAGCCTCTGCGTGCAAACAGAGAGGTTTTTACTATCTTCCAGGAAGCTGGCTGGATTGACTATTTCCAGTGTTTGAATGATTTTCATGTAGAAACCAAACTTGAGTTTGCTCAAAATCTAACCAGCACTCATTTAGAGGTTTGAGGTATACGAATAGATGTTTTAGAAGCAATCATGGCAGAGGTAACAGGATTTCCCAGAATCGAGATGCAATGGTTCGGTTGGAAGTGCTATAATCCAACTGCAGCAGAACAATTTTTGGCATCAGGAGAAGTTGTTCAGCTGCATGACCGAGGAATAGCATTGGAATCCTTGCCAAATCCCTGGAACCAGGTGGCCACCTTCATAAAGAAATACATTTCCTATGAAGGTAGGTACAAAGTGGTTTACATATATGAATTCTTCCTCCTTTCACATTTACGCCACTGCAAATTGTTAAATATGTCGTTTTATCTTTTACAATCTCTGCAAACTATGGCTCAGTATGTCAAGGGTGCTCGACACCCCTTATCTTCCCTCTAAAACCACAGGTTGATTAAACTCTTAATATTAAGGGCCCTTGTGCACTAGAATTTGACATGGGAAGATTTTGTTGCTCGGCCAAGGGTGCCTCGAGCACCTATCCTGGAAATAGGAGGTGTTGAGATGGTAAATGAGGACCAGAGTTCCTCCAATTCAGTTGGGGGGAGGGATGGAGCATTGGTAGACTAGGCGAAAGAGGTAAATATGGCGGAAGCTGCAACAACAGCGAACCCTATTGCAGAAGGGGATATGATGGAGCCAGTGGTGAATGAGGCAGTGATATTGGAAGCTACAACAACAACAAATCCTATAGAGGAAGAAACAGACCCAATAGAAATTGTAGTTAGGGTGGCAGCTGAAGCAGTAGGGATGGCATCATTAGCAGCTGCAACAGAGGAAGCTGAAACTGGAGCAGTTGTTAAAGTTGTAATAGTGGAAGTTGTAGCTGCAGGAGTTACAATGCAAGGGGAAGAGCATCAAGCAAAGGTGGTAGAAGGAGGAAATATGGAGGTGTTGGATGTTGAATCCTCCCCTAAAAGAAGGAGAACCATCATTGAAGATGAGGAAATGACCCCTCTTTATGAAAATTTAGAAACCCCTATGTCACAGAAAAGAAGAAAAAGGTTAGGGAGTAAGGGTCAGACATCTAGCTCAGCAAAGAAGAGAAGAACCAGAGCTGTTACAGTAGCAGCAGCAGTATGCAGTGAAGGCCAACCATCGGGATTTGTGAATAAAAGAAGGACTCGGTCTGTTGTAGCAGCCAAAACAGCATGTGCAATTGGGTAAAATAGTGAAATTCCCATAGTAGAAGCAGCATGTACAACCGGGGTAGGCATAGAAATTCCTATTTTAAACCCCAAATCACCGGCTGTTACACAAGAACTTGCTATGGAAAAACCCCAAATTGCAAACCTCCTTTTTGAAAATGAGCTGCTAAAGGAGGAGGTGCAAATTCTTCGAAATGAATTGGAGAAATGGAAGGAAGTGAGTGGAAAATAGGCAGAGAAGAATTTGAATATATTAGTGGAGGCTGCAGATCTGTTAAAAAATTCATCTCCTGTTTTGGAAAATGAAGAACAAGGAGACATGGTATGCCCAGAATGTGGTGACATATTTAATTCGGCAGGGCACAGAGTCATAGTGCTGGGTTTGGTAGCACAAAATCCTGCACAAGAAGAGCAAGAAGGAGAAAAAGCACCAGGAATGGAGATGATGGAAGGGAATGAGCCAGAGATAGACATAATCCCTGATTTGGAATTAGGAGAAGATGAGGAGATGCAACTCCAACGAGTAGGAAATACTGAACTATTCTAGGACCAGTCTCATCATCCAGAAGATATCGAGGTAATTCAAGAACAACCTCAACAATCTGAAGAAATTGGAAAACAGGATGATGTTACATAAGAACCAACATCCTTGACAATATTTAGTGAAGTTACAACCCAGACAACAATTGTTGATATTGAGGTACAAGAGGAAGATGATGTTACAAAAGAACAAGTGTCTTTAAAAATGTTTGTTGAAATTGCAACTCAGACTGAGGTTATTGAGATTGAATTGAAGAGAAATGATGCTGCGACACAAGAACCAGCATTCTAAAAGTAGTTGTTGAGACTACAACTCAGGTAGAAGTTGTTGAGTTTGGTATTCAGGAAGAGAATGTTGTCACACAAGGACTAATGTTCTCGAAATTAATGATTGATTCAGTAACAGAAACTAAGGCTGTTTAGGTATAGGAAGAGGATGTTGTTACACAAGAACCAACATTCTCAAAATTAACTGTTGATATTGAAACACAAGCAGAGGCCATTGTAACAGTGATGGAAGAGGAAGCTACTACACTGCCACCCAAAAATGAGGAAGTTGCTACACTGCCACCCAAAAATGAGGAAACTGGAACATTTGGTGGCAGGGTAGGAATGCAATTTTGTCAAGAATTTGTTGCTTTAGACTCTGATGATGAGAAAGATGTGGAGGATAGAAGGATTCAGCGATTGGAGAAACAACTTTCTTTGTTACAGGTGGAGTTATCTAAATGGGAAAAGTACATTGATCAGTGTCGAGCAGGGATGGTCCCTCTCTCTGAACATAGGAAGACTATCAAAGAATTAAGGGAGAAGTGGAAAGAGGAATCAACTCTTCATAAATCTCAATTGGAAGAGATGCAAAAAGAATTGCAGGAGTTGAAGGAATTCAAATCCATGCAAAAGGAAAAAGACCAAATGTATGCCCTCTCTCTGGATCTGCTAAGTTCAAGAGCCCCATCTCCTTCCTACCTGGTATTACTGTATGAGCAAATGACCCTGTTCAAATTGAAAGCTTTACAAGAGGGTAGACCTTATCAATTGTTGATCCCTTCCCAATTTCTAGAGACCTTTTTGTCAAGCAGTTTTCTTGAGCAACACTTGTTGTGTGAATTGTATTTGCACAATATGGCATGTTTTGGTGATTCTTGCTCTAATCCTATTCCCTATGCAGGTGATGTTCAGTTGAGATCCTTTGCCTCTTTTGTTAATAATCATGTGCAATCAGAAGATGCCTTTTAGACAATCTCTAGGAATGAGGCTAGTGCCAATTTATGGATTAGGAGTGAACCCCAATATCCTCGTGCTCTCATCATAAACCATGGAAGATGTTTCTTATCTCCTCCAAAGACTTAGCATCTAAAGAAGATGCAAGAGAAATTTATCTCTACCTATGTTGACCTAATCTCCAAACAACAACATCTTGCCTTAGAGGGTAGCAAGTACAGGTGGTAGACTTCTTTTCCAGCTTTGAAGAAAAGGGATCCTTACTGCCTTAAGAATTTTAAACAAGCTCTTCCTAGGGTAGTACGGTATGTCAATTGCATGAGAACGTGTGGGTTACACTGGATAGGACTCAATTTCAAATTTCCACTGATATGGTGGCCAGGAGGGTAGTACAGGGATAATTATACACTGACCAAGGCAGAAGAGAAGCAGTGCTGGGAATATTGGGCTACTTGCAATGGGCTTTTGGAAGCAGGCAAGGAACCTGACATTTCCTTCAACTTTTCCTTTCAGCATGAACGGGGACTAGATTCAGACTTAGATTAGTTGGTTGTTGCATGAGGACATGTAATTGGATAGCTGGGGGGAGATGTTGGGCCCCAGAATAGCCCCTTTTTTCCTACACCTATCTACACATTTTTCCCTGTTTTGCCTCACTATTCGCTAATTTGGAATTAGGAGAAGATACTCATTCAAGACTGCTTATGGCTGTAACAGTTCCATTATAAATTAGCATCCTGAAGATTGTAGATCTTCATGGCTGCCAGATATTTTGTGAAATGATTTCATGTCATCAGGGTATAAATGTAAAGAGGCATTCTAAGCCTGGGGTTGGAGAATTTATAATTGTATAAGTTGAAATAGAGAGTTGTGACTGTGATTCATTATTTCTAACACAAGGAGTAGAGTTTCTTATATCTTGGTGTTTTAATTTGTGTTAGGACACGACATCTTTGTTAGAAGGCTACGGCTCTCCTTCTCACAGGGATCGTTGAGTTAAGTAGGTAGTTTAATTTATTTCCTGTTGTGTGGTGTGGAATTGCATTAGATGTGTTACTGTGAGCTGCAATAATGAAATGATAATTGCATTCTTTTTTGGTAGTTTATGATTGCATCCTGAATGATTCATATCAATGTCATGGACATATATCATGCTATTATGCTAATGATTCATATCAATATCAATATCATATATGTAATTTGAATTAATGTGCAAGTAGCAATACCAATGTCAAATATGTGTTACTTATGTGTGTTACTTGTTGAAAACTTATTAACATAATAATAAATATATTAATATAATTATTAATTATAATTTAAACTTGAAAATTATATATATCTTCCAAATGGAAAATATCCATCACCCTAAATAAATAATGCAGACTTGTCAACCAACAAAATGGGTATAAGTAAACAGTAATAGCAAGTAATATCAAACTGAGTAAGAACTATAATCCTCTACTTATGAACTCAAGCTAATTCATCAGCTGCAAGGGAATGTGTCCTAATTTCATGCATTCGTTCAGTTATATTCCTTGCTTTTCATTCCATAAATTGCATCACTTGTATTATTGAAACTCTAGTGGAAAATTATAGGTTGATTACAGTCACATTCATAATTCATCCCATAAGAGTTCAATACTGGTTTTTTGGTCTGCTGATCCTTATTATGCACTCAATCGGTTTGCTTAAATTGTCATATGGTTTGTTTGGACTATCAATGGGGTGTCTTCAAATGTGATTAGACTCTTTGACCAACTTCATATGTTCTTCATTGATTAATCCTAATTATGACCAAACTTCACATCCCATGTATGAAATTTGAATGGCATAATTACACATTTCTAAGCATACTCATCCATGAATCAGCTCTTTCAAATTGGTGAAGAAAAGTGCATTAGAAAAATTAATAACATCAAGAAGAAACCCCGAAGAAGAAAAAAAATAACTAAAACAAAAATCAACTTTCTAAAAGCAGAGACGGTACTTACAGTTACTTAAAACAAAAAAACACTTATGACTGTGATATGGAAGAATAATCCTTTGGGAATACTAAACACCATTCCATGAAGCCTTTTTTCTTGGAAGTAAGGAGATTTTGCATTATATTAAAAGGAGGAATTACAAAAGGAGAAATCTGGCTGAAGCTTAGAATTGCTCATCAAAACAGACCAACTTGATTTTACCCATTGACACACAACTTCATGGCAGTCTAAACAAAACAGAACAAAACTACTACTCGAACAGACAAAAAGCCATAGAACCAAATACTTTCTTCCCATAGGGTCGCAGGCCAAATAGCATAATGCTTCATAACCAGCTAGCCCCAATCCCCCCAAATAAACACCCACCCAGACATTAGCGAACTATATAAGGAGCTTCTGGAGAACTCCCAGGATGGTGAAAGCTGGAAGAAGAAGCAATGCACAAAGGAGGTTGAAGCGCCATGGCAGACAGAAGGAAATCTAGCTTTTGGTGAATGGCGCGAGACTCTTCAAAGAGAAACTGTGCATTGTCATCTCTGAGAGGATTCCTATCGTGAATGGCATAGACAACCAAGTTTTTCATCATCCAAAACATCGCAACAGTGTGCTCTTAAAGACTAATGCACCCGACCATGTTGACGGGATCCAGGATCCAATTCTCCAACTTCTTACGCTCCCCCAGTAGGGTTTCCCTAATCAGACGATCCCACCATTGTTGTTCATAGTCATGGATGTCCCTATGGATTTCCAAGGGGATGTTAAGAGTGAAGGAAGTTGCCTCCCTACGTGCCCGCTGAGAGGCACGAGACAGACCACCACTCGGCTCCCCCGGAGAATCCCCATGCCCTCTCTTCCTATTGCGACTGGAATTATCTCCAACCTCAGGACGACAGTTAGTATCTTGTGGCTCCTTCATCCTCTCACCATAGGCTTGCTCCATACCAAAACTTACATGCATGTAGAAAAATAGCAATGACGATCACGGTTGCCACCTTGAGCCTCCATATATTCTCGCCTGCCACCGACTGTTATGATGAATCAGGTACATCTTAATAACTCTTAATAACTGAAGGAGGTACATATTAATAATTGAAGGAGGTACAATTATGATTTTCTTCTGTCATTTCCCCCATCGAAGAACTATGAAGGAGGTACAATTATGATTTTCTTCTATCATTTCCCCCATCGAAGAACTATGAAGGAGGATGAAAAGACAAGAGTTAAAGGTCGATGCAGAGAACTGCAAAAGGCAAGAGTTAAAGGTCGAATATGCGGACAACTGCAAGAGTTACGTGTCCTGATTATCGTCAGCATGATGTCTTCTCGCACGAAAAACCATAATTTCTTGGTCCTGGATAACTCTACAGCTATCCCAACAAACTGCTTCTGTCAAATCGTCCCACGTGAACAAATCAGTTTGACGTGGGAGAAGGAAAGTTCTATGTCCAATTGCCACGACAACGCCAATTTGGAGCTTGATTTTCCATGGTGCATCTCAGTAGCCATATGGAGAATGATCTTGGAATCACCTTCCACGATTAGAGGGGTCCATATTTTTTGACATGCGAGTAGTATTCCTTGGTGAAGACCTTGATCTAATTCGGAAGCATTATTAGACTCTAACCCCAAAAAACCAATTTTGAACATGGGGTCCAACTAGCCCTGAGATGATGCCCATCACAAATTGTGTGTTGAAGAAAATGTTGGCAGTACATGGGGATATTGTAGGTTGTTGTTTTGTCTATTCAAACATGGTCTCAGTTTGTCCAAAGAGATCACCATGAAGAAGAATTTATGAACCTTCCAAAACAGTGGTTTAGGGAAATTAGACCAAGCCTAGGAGAAGATAAAAAATTGTCCAAGTATGGTAAAATCTGCCTAATTGGCCTTAGGGAAATGCCCACCACAACTCATAGGATGATGACAAAAATATTCCGAGGGTGTGGATCTCCAAACCCCCCCCCCATTAGACTTTTGGGGGGTCTTTCCAAACCCCCCCCCAAAATTCCAAAAGTCCAACAAGACTTTTGGGGGGTTTTTTTAAAACCGCCCCCAACAGTCAAATTCTAAGGAGTTTTGAGGGAGGTTCTTAAGGACTGCCCTCAATAGTCAAATTCCAAGGAATTTTGAGGGGGGTTCTTAAGGACCGCCCCCACAAGTCAAATTCTAAGGACTTTTGAGGGGGGTTTTTAACGACCACCACCAAATACCTTTAAAAAATGTTTTGGGAGGCGGGGTTTAGCAAGACCGCCGCAAGCCACTTTTAGGGGGTCAAGAATTTTTGGGGTTTTTTTTCCACAACTGCCCCCAATTGTATTGAAAACTAGACTTTCGGGGGGGTAACCAACTGCCACCAAAAGTATTAAGAATTGGACTTTGGGGGGGGTTTACAAAACCACCCCCAAAAATCCTGACAATTGGTCTTTTGGGGGGGATTTTTAAAAACCACCCCCAAAAGTCCAATTTTTGGGTCTTTTGAGGGGGGTTTTGAAGAACTGCCCCCAAAGACCTAAAAAAATTTTTTGGGGGGGGTTTAGCAAAACTGTCGCAAGCCAAAATAGCCACCAAAAGGGTATTTTGTTGTAGTGTACCATACAAGGAAAGTGAGTTCCAGAAGGGCTCCCTATTCTTATACGACCCATATATATTATGGATAGAGACCTTTATATCCATGTTGAGAATATAGCCATGAAGAAGCAGTCCCCAATCAGTTTTCTAGGAAGTAAACTGAAAAAAATTTGGATCCCAACAAGATAAAATCCCACTTGAAAATCCCAAAGCACTCAAAGCAAAAATTTCCCAACCTGGAAGAAGATTTAGCAATGGAATCTATAGTCACAGAGTCAGGACACATAGTTTCTTGAAGGAGAATTAAACCAGGATTGGTATCTTTAAAGAGCTTAGATAGGACCCTAATCCTAACAGCCTTACCAAACCCTCTGATATTTAATGAGATAAGAGACATCAAGGAACAAACTCACAGGGCCTCTGTGCTCTAAGTGCCCTAGGGAAATGTTTTTTTTTCTAGAGGACTCATCAAGTGGAGAGTTTAGCAATCGAGTAGACAATGGAATGAAATCCGATTTCTCAAAGTTCAACTAAACAGAACTAGAAGAGTTCTTTTTCTTCTTTTTGATTGTCACATTTTGAAATATTATGGATTGAATCCACAAAGTATTAGGGTTAGATGAGGTATTTTTAGAATAGATAGGAAGTGGGGAGTTAAAAGCATTAATGTCAGAATTTTTATATCCACAATCTAATAAAAGTGAATTATCAGGAGGAACAATAGGTGGGTCTACCTTCAGGAGGGAAGAGTTTTCAAGTGAGGAGACCTCAAGAAAATGCTGAGGGGGGATTATAACAGGAGAGGCAATCAGATATTTAAACGGAGGGAGAGGGTTTGAAGTAGAAACTGGCTCGAGAGAGAATGAAGCCGTAATGGATTTGGAGTCTAGGACTTCAAGCAATGCATTTTCAGTTACCACAGGAACATAATCCAAACTATGAAATTTCTGAGAGCAATCCGAAATATTATTTTACTTATTAAAACCCAACCTAGGGCACCAAGTAATATACCACAGGTAGACATTCTACGACTTATATTTTCTTCGACTAAAAGATAAAATGCTAGCTTTCCTTTAGAAACATCTTCATAATGTGTAGGAGACTCAGAAAATGACTTACCTTGTACAGCAGAAAGTGTTGGAGAAGGTGACAAAGTTTCCTTCGCAGTAGAACCAACTTTAGAATTAACATGGAGAGTGGAAGTGTCTTTGGGTGGAGAAAGATTAGGTACTTGATGAATGAATGGATAGTGTGCCCAAATATGTCCAACCTAGCGGCAAGAAAAGCACTTGAAGGGGATTTTGTAGTAATCATGCTTCTAAATGAAAATTCTTTCACTCTAGACCATTTCAATTTCTGTCGAAAGGCCTCTTCCCATATCAAATTCCACCAAGACTTTGGCCACCTTCTTTTCCATTCCATGTAATGAGGTATTATCAACTTTGATAAATTTACCCACTAAATTGGCCATACCTTTAACGATGTTCTCAGTCTAGAGCTCTAGGGGTAAACCAGGGGCCAAGATCCATAAATGATGCCAAGAAATATTTTCTCTTACAGGGTCAAATGAAACATGCCAGCATTTGAGGATGAGTTAACCTCCCTTATAGAGCCAAAAATCCTTTAAAATAGCATTTAAACAAACGTTTTGGGGGACTATGAAGACAATCCATCCATTTAAAAGAAGATTTATATGAGTTGCAGAATCCATTAACGGGAGCCAATGACTATTGACCCATTTAGTAAGCTCATATTATTCAGTCGAGCGTACTCCACTCTGCCAACTAGGTCCCTGGTAGAAATCATTTCAACTCTATCTAGGTTAACATCACTGCTGAGAACATATCTTTGTAACCCCTCACGAACCTTAACATTCTTCTGCTTCCTTTGGTGTCGATCCCGCTCACTTAATAATCCAAAGGGGCCTGGAGTTTTTGGTGCATGAGCAGAAGGGGAGGGGTCTAATGAAGCGTTATTACCCAACAGAGAACCATTCATAGAAAAACCCACATTATTCCAGAGTTGGGAAGAGTGTGGGGAGTTAACCAAGACCCTACGCGGAGGAGTGTGAGCAGCATCCATCACGTGGGTCACTCACCACATGTACAAAAAAAAATGGGGAAAACCAGTTTTCAAGAAAGGGGACACTGAAAGGCATAAAGTGAGACATAACAGAATAAAAACCGTCAAATTGTTAGTGAAAGCGACCAGAAACCTAGTCCCAAAAAGGAACAAGTGGGAAAACCATAAGGTTAGTTCACATAAAGAAAGATGGAGGGGTGTTGATCCCCAGTGTTGATCCCCAACAACTACAACTAAACAAGGTTAAAAACCTGGAACCAAAACTGAAAGCTAAGGTTAAAGGAGCAAGATGCTAAGGAGCGAGAGGTCAGGAGAAAAAACATTCCCACTGTTCTCTCTTGGTTGGCATATATATATATATAAATATATAATTCCATTTCATTTTAATTAGTGAGTTTTTTTAAGGAGAAGATCCGCTTCTGGATCAATGTCACTACATTATGATTATTGTACTTGGAGTATCCAGGTGCTTACTGGTGAGCTCTAAGAATGGGTGCCTAATGAGGGTAGCTAGACTAGGAGCTTAATTTAATTATCAAACCAGGGGACGTACAAACTTTAGAGGCACTCGCACTATATGTGCTCTTCTAGGATAGTCTTTGTCGAAGTTAAGTGTTTGTATCAATGTTCTTAAAGAGATGGCTAAGAAAGATTAAATGAACTCTACACAGGATTGTTAATCTATGGAAGATAAATTCCTATGCTAAGAAATCAAATACTAAAACCAGGAAATCTATGGATAAAAATTGGAATGCAGGAAACAATCAATCTAATTTTAAGAATTAATTTGCTGAAAACAATAAAAATTATACTATGAAATTGAATGCTGGAATTATAACAGATCTATCTAAAGAAATGAAAGCTTGATCTTTAATCTTACTATAAATTGAATGCATAAAACTGAAAGTCTGATCTAACATAATCTAAGGCTAAAGCTAAATTCGGAATGCCATTATCTAATGCTGCAAACTTTAATCAAATCATGTAACCAATAAATACTGAAAGAAATCAATCTCTATAAGTAGTTCTAATAATGAAATGAATACATAGGTTGAAGATCTAGATTGTTTCTTCAGAAATAAATGCAAGTACATAGAGAAATGGGTGTTTAATTTTGCCTCGACGGAATGCTGCTATAGGACTACAAACACAGCATTATCATACTACGAAATGCATTGTAATGAACTACGGAATCAGAAGTGATCAACCAGTGATCAACCACTACATAAATTAAATCGTGTTATTTAGACACTATTTAGAATACTCTCATCTATAATATAAATTCAATCAATGCACAACCCATAATGAGAAATACTTGTACTGCAAGATCTTCTGACTTACATGTTGGAGGGGCCCTCTCCAACCTATACTCAAGAGTGAAAAGAACTTATAAACGCTGAATCGTAGATAACATCAACTCTTTATTTAAAATAGAAACTTCATCATTTAAAAACAAGGTCTGTAACACAACTGTCTTGATAGTCTGAAATTGAAACAATAATTCTTCAAAATAGTAGAAGGGGTATCTCGCTACCCGAGAGGTCCATATTTATAAAATCCTAATGTTAACCTAACAAAAATGTCTAACTGTCGATTCTCTTTGAACAGGAGTTTGTTCTCTACAGATCAAGAAAAAGGCGTTGAGTTTGGTTATGTTCTTCCAGTCCTTCACTTGATTCACGCGTTATCCTTGAGTACACCTACACCTGCTCATTCAACCTCGTTTTTCATGCAATTAGCTCATAGAAACACTTTTCAAAACATAATAGAAATAATCTTTTAAACACTTCATTAAATATTTAAGGCAAATCATTTTCCCACTAACGAGTGTATCTTTACAACCTTTCTTGTATTTTACTGGTGGGAAAAGGAACTATCAGATACCTTAAATGGGGACTCATCATCTCCCCGATGCTTGAAGGATTCACCCATCCTTGGGTGACATATTCTGCTCTTTGATGACGTCTCTGATGTCCCATGCTACCACCTTGGGGGTCCCTACCTGCCTGTGGTAGCCCATACTTTGATCTTTTTTGATCCATGCCCTCCTTTCTTCTTCCTCATTGACCTGTTCCTTAATGACTAGAGGAAGGAAGAATGGGGGGTATATCCTCATCCCTATCCACCTAAGCTGATTCTTTATCAATGACTCCCTCTAGAGCTTGGCTTTTACGAGAGCATTTTCTAATCTGGCAGGGGAGTGAAGCTCTTTTATTTTCAGGTCATTTGCCACTCTGCGCCATCTTCCACCAATAAACTCCTGAACCTCCTTATGTGTGCTCTGAAGAGTAAGATAGAAGTGAACCACATCCCCCTACTATTTCTCAAGGATAATTGGGATCAGTTCCTCATCTATGGTCATAGATTATTCTTTCAGGGTGAGATGCTTCTGCCCTGATCCATAATGGGGTCTTCCATTTTGCTGCCACATAAATGTGGTAGTCCTGAGCTCATTCAATTTCGTTGTTCATCCAAGAACATAATGCCCTTAACTAGAAATCACCCATGTAAGGGTTTGGCGACCAGTTGGACGAGTTAGGAGCTACAAATTTGTGTAGGAAAAAATTGCTGAGCTGGTCCTTCTCTGACTCTGTGGCCTTGAGAGATGCATCCACAAATTCCTTGGTTGTTTTTATTTCTATTGGGAGTCTTTGTGACAACCTTTGGAGCTGGAATTTGCCCCACTTCTCTTGTAGGTAAACTGCATATATTGCTGAAGGTGTCCTATTCTCCAATAGCTTACTGTATATTTCTTTGTTAGTAGCCAAGACATGCTTTAGTTGAACAATTTCCTGGTCCTTCTTAGTTAGTTCTCCTTGTGTCTCAACCAACTTTTCTTGAATTACTGAATTTCTCTATTCTGCCAGTCTTAGCTCCCTTGCATGATGCATTCTTAGAATTTGTGTCTTCTCAGATGAGAACGGGGGTGATGCTATCTGGCTTCCTGATCCAATTTTCAATGTCGTCGGCTCCTTTCTGAGCTCTTCTAATTCTGCCCGTGCCTCATCCAACTGATTGGCAACCCCAAGGTTTTCATTATGCTCAGTAGGGTCCCCTTGGGGGTTGACTTGCTCTTTTGGTTCATTCCATTCTTCTTCATCCTCCTGTTCTTCCTATTCATCTCGCATTTCCTGTCCATCCTGCTCCTCTTCTGTAGTGGGATCCCTCTGATCTACCCACTCATCATCATCCCCATCCGACACATTTTGAACTATGGGACTGGGTTCCCTACTCTTTTCCTTGGTAACTCGGATTCAGGATGCTTTCATGAATCTCTTACTTCTTCTTTTCAGCTCTTGATTACTGGCAAGAATCCCTGGGTTCGCCCTTGGGGGAGTCCTCTCTTGAATGCTTGATTTTCACCAGGGTCTCGGCCACATGGTCTAGGTCAATTTTCCTCTTTGCCCCTGATGTAGAGGTGGTTTTGTTCATTTCTCCTAGTGGTATGCCAGCTGTGGGTGTCCCCTCCATCCTTTGAACATCTTCGGCGGATACCAACACGAATTCTTCCCATGAAAGCTCTGGTATCTATGCCTTTAATTCCTCACAAATGATTAACTTGATTAGCCCATGATGGGCCAAGGCATCCTCCTTACCTTTAGCCACCTTCTTGTTCATTTCTGCTAGAGATTGGAGTAGGTAATATGGAATACTAATGTTGTTGTTTGGTGGATGATGGGTCTCGTGTCTTAACATCTATAGAATCCGAAAATGAAAGATGGGGACATAGCTTAACCTACCAGAGCATGTGATGTACTTCTGAACAATTGCAGCCACGTCCTCTCATGGCGCTAGCATGGAGAGTCTTTTGACTCCGTTTTTGTCTTCGTCATAGACCTCTCCTTGCTTGAAGAATGTTGTTTTTGATTCATGGTTTGCCTCCTTGTCATCCCTGCTCTAATGCAAACCTCTCTGTAGACCAGTGAATTTGGAAATTACATCCTCATCAATCTTGATACGTAACCCCTTCACTTGGGTGACAAACTATTCATCCTTGATATGTTTAAAATTTCTCACAAACTCCAGAGCCACCCCTGTATTGTACCCTTTCAGTCCTAGGATGAAAGGCATCTAGCCTACACTGCAGATGGTTTTTAATATTCGCAGGTTCTGGTAGATGGTGCTATGCTCCTCTGGTTCACTTTTCTTGAATCCTTTCGTCATCTTAAAATCTCTTCTACAATCGACAAAAACCAACTTTGAATGTGTCTTTTACCTCACTGGTATGGATTGACTATAGGCTCGGGGCCGGATTGCTTGCTGCGTGATAACACTCACTTCTGATGGCTTGCTTCCAAAAAGTGTTGAGAGGTTTTTGTTTGCAAAAACTGGGTCTTTTTTTATGATCGTGCAGCCTTACTTAACTATCTTTCTGCACTTATCCTTATTATTCTTCGCTGTACTTGCTGATTGATCCATTTCTTTTCATGGTCAAGCTCTTCATTTCATTGTATGCTTGTACTTTGCACTTCTTCTTCGATTATTGTGAAGTATGGTGGTTATATGCAGATTCATCATTTGTCGAAATGATGGGTATGTGCAATCATGATTTTGTAATCTGAACCTTTCCCCCCAACTTTATCGAAAAGATGTCCTCAACTTAAAATATAACCGTTTTGGGGATAATGATTTGACCTTAAGAATAAAATGAAAATGTTCAGAGATTACCTTGCTATATTTTGTTAATGTACCTGAGTTCACAATCATTGCTGATTTGTATGCGTGTTGGATGTTGTAGTAGATTTGGTGTAATCCGTAATAATCTTTGGCGTGTCAATAGTTATGTGTGATCTGCATTTTCTTTTTTCCTGTCATTTCTGATTTGACTTTGATGATGCTTTGCATGAATTTGATTGCTTGTTGCTGCTTTTGGATGAATGTCTGGCTCGCTTGAATAAATGGAGCCTCGCTTGAATCAATTGCAGGCTCACTTGAAGTAGGGTCAGGCTCACTTGATCATAATGCAGAGTTGATTGAAGAGTGTGCTTGGATTTTCCTGTAGTGGTAGATAATTTTGCTGACTCTCTTGAATGTATATCTGGCTTGCTTGATTGCTGAAAATGTTTGAGAATTTTTGGGCTCATTTGAATTGTGCTTGATAATTCTCTTTGCAATAGTAATGCTGGATCTTGATAGGAATATACGTGGCCCTTTTATTTGGCCTGCTATTTTCTCTATCAATTTTTTTCTTTTTTTTTTCTTTTTCTTTTTTCTTTTTTTTTCATTTTTCATTTTTGTTTTTGTTCATTCATTTTTTCAATGCTTTTTCATATTGTCTATCAACATCAGTTGTTGCTGGTAGAGTACCTGTGTAAACTCTTCTTTTGATTGTGGTTTCTTGTAAAGTTTGAGTCGATGTCCATTCACTATCATGGGAAACTGTTGTTCGTCTATTGTAATAATCTTGACTGCTCCATTTTCATAAATGTGCTCAATGATGTAAGGTCCTAGCCATCTGGTTGTTATTTTTCCTTTGAATGTGTGAAACCTGGAATCATAGAGTAGTGCCCAGTCATCTTCCTTGAACTTCTTATCTTTTAGGTGCTTGTCATCCCACCTCTTTCTTTGCTGCTGGCTGATTTCAGTGTGAGCCATTGCTTGTTGGCGTTGCTCATCCAATTGATTCAACTTTAGCATGTGTTCTTGTTGTATTTTTGATAGTTCCATGTTTAACTCTACTGCAATTCTTAGTGTTTTTATTTTAAATTCAATTGGCAGCATGAATTTCTTTCCATATACTAACTCATAAGGTGTGAATCCTGTTGTTGTTTTCCATGTGGTGTTATATGCCCATACTTCCTCGCTTAATCTATCATCCCAATCTCTTTTGTGGAGTTGGATTGTCTTTGTTAGAATCCTCTCTAATTCTCTGTTGGTGACCTTTACTTGACCATTTCCTTGAGGGTGATATGAAGAGGACTGTATATGCTTAATCTTATTCTTTTTTAGTAGGTCCTCTATTAAGTTGGATGTAAATTGTGGTCCTTGATCAGAAACTAGCTCCCTTGGAACACCAAACCTGTGGAAGATTTGCTTTGTGAAAAATTTTGCTACATTGTTTTCATTTGCTGCAGCAGGTGTTGCTACCTAAGTCCATTTTGTAAGGTAATCTGTGCATACTAGAATGTAGTTCTTTTGGTTTGATGGTGGATTGATTGGACCAACAAAGTCAAATCCCCATTTCTTGAATGTATCTAAGGATATTTTTGGATGAAGAGGCATTTCTTCTTTTTGTGTAGGCTTCCCCATTCTTTGAGAGTCATCATAGTGGGACACATACTCATAAGAATCTTTGTGGAGTGTTGACCAATAATAGCATGTTTGCAAGATTTTGTAGGCTGTCATTTTTGCAGCATAGTGTCCTCCACAGGGTTCACTGTGAGTGGCATGCATTATGTCATGTACTTCATCTTCCCTAATGCACTTTATAAGTATTTGATTTGGTCCTTGTTTAAAAAGCATGCCCTCTATCCGTGTGTATGTGGCACTTTGCCTTATTCCTTTTGTCTTTTCTTTATAACTGTAATGTTCTGGAAACTTCCTGGATACTAAATAGTTTGATATGTTAGCAAACCATGTGCTTCTTGTTGATATGGCAAAAAGGTGCTCATCAGGGAAGTTATCTTTACCCAATTCATTATCTTTTCCATGTGTGACTCTTAACAAAAAGTCGGTTACAACATTATGCTTGCCTGGTTTATCTATTATAGTAATGTCAAATTCTTATAGAAGTAGCATTCATCTAATAATTCTTGCACTAGTATTAGGCTTGTTCATAAGATATTTGATTACTGAGTGGTCAATGTGGATAAGACTTTGGTATCCTGTGATGTAATGCCTAAATTTATTGATTGCATGTATGACTGCTAAAAATTCCTTCTCTGTGACTGTGTAGTTGAGTTATGCCCCAGCCAAATTTTTGCTTATATAGTATATGGCATAGGGTTTCTTGTATCGTTCTTGTCTAAGCACAGATCCACTGGCTTTATCTGATGCATCTGTGTGGATGTGAAATGGAATTTCCCAGTTTGGTCCTTGGAGTACTGGTGCTGTGATTGTTTTCTCCTTAAGGTTTTCGAATGTTGTCATGCAATTGCTTGTCCATATGAACTCATTGTATTTTGTGAGAAGTGCAAACTTTGGGGCAGCAATTCTGCTATAATTTTCAATAAACCTTATGTAGTACCCTGTTTGTCCGAGGAAACTTCTCATATCCCTTTGTTTGATAGGTGGTGGCAGCATTTTGATTACTGAGACTTTTGCTTGATCAACCTCTATCCCCCTCTGTGATATATGATGTCCTAGAACGATGCCTTCTTCCATTAACATCCTGCA
The DNA here is from genome assembly GCA_027924585.1 of Larix kaempferi. Classification (NCBI taxonomy): domain Eukaryota; kingdom Viridiplantae; phylum Streptophyta; class Pinopsida; order Pinales; family Pinaceae; genus Larix; species Larix kaempferi. The sequence continues at coordinate 1,717,276 of BSBM01001360.1, forward strand.
TTTGTCATTGCTTAGGCACAAGCTCATCTCAATACATTTTTTTAATACTAATTAAAGATTGTTCAATGCCTTCTCAAAGTTTTTCCCATAGGGTGTGAAATCATCCATGAAGACTTCCATTTTTTCATTTATAAAATCGGAGAAAATACTCAATATGGCTCTTTGAAATGTTGTTGGGGCGTTACATAAACCAAAGGGTAGGACCCTATAGGCATAAGTTCCCCATAGGCATGTAAAGGTCATCTTATCTTGATCAGCTGGGTGTATTAAAATTTGGTTGTACCCACTGAAACTGTCTAAGAATGAAAAATACTTGTTTCCAGATAATGTATCTAACACCTGATCTATACATGGAAGAGGAAAGTGATCTTTCTCGGTTTCTTTATTCATCTCTCTGTAGTCCACACAAATTCTCCATTTGCCTCCTTTTTAAGGTACTATAACTAGTGGTGAGACCCACTCACTGTCAGATATTGGATAGATGAACCTTGCATCTAATAACTTTTGTAGTTCCACTTTGACTATGTCTTTCAATGCAGGGTTCAGCCTTCTTTGTGGTTGCCTGATAGGAGTAGAACCTTCTTTGATGTAAATGTAGTGTTTGCAGATATCAAGATGCATTCCTTTAATGTTTGCATATGTCCATGTAGATGCTTTACTTTGTTCTTCTAGTATCTTCATTAATTTATTTTCTTGCTCTGGTTTCAAATTGGAATTTATGTTTACTGTTTTGCGAGGCAAAATTTCCATGATTTTTACCTTTTCAATTTGTTCTTCTAGTACTTATGTCCATAATTCATCCATGTTATGTTTTGAACTGTCACCTGTTTCTATGGAAAAAAATTCTTGAACAACATGATTGTTAGAAGATACATTTTGTATAAATCTATCTATATGGCCATCTTCATCTATTGCTTTTAGTGATAGTGCAGCATCAATTGTTATGATAGGTCGGAGGTTGTGATTTGGTGTGTTCTGGTAATTATCTGTCCAATTTTGATATTCTAACTCTGAAGATTTCATTGCTGGTGGGTAGATCGTGATTTTCTTCCTGGCATGTCCACTGGCGATAGTCATATTTCCTGATCGGCAACCTATGTAAGCATCCGCAATTGCTAACCAAGGTCTACCTAGTATGATTGGATAACCACTAAGTTTGCTTTTGAATTCAATTATTATGAAATAAGTTGGGTATTTCCAGGATTCAATATTGATCATAATGTCTTCTAGCATCCCTTCGGGTTTCACAGTGGATGTGTCTTTTAGTTGGAGTATTGTTGTGGTTGGTCTGACCATTGATTGGAGTCCTAGGTATAGCATGGTTTCCTTATTCATTACATTGATCGCAGCCCCCAAATCTATTAAGCTTTTATTTATTTGCTTGTTATTGATGGTGACATTTACTACAGGACTACCTGGATCAAGATATTTAGGGTTTATTATGACACCCAGCATTAAATGAGCCAACTGCCCCACTACATTTATGGTTGGTGGGTCACGTTTCCTCCTTCCGGGTTTCTGTTGGTTGTGGAGCCTGATCTCCAAATTCAGAGATATTATTATTCAGTCATGTTTGTACCCCAATTTTATATGATATGTAGGTGGACTGTACACTCACCCCAGCGGGGGGGTGTGGGGGGGCATTGCCCCCCCCACGGGGTTCCAGGGGGGACCATCCCCCCTGGCTAGGGTGTCTGAGGGCCAGTGGTCCCCTGGCAAGGGTTTGGGGGTAGTGCCCCCAAGAAAGGGGGTTCGGGAGCGAAGCCCTCGAAGGAAATTTTTGCGTTTGTTTTATGGGCCCATGGTTTTAAGTAACCCGTGGTATTTTCCCATTGTATATCCCTTATAAAAGAATGACATTGTAATATGGCTAGGGCAAGATGTATTAGGTTTTATGCATTGTAAAGATCTCTAAGATCAGGAGAGAGACTATGAAACAGTGAAGAGGAAGTGCAGTGGTGGTGCTGCAGGTTCTATCCCTTCACCTTGCTACATGGTAATAATAATAAGGACTGGAAACTTCAGTGTGGACGCAGCCCAAGTTGGGTGAACCATGATATATCTGTGTCTCTCTTGTAATGTGTATGTGTGATTATATTTTCATTTCTGTTTACTGTTATTGCTCTGCGATCCTGTTTTTCTAATAGTTTCTTTAGGAAATTTTCCCTAATAAATTTGTTGCAGATGGAAACATCCCTTATAGCTTGTAAAATCGGGATTTGGATGTTTAAGTGCTTGAATTCGTTTAAAATTGTATTCTCTTCTTCTTCTTTCGTACTTCGTACCATTTTTTCTGGAAATGGAGGGCTTCTGTTGCATGGGAGTGGTTGGGTTTCGTCTTCAGGAGGGTCTAGTTCATCTGGATGTTGAACATAGGGTTCTGATGTTTGTTCTTGAGCTTCAGGTTGTTGGATATTGTTTGGGGATGTATTCTGCAACATTTTTCAAAATTGGAGGTTTATTTCGTTTATTTCTATGGTGACTATGTCATAGGTAGGGAATTGTGTGATATCAGTGTTATAAGTCTGTTGCTGTTGTGGAGGTCTGTTATTATTAGGATTTGGGATTGGTTGGGATCGAATGGGTGGAGGTATGGGTGAAGGCTGAGGCTGTGGGGGTGGCATAATAAGTGGATGTTGTAACGGGGCCCTCCAATTTGATGGATGGGGGTATTGATTTGCATAATTTGTTGTGGATGGAGGAAAAGGTGGGGGATATTGGGGGTAAGATGGTGGGTAATACGATTGTTAATAGGATGCTTGATATGTTTGTTGATTATGTTTCCATTGGTTTGGATTTGGCTGTGCTTGCTATGGAGTTGGTGCAGAGTTCCAATTTGGTTGTCCTTGACTATAGTAGGCTTGATTACTCGGTTGATATGGTTTAACAAAATTATTCCTCCTCTGATTTATAAAGCAGAGCTGTTCTATTGCTCCTTCAGCTGCTGGTTCTTGAATAGCCACCTTACACGAGGGTAAGAGGGGACATTTATCAGTGGAATGGTCGTCAGTGTAGAGACCGCATACTTCTACAGTGTTCAAGGTGCACTACCCCTTCTCATGTTTTTTTCTACAACGAGGACAGAATACTGCCAAGGCTTGGTTAATTTGATCCTGCTTCTTTTTTATTTGTAGTGCATCAAGTTTCATGTCCATAGATTATAATATGTCAGTCTTCATGTCATCTAACAGGTTTCCTAAGTCATATTTTGTAAGATTAGGTCCTGAAGATGATGAGGATCCTATGGGTAGATGTGTATCTCTTGTCCCATTCTTGCTTTTCCTAGACCTAGAATGGTTCTTGAAGATCTGTAGTATTTGGTCATAAGTCTTATTAAATATGTCTCCATCTCCCAAGAGGTTTAATATCTCAAAATTCACCTCTTTAATTCCCCTAAGAAGGACCAGTTTCAGCTATTTAGGGTCTAGGGTGCAATGGTTAGCTCATTTGTAGATGAGTTGAAATCATTGGGAATAATCTTCAAAGGATTCACAGTCTCCCTACTGCATCCTAAATATTTCATCCCTTGTATCTTTTGCTTTGCAATAGTCCCTATACTTTTCTAGGAATGCCTGTTTCGTTTGATCCCAGCTGAAAATACTACTTCCTTCTAAACTCATGAACCATCTAAGTGATAAATATTTTAGTGTGGAGGGAAAAATCCTCAGCTTTTGTGCATCTATAGTATAATCGAAAGATCTACAAACTACCTCAAACTCAAACAGGAATGTGTCAGGATCTTCTGAAGTCAATCCATGGAAGTTTGGAAGATTATTAGGGTTGATATTCTTCATTATGGCATCTCCAAGAGGTATGCTAATGGGAAAGGTGAAAAGCTCCCTGGGTTCTTCTTCTTCATCAGCCATAGTGGTGTTTGAGTTGGAACTAGCAGAGAAGTTGTCTCTATTTGGATTGTATGTGGAATCAGTTTCATTTTCAGAGCTTGGGGATCCAAACTGAGAGCGGTAAGAATTGTTGTCACCTTTATTTCTCATGGGACGCCTAGGAAGAAAGCGTCCAAACCTATCCCTTTGCCGACGAGGCATTCATCGAAAAAAAATTATGTTTTTGTTTTATGTGATTTTTGTTTTCTTTTTGTGTTGTTTTTAGGTGATGTCTCCTAAAATATTTAGCACTTCCCAGGCAACGACGCCAAAAAGTGGTGAGCTCTAAGTATCGGTTCCTAATGAGGGCAGCTAGACTACGAGCTTACTTTAATTATCAAACCAGGGGACATATAAACTTTAGAGGCACTGGCACTATATTTGCTCTTCTAGGATAGTCTTTGTCGAAGTTAGGTGTTTGTATCAATGCTCTTAAAGAGCTGCCTAAGAAAGATTAAATGAAATATAAACATGATTGTTAATCTATGGAAGAGAAATTCCTATGCTAAGAAATCAAATACTGAAAGCAGGAAATCTATGGATAAGAATTGGAATGCAGGAAACAGTCAATCTAATTTTAAGAATTAATTTGCTGAAAACAATAAAAATTATACTATGAAACTGAATGCTGGAATTATAACATATCTATTCTAAGGAAATGAAAGCTTGATCTTTAATCTTACTGTAAATTGAATGCATAAAACTCAAAGTCTGATCTAACATAATCTAAGGCTAAAGCTAAATTTGGAATGCCATTATCTAATGTTGCAATCTTTAATCAAATCATGTAACCAATAAATACTGGAAGAAATCAATCTCTATAAGCAGTTCTAATAATGAAACGAATACATAGGCTGAAGATCTAGGTTGCTGCTTTAGAAATAAATGCAAGTACATAGAGAAATGGGTGTTTAATTTTGCCTCGACGGAATGCTGCTACAGGACTACAAACACAGCATTATCATACTACGGAATGCGTTGTAATGAACTACGGAATCAGAAGTGATCAACCACTATAGAAATTAAATCATGTTATTTAGACGCTATTTATAATACTCTCATCTACAATATAAATTCAATCAATGCACAACACATAATGAGAAATACCTATACTGCAAGATCTCTTGACTTACGTGTTGGAGGGGCCCTCTCCAACCCATACTCAAGAGTGAAAGAACTTATAAACGTTGAATCGTAGATAACATCAATTCTTAATTTAAAATAGAAACTTCATCGTTTAAAAACCAGGTCTATAACACAACTGTCTTGATAGTCTGAAACTGAAAAAATAATTCTTCAAAATAGCAGTAGGGGCCTCTCGCTACCCGAGAGGTCCATATTTATAAAATCCTAATGCTTAACCTAACAAAAATGTCTAACTACCGATTCTCTTTGAACAAGAGTTTAGTCTCTACAGATCAGGAAAAAGCCGCTGAGTTTGGTTATGTTCTTCCAGTCCTTCACTTGATTCATGCGTTATCCTTGAGTACACCTACACCTGCTTATTCAACCTCATTTTTCATGCAATTAGCTCATAGCAACGCTTTTCAAAACATAACAGAAATAATCTTTTAAATACTTCATTAAATATTTAAGGCAAATCATTTTCCCACTAACGAGTGTATCTTTACAACCTTTCTTGTATTTTACTGGTGGGAAAAGGAGCTATCAGATACCTTAAATGGGGACTCATCACTTACAACCCAGTATTGGGGAGATGTCTAAACAATGTCAAGTTATGTACCAAAAAAAAAAATATGTCAGTTCATAAAATAAAAAAATGAAAACAAATAAAAAATAATTAAAAAATTCCATATCCACTCATAAAATACAAATTTAAAACAAAAAAAAATTCATTAAAAAACAACACCTCAAGAAATTGGATGCTTTTTCAGTACTTGATAGATCTGCATTCAAGATGGATCTATGTTGATTTCTTAGGAGTGGCTAGTTTTCATTGTGTTATTTTATGTTCAAATATAAGCCTCCATGGGATAGGTTGTTATATTTCGATTTCATTTCTAGTAATGGTTGACTATAAGATGTAGTTTCAAGTTGTTATAATTCTCTATATATATAAGAGATAAAGATAATTATATCTTAATGTTTTTTTAAGTTGATGATAAAATGGATTAGATGAAAATTACAATATATTTTTTTAATAAGAAATAAATTGCATTCTTATAAATGTAACTAATTAAATATATAAATTATATTTGTAATTTATAATTTGATTTATAAATTACATAATATAAAATAAAGTAAGTTAATTTTGTACAAAATAAATTTTGTTTTCAATTTTGTAATAAATATTTTTCCTTTTCAATTATAAATTTGAAATAATTAGATAAAAATTATAAATTTGAAATAATTTGATAAAAATTACAAATATGAGTAGAGTTTTATCATCAAAATTTATACATATTAAAAAAAGACTTCATGGTTTTGCTCAGTTTTGAATCGACCCATATTGTAAACAAATCAATTAAAATTCTTAGATGAATGTAAACTATGAAGTTTTCTATATCTCCATATTTCAACCACTAGAAGTAAATTCATTATAGATTATAGGGTTAGACTATTCCGATACGAAGAAATCAATTATACATATTAAAAAAAGACTTCATGGTTTTGCTCAGTTTTGAATCGACCCATATGGTAAACAAATCAATTAAAATTCTTAGATGAATGTAAACTATGAAGTTTTCTATATCTCCATATTTCAACCACTAGAAGTAAATTCATTATAGATTATAGGGTTAGACTATTCCGATACGAAGAAATCAATCCAATGATTAATGTAAAACATTGAAATTCTAGAGTCTTACCATTTTAGAGAAACATAAACAAACACATGTAACCATATCATACTCAAATTGGAAAATATCAATTAGATTTATATGGAAATTAGGGAGAATTAGTTAAAGGACAAAAATGTTGTCACCATTTGTGTTGCGATCGTAAAAAATGATGATAAAGATATGCAAAGATAGGTGATCAATTGCTGAGAGTGTTACACATACATTGTCATGATTCACAATTGATTTAAATTCAGGGTATGGAGTGTGCATGTTTAATTTTATAAGGTACACCATAACAAAAAAATCTATCTTTTAGCATCACAATTTAGCACCACTTATGGTTTATGGTGTTAAGGTGGTGCTATTAGCACCAATTCTTTGTGGTGTTAAAGTGGCGGTATTAGCACCATTTACATTTTGTGGTGTTAATATGGTGGTATTAGCACCACAGATATTTGTGGTGTTAAGGTGGTGTTAATGTTGATTGGAAATTATGTTTTTGCTCATGTATAGTAAGAGAAATGCCATGTTGGCAAGTAACATAAAGTGGTGCTAATAATTATTTTTCAAATGAATATTTACATGTAGAATTTACTTATGAGGAGTTTTACCATAAACACAACCATTTCACAAATAATTATTTTGTAAATAATTTAATTTAATTATTTATAAAAAAATCATTCAAATAAATTATCAATATTAATATATGAGTTTTTGCACCACGATAACAATAAATTCAATTTCTAATTTTTACAGTATTTAAATAAATAAATTCATGCTATTCATTTATGAAGCTTCACACCACTAGCACAAGAAGTTCACAAATAAATATTTTGTAAATAAATCAATTAAATAATTTATTTTGAATACTATTTAAAAATAAATACTTAGGATTCTTAATATTGACAAACAATTAAAAAACCATTTTTTAATTATTAAATTTATAAAGTAGCAATAAAAATTATTTAAATCTAAATTTGATTATTCAATTAAAATTATTTATGTTGAGCTTATTAAATTTGTTGTTGGACATTACATTAGTATCATTATTAGGTTTTAATCACTAGCTTAAGTTCATCTTTAGTGCCACAAGTTAGCCCCACTTATATTATCTAGTGTTCATATGGAGATATTAGCGACACTTATATTATATGGTGTTAAAGTGGTGATAGTTTTATTAATCTTATTGGAAATGGCATGCCACATCATATATGTTAATTAGAGAAGTGGTGTATGATACTTTGACAACTACAATAAGGTGATGATAAGTCCTTTTCCGCATTGACCCTTACAAATATATTTTAATTACGAGGGTTTGCACCAACCATAAAAACAAATTCACAAGTAATTATTTTCTAAATAACCTACTTCAATTATTTATATATTCAAATGCTTATTTTTTATAAATTATTGTCACTTTGAATAAATAAATAAATAATTGCATTTTACAAAATTATTATTGAAAGGCGAAAGATTATCAAGTTTAGTTTATTAACATTATAAAGATGGTGATAAAATATTTTGAATTGAAATTTAATTATTGGAATGACAATTTGTTTTATTAATCTTAATAAATAATTATCAAATTTTTTGATGGGTACTAGTTCCATTAGGAATATTTCAGCACTAGGTAGGGTCTGGGGGCCCTCGACATTATTGAGGGAGGAAACTTCTACCTTAAGTATTATAGGAATATTCTAAACATATATGGCCAATAAAAGCACCTCAAACCACTGTACATGGACTTGTGAGCATATTCTTAGCCTATGTTTGTGGATATAAAAACTATTATGAAATTTTGATCAATACATATGAGACTATGAGTCATTTACATGGTTAAGGGAGGAAACCAAACCTTAGGCACTAAAGGATGCTTTTAGGGATTCAATGCTAATAGAGATGTAGACACCTCCATCCATAAGGCATGACTTCTCAAGGGGATACTTGGCCTTCGAATAGGTATATGGGTGGAATTTTCAAGGTTTTAAGGACTAGGTATTGGTCTTGGGGCCTAGATATGGACAAGGGGGGAAACTTGAACTTTAGATCCTAAAGGAACTATCTAGGAATATATGGTTAAGAAAGACAGTTCAAATGACTATACAAGACCATTTGAGGGTATCATTGACGTATGCGTTGAGATACCAATTCCATTAGGAGGAATTGAGCATTAGATACGGGTCTCTATGCCTTTGACATGGTCAATGGAGGAAACTTAGTCCTTAGGCCCTAAAGGAACATTCTAGACATCGAAGGCCCATATCAATGGTTAGAATCACTACACATGACCTATCAGCAGAATCTTTCACCTCTTAGTGGGGATATTAATTGCATTAGAAAGATTTGAACAGTAGGTATGGGTCTTAGGATTATGAACATGGTATACAAAGAAAATATTTCCTTTATGCCCTAAAATAAAATGTTATGCATAGAGGGCCAAGAAAAACACCTTAATCCACCATAAATGACCTTTGAAAGATACCCTTCTGTAAAATCTATGACACAATAGGATCTAGCTACCATGGATTCCTCATAGCTGAAAGATTTAACTCATTTAGCAAGAAACAAGTGCAAACATGTTAGATAATGAACAAATGATCAACTTTCCAGAAAACACAAATGATCAAATATTGAGATATTATTAATTGTCCAACCTTACAAAATAGATTGGTTCATACTTATATACAAAAAGTAGGGAAAATATCCACTTGGAGTATCCACACTTAGCTAGCTTAGATTTACCCCAATCCCCCCTAGGTTGACCAAATGGTTTCTAAAATAACCCAAACAGGTTCGAATTGTGCATGTGAACATTGGGTAAGCATGGGGAACCAAGATAGAGCTCACACATGTGAAGGAGATGGTTGGGTGGAAGTTAGGTAGGATAGGATAGGCCAAAAACAACCAAAAATGGGATAAATGACTAGGTTCAGTGTATTGGCACCCTTGGTAAAAAACACCTTCCTTAAAACAGGGGATAAAGGGACCTTAGGCATGTTGGGGCAATAAATGCTTGGATAAGCATGCCTAACAGCTAGTTCGACCACCTCTTTGGCCCAAAGCATGTAATCTTGTTCACACTAGCCTATATAAGTTCTAACCACTTTATAATAATCAGTTTCACACATAGGAGGCATTATTAACTAGTTTAGAACCAAATAATCATAATTTAATTAATGATTGAGGTACTAAGGTACAATATTTCTTTAACACCTTCACCTAATAGTGGAAAGCTGATGACATTCAGAAGTTGTTCAACACTATGTATGGGTATTGGAGATAGGAGCAAGGTTGGTGGATAAAACCTAAAACTTAGGCCATAAAGGAAGGATCTAGGTATATATCGATTAGAGAAACAACTCAAGGTACAACATAGCACCTCACAAGGGTATCCTTTTCTTTTGAGTGGTCCTAAGGAACTGTTGGATGATTTTGAGTAGTAGGTATGGATTTCAAGGAATTTGACATGGTTTGGAAAGGAAATGTAGGGATATGACTCCAAATAAATATTATAGGTACTCATAGCCATCAACAATACCTCAAACCACCACCTAATACCTCTCAAGGTTATCCTCTCCTTCAAGTGGGGATACAAGTTCCATTAGAACATTTTGGATACTAGGTATGAGCACGGGGGGTTCACTAGTGAGGCAATATCATATCACCTCCATTCATATTGGGGGTTTGAATACTCTTAAAAACCTCAAAAATATATTGCCCCGTATTAGGGGGTCAAGGGGGGTTTTTAATTTGACATAGTAATATAAATATTGGGGGTTATTTTATTTGGGCGGGCTAATGAATAACCTTTAAATATTTGGATGGATTCATACCTCCAAATCATGCGCTCAATTCATACCCACTTAATACCTATGGACCCTCCATTTTTATCTAATATTGCTTATGATCCTAAGTTTTGGATAAATATGATAATAGTGTAACAATGATAATATTGATGGAAGTCTCTTTGGATTATTGGCCTTGAGCATTCCTGATTTAATAACTTATTTAGGCTTGGTTTGAATTGATGTTATATTGTTTTTTATCTTTAAGTTAAGATATGTAGTGAACTGAGAGTTCTAGGGTTGAACAATTGTATTGTATTTTTTGTAGGCATTCAAGTAAAAGATCTAACTCTTCATTTTTTAGTGTCAGGTTTAGGTGGGTATTGAGACTTAAATCAAACGTTGCTCCACGACAACTAAGAAAAGTGAGATCAATCTTTCTTGGCTCACTGGAACCAATATGTTTGCTTTGATATGAAGGTAGGGGAGTCCATCCATGAAAGGGTTTCAATTTTGCATTTTTTTGGAGTTTAATTTATTAAGATTATAGAAAAAACAAGCTCTCTATGGCTATACTTGTATTTACATTATATAAAATTGGTAGATTGGCAAGTTGTGGTGTGAAACATTTGCAATCCTCATCTTTTCTAAGCATTGCACTAACTATTGGACTATCAGTATTTTACATTCTTTGTTATGTTGATCTCTTGATTGGGTTTCCTTTTACACGTTTTTCCTTCCCAAGTACTATTTCGTTGGGTCTTTCACTATCCAACACTACAAATTGATCTGTCACCCTTGCAATCCTAGTGGGGTCATTATTAGCATTATACTATTGTTTTATTTAGCATCTTCTTTGCTTATACTAAGATGTGTTAGGGCTCCTATTTGTTACAACCTGATAAAAATGGATACCTATAATATCTGGTGAAACTAGGGGTTTTCTTAATTGGAAAGGCATATTGGGAGGGGGTTCAACAATACAATTTTAGGAGGCATTTTCCAATATTTAGTGAAATTAAGGATATTCTTTAATATCATGCGAACGATCGTGCTATGTAACAAGCTTCACTGAGTGAACCCCCCGTGGGTATGAGTCTCTATGCCTTGAACATGGTGGAGGAAGGAAAGTTAGGAATTACTTTGTAAAGTAAATTTCTATGCATTTAGGTTAAAGAGCGATGCCTTGATCAACCACACATCAACATGTCGAGCATAACCTTGGCCCAAGTGTGTGCCTTGGGGCCTTGGAAATGGTTGGTAGACAATGCCTGATCCTAATGAACTAAATGCATATTAATGGAATATAGTGCCAAGAATGGTTCCTTGAACTAAAACACATGACCTCTCAAGGGGATATTTGACCTTAAAATGTTGATGTAGACACCATTATGAATTTTTTAGCATAAGGTATTGTTCACAAGGCCTTCAACATGGTGTATGGATGAAACCTAGTCGTTAGTCCCTAAAGGGATATTTTGTGCTTCGAATGCCAATACCAATGCCTTGGACAAACACAAACGGAATTTCAAGGGGATCCTTCACCTTCAATAAAGCATATTGGAACCATTATGATATTTTGAGAATTATGTGTAAGTATTGAATCATAAACCAAGATAGAGTGATGAAACATTAGCCTTAGTCCTAAAATGTAGCCTTTGAAACTCAAGGGACATGAATAAACCCTTTACCTACCAAACATGGAATCTATATAGGATATTTGGCCTCTAAGTTGTGATATGACACCATTAGAATTTTTTTAGCACCAAGGATGGGTCATGGGACCATAGACATGGACAAGAGAGGAACCTAAGCATTAGGATCTAAAATAATATTGTAGGTAGCCTACTTTAAGAACAACACCTTGAACCACCACACTTGATCTCTTAAGAGCATCGATTTCCACCAACTTGGAATATGTGTAGGTAGGGCCAACAACATCATGCTCAAACATCACACATGATATCCTGAGGGTATCCTATGGCTACCAAGTGGAGATATGGGCATCATTAGGATTTTTTGAGAACTAGGTTTAGGTGTTCAGTTATTAACAATGGTTGGTTTAGGAAGCTCATGCATTGGGATATATAGGAAACGTATAGGCGGTAAAGGTCTACGAATGACGTCTCCAACCACCAAAGCTAACCTCTCGAGGGGATATTTGTCCTTATAGTTGGAATATGGAACCATTAAGAAATTTTTTGAGCATTAAGTATGGATCTCGGGGCCTAGACAAGGTTAAGGAATGGAAATTAGTACTTAGGATCTAAAGGAAGCTTCTAGATATCTATAACCAAGAATGACATGTTGAACAACTATAATAGACCTTTCCACAATAAATTTCTCCTCTAACTAAGATTTTATGGCATAGAGAAAATTTTACGACTAATTACACGTGTCAATGCTTAGACATGGTTTGGGGAAAAGAAAAAGGAAAAAAGGAAAAAAAAGAAAAGAAAAAACATAGAAAAAGAAAACAAATATAAGAAACATTATAATATTTAATCTACCATTCATAACTCTACATGCACCTAAAAAAACCTACAAAGATTCTATTTAAGGTACATATCTTCTAAAAGAGAGAAAAAAAAACAAAAGAAAAAAACATAGAAAAAACAAACAAATATAAAAAACACTTCATAAAAAAAAAAAACATTCATAATATTTTATATTGAACATATATTCCTTCTAAAAGATAATATAAACAACGAAAAAAAATATAACAAACTTTCTAATAAAAAAATACTCATATTATTTTCTACCCATATATTTCTTCTTAACCCGAGTAACTATTTATATGTCCCTACAGAGACATATAGTGCCTGCGGGGATCTATTAGTCTCTCCATACCTTGAAATGTTTTTCACCAAACCAAATTCGGGTCTATAGATTTTCTGATGTGATTGAACCTGCGTGCAATCCGACACCTATCATGGGGTAACGTCACATGTCGTATGTATTCCTATGTTTTGTATTAAGACAATGTTGTATGTATCAAGAGTGATGTGAATTGTAGAACAATCCGTTAGTTAAGATGTATAAAGAATAAAATGATGGATTGTTTTGGGTTGATGATAATTCCAAATCAAATTTTGAGTATATGTCTCTTTATTGATGTGATCTATCCTCAATATGAATGGAAGTGTTTAGCCCATTGTTATATCATTTATGTGTGTGATTTATTCACTGCACATGATATTATGAACATTTGCGATGCTGTAAATGTCTGACTATGAATGATTATGATCAATTATGGCATTTTTTGGCCTATATACAGTCTTTGCAATTATTGTGAGTTTCTCAGGTGAGACTTTACCCTTTATGGGTATTGAAAATGTCAATGCTTTCAGTGATATTGTTGATAAACTATTTTAGAACCTTGGATCTAAATTTGAGTCAACATTACTCACAAAACCAAATGTTCGACCAAAAATAGTTAGAAAATTAATATTCAATCTTATAGCAATTATTTTATAGACTTTGTTAGGAAATGAAGTCAATATCCAAATATCCATGATTCTTCCTCTAGAGTTTGTGGCTAGGAACTAGTGATACATATATGAAGGATGAAAAGAGGGTCATTGAAGGGGGGGAGTGTTAGGCCCCCCTTCTAGGGGTGTGGATTTGGATCCTACGAGGCAAAAATTTATATACAATTCTAGTATATTTTGGTTCCTTATGGAATTGTCATATGTTTTGTATAAAAGGGAAGTGTCCCCTAGCATTGTATCACAAAAGATAAGAAAGCATTATAAATTTTTGGCCAAGAAATAATAAAAGATCGAATCTACCATTGCCCCATGGTTTTTTCTTATGTACAACATCGTTTCCATGTAAATCCTGCATTCTATCTTTCATTTTTATTTTTTTTCCAACATAAGTTGCATACGGGGATAGTCCCAATTCATCAAATAAGGGGTGGCCATCTTTCTTAAGAATGAGGTCAATGAAAGTTGAGTTGAAAGAGCTTGAGATATGGAAAAACTTTCTTGAAACTTCTGATATCTTGAGCATATCCTCTTAAAGGAAATCACAAAATCCAATGTAAAATTCAATTGCACAGTCATTAGGGATTGGAATTTTATATCTTACAAAAGATTCCACAACTACCTTTAATTATTCCTTTGTTATGTTATCGGTTTCCAGTAGACTCTCTTGAAATGTGTAACCCACAACTCTACTATTTACTTATATCTTTGTAACCTACTTCCATATGACCTCTCCACGTTTCAAATGGCATTCATGTTCCTTCTTTGAGTAGGATGGTCATGGAAAAATTTATTATTCATTTACTCTTGGGAAAACCAAATGGTCCTACTCTTCATTCTCCAATTTAAATATTCCAAACAACTTCCTCGGATTCCCTTCTAGTTCCTTCAACCTTACTTTCTCATCTTTGGGGAAAATCCCCAATCCTCTATGTTCATAGATCTCGATAATTTCTACTTCCATTGATTGAAACTCATGTTGGGAGTTGAGATACCTATTTTCCCCAAGCTATCATTGTAGCTTTAACCCTTTTGAGGTTATCTACAAGCAAACCAATACATAGAAAATTCTTATGAGTTAGCTTTGAAAAACATTTGTTCATTATTAACCAAGTTCACAAAGTCAGCATCCTTAAACCAATGTGGATTAAACTTGAAGGGGTCGATGGGTTTAACATCATCGTTATTGATTTGACGCATAATGGGTAAGTAATCATAATATCCTCTAGATCCTATCCATGTTATTAACATGTTAGATTCAATGATGACTTTATTAAATATTATAAATCTATCTAATCTATTTTGAAATGTCTCCCTTTTTGGCGTTGAACTTCCTTTAAGCATGCATCACTTAAATAGGTTCTATATCATATAGCCATGCTTTCTCTATCTCATGGAAAATATATCCAGATAGAATATCCATCCTAGTATATTCACTCCATGCCTTAGCTTTATCTATGATAAAATTCATCCCCCCCCTTGACAATTACATTTTCACTCTTCACAATGCCCCAATTGAATTTAACACCCCAAAATTAATTTATGTGATTGTGATGACCATAAATATCTACCATGGAGTATGGATTCCCTATCTCCCACTAGTGTAGTTCTATCTAGATGCTTACAAGAATCAATGAAGAGTTTAGTAATTATAGTGATTTGTTCCACCTAGTTGCCACTCCTCATGAAGTCCCGATTTTTAAAGAACCTTGCTAAAATTCCTTTTACTTTATCATATTCTCTCACCATACCTACTCTAAGGGTCCCTTCAATGGCTTGTTGCTTCTTATATAAACTCCCCATTTTTTAACCTTATTAAGATAAGATTTCCTTCCTAATGTG
This sequence comes from Larix kaempferi, assembly GCA_027924585.1. Classification (NCBI taxonomy): domain Eukaryota; kingdom Viridiplantae; phylum Streptophyta; class Pinopsida; order Pinales; family Pinaceae; genus Larix; species Larix kaempferi. The sequence goes on from BSBM01001360.1 coordinate 1,733,076, forward strand.
TGCAAATTTGAAGTGTGACCAATGTCAAGCCTTACAACTCCTTCAATCTCCCACAGCCAAGGGTATATGTTAGCTTGTTTGATGATATGAGTAAATATATATAAGGTTTAAGGTAGCCAAATTGACTCTCTATTGTCCTAGAAGGGGAGACAATATTCAACTCATTCTTCCTCGTTTCTTGATCTAGATTAAGAGTTGCAATGCCGTCTGTTAGACATGGGGAGAAATTGAGCTAAGAGGCACCATAATATTTGGGTTATGCTCCATCAATTATTTGAAGGGGTAACTATTGGCCTGGTTATTGTCATTCCCATGGCTATTTCCCAAGTTGAGAAGGTTTTAAATACCCTGTCAAACCTATCATTTAAGAGATTTACATTTTGAATAGAAGAGCTCAATAAAGGAGACAAATCTTATGCTAGGGAAATTACACTTACAAGGTTAAATGAACTTGTTCCATGGATGCTAAACCCCCATCCAAATTTCCCAATGGGAGCACCTTGTTTAGATCCTTGTGGACATGCTAAATGGATATATCTTTCATTCACAAGCAACATTTTCTTTGACGTAGGGGTCCTTCCACCACCCTTTTTTACCTAGATACATAATTTTTATGGAGCTTGACTCCCCATTATATGATGGAAAAATAATAGGGTTTGAAAGCGATGTCACACCAATTTTTAAACTGAACTTCAAGTTGAATATAAAGGAGTGAAAAAAGAATATCTAACTAAACTTCCATTTATTCCACACAAATGGAAGGGGACGAGACTACCTCAAACTAATCTTCCTATACCCCATAGGAAAAATAATCCTTAATATATGAAACTTGTACCAAAGATAATGTTTTAAATATTGATAATTTGTAATGTTATATTGCTTAATATTATGAATAATTTTTTTTTAAAACCACATCTAATTATTTGAATTGCATTTAATTTACACATTGATAATCTTGAAGTTACCTTAAATCATAATCATTAGATTCATTTTTGAACCATAAAGGCACTTTGTGAGCTTTCAAATAAAAAGGGAAAGCGCTAAAATGACAAAGTTTCCCTTGTAATTTTGGTTTCCTCTCAATAGAAACATACTGGATAAAGATAATATCAAGACAATGGGAATAAACATTAAAATCAGATTTTCGAAATGGAGGGAGAGTGCATTCATTCATTTGAATTTTTAGATCTGGTTTTTTCATTTTAAAAAGAAATTTGAGTCCCACCAAAAATTTCTGCGATTTTTTTCCAACGAGGAAACATCTCAAAGAGTGAGGGAGAGAGAAGCAATATAATCTTAACTCTCGTGGTCATCTTTTGCTATTTTTTCCCAGCGAGGAAACATCTCAAAGAGTGAGGGAGAGGGAAGTTGCTTTCCTCTTAGATCTGGTTTTATTATGGTAAGAGCCGTATCTAATATCTTCTTTCTAATTTCTATATCTTCAAGTCTCTCACATGGAAGTACTCTTTCAATAATTCCTGTGACTTGCATTCAAGATCATCGTCTATGAATTTTGCGGCCTTGCGCTCTAGAGGAGAAGAGGGATTTTCAATTTCCTTCGGCGTTTCTTTTTGTTTTTCCGAGCGTGACGATATCAATGAATTTCTTGCACCTGGAGGAAGCATGGGTTTGTTTTAGTTTTCATTTGATAATATTAATGCACTTGCTTTGCTAGAAAACAGAGGCGGCTTTGAGACTATTTTGGAACTTTGTTTTCCTTGAGGCGAAAGATTTGCATTTGAATGAGGAGATCTATATGTTGAGCCCAAATTTGAAGCTGGAGGAAAAATGGATGTAGACACAGTTAACTGAGTGGGATAAGTTCTAGATGCAGGGGATCACACCGAAGCACTGGATTACATCCATTAAGCACTCAGTTAACTGTGTGGTGGTTAGATTCATTAGACCGGCGATTTCCTACCTCCGACCGGGTGGTTAGATTCATTAGACCAAAGCACTGAGTCTCTTTCTCTTTTACCCTTTTATCAGGTATCATTGTTGAGGAAGAAGCCAGAAACGTGCGAAAGTACTCGTAACATCCAAGTTCATACAGTTGACCGATTTCAAGTAAGATCCCATGTAAAATTGTAAATCAGATATGGGTTTTCTTGTTTACTCCATAATGTTTCCATTTGTTTTGTGATATTTAAGTAATCGGTTGGGCTAATGCAGGGTTTTAAAAATAAAACGGTTGTGGTATCCCTGGTACGATCTAATGAGGATGGAAACATTGGATTTCTAGCTAAACGAAATAGGTTATGCGTGTCTGTTTCAAGAGCAAGGGGCGCACTCTATTATGTGGGAGTTGCACGACTTTCTCGAGGAAATCACCACACTGGAAAACCCTTCTCCATTATTTCCAGGATAGGAAGTGTTTGGGTGATAAAACCTATATTCGTTTTTCGAGACATCCTTCCGATCCTCCTTTTACAATTTGTAGTTTAGAGGTGAACTCCTTCAACCCTCTGCTATGCGAAAGGCCCTACAAATCTATTCTTAACTGCAATCACCAATGTGAAAGCACCTGTCACCGTGGAGACCATCTAGAGTGTAAGCTCATAGTCCAATTTTTGTTCCGATATTGTGGGCATGAGATAATGAAGCATTGTTCACAAAAGGAGGAAACAATATCATGCAAGAAGGAGATAACTTACACATTTGAGGCCTGTGAACACACAGATTTTTTAAAGTGTTGGCATGTTAAGATGAAGAATAATTTGAAATGTATGCAAGTATGCCCCAAGAAATTAGAGTGTGGACATCCATGTACTCTGAAATGCTACGAAAACTACAAAGCGAATCCCTGTTCTATATTTGTTAAGATAAAAAAGAACAAGGGGAAAAAGAAAAGTTGCGGGAGACAGAGCAGCTTAAACAGAAACTGAAAGAATTAGAAAATGAAATAGAGCGATTGAAATTCCAGCATGACATGGGAGAGACATCAATCATAGAACATGATCCAGAAGGAGAAACTGCTGCAGGATATTTTCAAGTTTATTGCCTTATGTTTCTTCCTTAGTCATGATCTAAGTGTTTATTGTTAGTCTAATGTTTGTTGTTTATATATCTGAGGAAATTCCTGCAAATATAGGTTAGCGATAGGATTGAAAAATTTATACATCCAATACATGGAATTATTCCTATTGTGACTAAGATCGAAATGTTCTGCATCTTGAAATTACAAATCAAAATTGTAGAATCTCAGAGGCATCTAATTAGCCCCATGGCTCCCACACAGCTCCTATTCCATGAAATCATTAATGATCGTATTCAATGGATTGTAGAGAACGAATTCCGACTTCCACCTGTAGATAAAAGAAATATGTTTGGACAGGTATGTTCTGTGCTGGCCATAATTTTTCTAACATTCTAATTTCTTTCTCTCACCAAAACCACCAAAACAATAATTTTATTCTTATCAAAGGATCTATTGTTCTACGGAGTCATCAAAATGTGCACAGAAAATTTATACAAAAGGAAGCAACAAACTGTTGCTTTGCGAAGTTATTCTGAGCAAAAATTGGACGTAAGTGTCTTTGGTTTTATGAATATCCTCCTCTTTTGAAATCGAACATGTAAATTTTAACGAACCGCACAGATACTACTTAGGGAATAGAAGATCCCAGGTTAACATATATTTTCCCCATTAAAAACAGTGCAATGAAACATAAAAAAAAGTACAGGTACATCTGCAATTGACATACCCAACTGTAATAATCTGCAAGATAGATCACACAGCTAGAGCAAATCTCACTAATCTCACTCAAGAATAGCAGAGAGAAGAAAGAAGAATAGATCAATCAATAATCACTCATAAACACATAAATGGAGAAATCTGCAGTATAATCATACATCAGTTGTAAGTTGGCACTGTGAAATTTGAATACAATGATATGAATTTCAAGTAAATTCGAATAAGACAAAGGTCATTCAAATTCTCCTCAGTGTGTAGCTTGGATAGCATTGGAGACATCATCACATCAGTGGCAGTAGTCACAAATAATCAAAAGTCAGTCAAATGAGTCTAATTGAGTCTAACTGAACCATGTGAGCACAAATCAGGGGATGAAGACTCCAAGGAGGTCACACGAGGCTACCAGTAGGTCAAGTGGCACTCCAAAATACACAACTAGGAGCTACAGTCAGTTAAAGTGAGAAATAAATGCAAGAACTAGTCAATAAATGCTCTAACTGACTGTTAATGATCCAAGAGGTGTAGTAGGGTGCATATGTCATCCAGGTGAGGAAACAAAAAGCTACATCACGTAGGTTGGAGGGCTACTAAGGGCTGTAGACAGTCTCTAGGGGGATGAAAGTAGGCTCCAGGTGCTGAGGAGACCACCATATTGATGACTGGATGCATGTAGAATGCATGCATGCATGCAAATATAAAAAATGACGGTGATAATATTCCAACACCCCCTG
>BSBM01001360.1:2487500-2572500 GCA_027924585.1 Larix kaempferi
ATATTTTGTTTTAATTATATATATTAACTATGTTATAATTGCATTTTTAAATGTATAAATATATTAAAAAACCTGAACTTTTTCGTTGAGAAGAAATTATAACACAAATGTAATATTACATTAAGAAATCTTTATAATCTTTTCAAGTTTACATGTACCAATATCATATATACTTTTCATTATTACTTTCAAATGTTACATAAAATGTTTTATTGAATCTATATATGTTAATAATATAATATTATATTAAAAAAATTTACAATTTTTTCAATTTCACATCTAACATGCATATCATATATCTTTATTATTATTATCATTATTTTTAAGGTAAAATATTTTATTGAATTCATATATCTTGACTATGTTATAATTACATTTTTTAAATATATAAATAGATACAAAGTCTTAACAAAAATTTTAATAATTGAATGTTATAAGAAACAAATAAAAATTTAAGAAATCAAATACCTAAATTGTATAATCTCAATAAGTTTTCTTTAAATAAAAATGATTATATTATTTTTTTTAAATTATTTTTATTTTTTTATAATTATATTATATACCATATGGTTGGAATCGTTGAATTTTAAGTAAAAGTTTTTAAACATATATTTATATCAAACCTTTGAAGTGGGTTCAAGACTTTGGTATAGAACTAATAATTCCATTCGAAGTATTGATTTCATGGGTTTAGCATCATAGTATGCTATTAAGTTCTTTTTGCCATTATAATATTGGAAACTCAACATTTGTTACTATACCATATATATTTGGAGAACGATTTTAAGACCATAAGGTATGGCCATAAAAGTATGATGACATTTGGACATATTGTGGAATTAAAGGTCCCCTAGCTATGACCACTAATATATACCTCTCATCTAAAGCCAAATAACCCTTAATTGTTATCCTTGAACACTAGTTTGACCCTTAATAGAATTATAAATCCCTAAATACTAACCCCTATGACACCAAACTCCATACCCTCTCAGTGTGACCTAAAACCCCATACTCCTTAGTATTAATTCAGTTTCCTAACTATATAGCCATAATAATGACACAACAAAAGCCCATACTCCTTACCTTGATCCCAACATTCCTACACCTAATTACATACACCATAATCCCTTCCCTAACCTTAAATTTGTACCTCACACTAGGGGAGTTTTGAGGTAAAAAATGGGCCTAAAAAATTGTGCCATCAAAATTGACTTTATAAGAAACAATAGGATTCAAGATGATGATGTCAACCAAGGGGTAAAGTTTGTAAAAACATTTGGAGGGAAAATAAAGAAACAATTTTTTTATTATTGTATTTCTACATATCTCCTTATCGGTTTACCCAAATTTCATGTTTGGGGCACTTGTTGGATGTGGAATTAAAATACACATCCAATGCATACCCACACTGCAAACGTTTGTGGCACCCACAACACAAAAAAAATAATAATAATTAAAAAATGTATTTTATGTATTAAAATATTTTTTTAATTGAATGAGTATGCCACATCAGTATGCATTGGAAGCATAATTAAATTGTGCATTCAACGAGTGCCCAGACTTCAAATTTGGGTAAACTAATAAGGACATTTATCATAAAAACAATAAGAAAAAACAGTTTTTACTTTTCCCATCGAAAATCCAGAACTTTTATTTTATTATTTCCCCTAGGAAGCAAATTTTAGACCCCAAGACTCCCCTACTATAAGTACCTTGTACGAAAAAACCTTGAGATGATGACGATAAATACTTCGTAGAAAAATATTCCCTATTTATGTCACATGTGATGCCACATTGCCAAACACTTAAGCTACAAAGACAAATGTTATGACATAAATTTGTTTACATAAATATAATATGATAAAGATTTGATTTGATTTGATGGATTTGATTGGGTTGACAAAATGCATTTTCACACCTCTTTGTTAGTATGACTTTTTATATTGAATGATGGTATTATAGTTAGTATTATGCATTCTTCTCAAGTTAGTAAATGATGAGCATATTGAAGAAGTTTCAATTGTGTGGATCATTTATATTTCATTTGTCAGTGTTTATGTAATTACATTACCTTCTATCAATGAAATGTGATTGTTTAAAAAAAATGGTTTGCGCACTTTCTCCACTACTATATCAAATCTCCTAAGATGGTAAGAGAATTCAATAACAAAATATCATCTAACAATAAAGTAAAGGAAATATAGGAGGATCATTGAAAATATGAATAATGATTCCACTATTACGAAACAAGACTCTAAATTTTTTCATAGTTGAAATTCATATTAGTTTTAGTAGTATTCCAAATATTTTATGTTGAACATTCTAGATGTTATATCACTGAAGTTAAATTTGAAACAAATTATATTGTACCTTGAATAAAAATATCCATATTATAGACATATCTGGCACGATAATAAGATAGTTGGAACCATATTTGGTAGCTGAAAGATGGGAAGCATAATTAGAATGAATAAACAAAATTTATTTTTTTGGAGGAGTAAAAGAAATGAATGTTTTCTGCAATGTCAAAATCCCACAATGGATATAGTTTCAATTTGTGTAAATGTAAAAAATTATCGTAGTACTGTCCAAAAATCTGATCACAGTTTTATATATGCAACACAAAATTCCTCACAATTGATTATGCAAAGATTGCTAAGAAACAATGAAAAGAGGGACGGAATTGATGCATAACACAAAATTCTATTGAACAACTCTATAGAAGCCAAATTTTAGCAATGAGATGGCTGTCCAAATATATACAAAAGGAAGAAAATTGAAATCCTATGGATGCATTCAAATTAATCACAAGTGGAAGGATTACAATTAGAAAAAATCCCCATATAATGAAACATCAATATCCAACTCATGCAAGGTGGTCACAAATTTCCTAGATCATACTTGGTAGGCCATGAGTGACCAAAAAGTAGCAACAGATGGGTTTTACAGAGAAAATCATGGAGGATGTGGTGGCCAAAAAGTGGCAAACTTTCCAAAAGCAACCTAGCGCCCCTACCTTATCCTTATCCATCACAAAAGCAGAACAAAGTTGCTTTATGTTCAGAAAAGGAGGACAAAGCATGCTAAAAGTAGCAAATTCACTCTTACTCATAAAATCAAAGTAAAAGCAAGTAGAAAAGAAAAAATGGTTCTTAGGTAGATAACTACCACATAGAAGTGGGCCAAGTATTCACTAGGGACCAAATAACCTAGCCTAAACACGTAGGAACATAACTTAATGAATATAAATTATATCCTAAGGTCTAGATGCCCAGTCAAATATTCTAACACCCACGCTTAAGATTGTCTTACATGAGTGCTAATAATGCAAATAATTCCCACCAACAAAGCCTATGGTCACCCTTTACATTTTATCTTGTCCAAACAAACAAGGTAAAAGAGTAAAACCACATGGGAAAAACCTCCCCTCTAAATATGGACATGAACAAGACTGGATTTTTTTTTCTTAATATGTCTTCACGATCTCATCACTCACCCCAACCAGTGATCTGAGATAAATAAATGTATTCTTTGTAAAATCCTTGGTGAATATTTCTGCAGTTTGTTTTGAGGATGGGAAATAGTGCAGAGAGATGATCTGATCATGCACTAGTCCTTTGATGTAGTGCACGTGATCTCAATGTGCTTGGTCCTTTGCCTCTGTTGTGGAAAATATCGCACAAGTGCACTCTTCCACTTGGTGAGGGGCTAGGACTTGTAGGCTATAGTAATTCCTAAGTCCTTGGAGCCCTTGTGTAGTGTGTTGGTTGTGTCCTCCAAGTGACCCTACAAAATATTGTTAGTGTAATTCACATGTAAAAAAAGAAATATTCATGAAAGGAGAAATAAAGACGATGGGAGGAGATTGCAAAATCCAATAACAATCCAAGATATGCCAAATAACTTTTGTATTACCCAATGTTCAATATGTACAACATCTAGGAGGTGTGGGATTCAAGGGAAGCCAACAATATCCCTTAGGGAGGCCTTTTTTGTCCAAACTAAATGCTAAGTCAATGGTTAAACAATGGAGAGAAACTATTGACCCTTGAAGGAAGGTGGCAAGGAAGCTTTGGAATGCTCACAATGATAGGAAGTGGTGGGATATGAGGAATCTCCAACTCAAATCCAGTAGCATAAAAATTTTGTTGATTTATCTATACAAAAGGCATGCCAATGGCCTCCTTTTATAGGCCAAGAGGTGGCCAACAAATAACTAGATCCAAATGTGAACTCATATCATCCATGAACTAGTTCCCAAGTACACCAATGGGGATATTTAATGCCACCAAGTGTGTGAGGGGTTTAATTTGGGTTCATGGAGGTGTTGGAGCCTTCAATGTGTTGTGGGAAGTTGGTGGTCCTGTTGTTTCGAGACTGTAGGGCCCCTCCTTTGGGATCCTCATGAACTGAACTTGAAACATAAAAACTTGATAAAAACACATTAGCTATCATAATTTACAGGAAAAATAAAATAATTAAATGAATAACTTATCAAATTAAAACAAAACATAACCCGTCAACTGATTCATCTTGTCCACTGTTGTCCATGTCTTCCGTAGGATCCTTCCAGCAAATCTCGTTTGAACCATAGGCGGAGCAACCATTAGCTTCGCCACCCAACCATAGGCTCATGCTTTCAGTCACACGGCCTTCCCCAAGCTTTGGGTCATAGAGCTCACACACAATAATTCGAGAAACTCAGCTTCGGTTTCCCCCCCGCCAAAATTTTTAGCCAAACCCTCAATATTAGCAAGTCATGAGGCAATTTAGAATTGCGATAATCATCCAAGATCTGGGTCCTTTACCCATTCCCAAAGCCTTCCTTTTAAAGGAACATTCCATGCGACACATGTCGCTTCATGCATAAATACATATTTTATTAAATTTTCAATTTAATAATACTCACCCATCCATGTGTCATTTTTTCTAGGAGTTGCACCAACATCCCTAAGTTTGCTCATGTTTGTCCCCCAGATATTTTATTTAACTCCTAGTTTTGAGGCGTAGGTGGAGTTGACTAGGTGTCCATGCTTAGGATTCTACTTTGTTCCTAAAATAAAGATTTATATTATTTTAAATGCTCAAAATATTCTTTTATGTGCAAATGCCTAAATAACACTTAATATTATTTAAATGCCAAAGTAATCATTTAGGTGCAAATGCCTAAAGTACTCAAATGCATTTCTAAGTAATGTTCTAGGTGCAAACTTATATGTTTTTATGCAGTTAAGTTTAACAATCTTTTTCACTAAGACCCCAGTGCCGCGTCGTTGGGCTTGCCCGTTCCTTAATTTCATTTCCCTAACATGGCACCACTCCGTTGGGTCCAGTCATCAATCATTTCCATTTCTCGGAAAGGTACCACATCATCGGGTCCTTGCGTCAACTCTTTCTGTTCTCGGCAGGGTACCGCATCGTCGGGCCCTTCTGCCATCATCGTTCCGTTTTGATTTGTGGGAACTTCATGTAGGTATTTCAGGAGCCATTACCTTCTATCCTTCGTCTACACGCTATTAGGGAATAATGACGCTAAGGAGTGAGTCCATTCTCACTGTGCGCACCCCAACTCATATGTGATCAACTCCGTCGTGGCCCACCTCGTACGCCCTCACACTTTCCTCTTGAGCAAGTGGATCAGTGCTTATCTACTCATGCGTGGTATTCCATCAGAAGTCGACATTGTCGTCACTCTCCCCATGTGTGATTTATCCATACTCTATGACCCTTCATATTCCTTTGTGTGTCCGTCGGTGAACAGTTTCACCTGTCGCTATAGACATTTCTCACAAACATATATTAGTAGTAATGTCCTCAATAATCATAATTTCATTTATCAATATGCTACTTCGTTAAGCATTTATGTTTTACTCATAACAGTACTCATTCATCTACTCATAATTGCATCTTGTCAATATCTACTTTCTTCATTCTCATCTCATAGTCAATCATACAGCTAGTCGTTAAGCATCATTCACATGTACAGTTTTCATATCAAAGTTAATTGTTAAACAACATGAAATAGTTCATTCACAATAACTACCCAAATACACATATATCATTATTTCATTGATTTACAATCAATCGTAATCATAAATACACTCTAAGTAAAATCAAAGGGTTATTTTATTAATGTTTGAAACAGTCAGGTCACTCAACAGGTTCTCTCAAGGTCTACAGTAGTCTAGGGGCACTACATACACCCCTACTTATTTAGAACTTCGCCCCGAAGTTTAGAATAAATGCGGAAAGCTATGACGCATCTCAGTTGCGTTCTCCCCATTCACAGAGCTAGGACTGTCACTATCCCACTGCACACATATAATTTAATTCCTTATTTCATTTATCAATTATTGTCGTCATTCACATCTTCAGGTTTTCCTCAATCATTTAAGACACAACAAGTCTCAAGAGACCATCTTATCGAAGTTGTTCAGCCGGGTCACTCGACAAGTGCCCTTGAGGTCCATAGTCATTTTAGGGGCATTACATACACCCCCTCTTGTATAGAACTTCATCCCGAAGTTAAATTTTGTTCTCGTACTTCCAACACTAGGCTTAATTTTTAATTTCCTATTATCATCTTATTTCCATTCCCTTCTATTTTTCTCCAGCAATCATGGCCAAAAGCACAAGTGGTTCTAATCATTAGTTTTATTTTTCATCCAACATGGTTCCAATACATCCTCAAGACTTAATCGTATATTTGCATATACAGATCCAATAATTCCTTCATAAATGTCAATACCAAAATAGATTTTCTATACCTTCTAGTCATCTACGAAGGTTTACAATATCCAAATTATCTACAAGCTGCATCGCGTCATTAGCCACCCAATAGTTTATCAAAGCATAACAAATCCAAGCAAGGATTTAAATCTACCTGGTTATCCTCCCTCCAAGACGAGAAGGTAAACATCATAAAATATGCGGTAATATATAATCATGGTTTTAACATATCCAGAGAGACTCTCAAATTGTCCCAAATCCAAATTCCATAAGACTGCTTCCAAATCCTCAAAATTCGGTTCTCAATTCGATAGGATTCCTAAGGTCGGAACTTAATGGTATAGTCAAACATATTAAATTTTTTTTATTTTTTATTATCTCTTAGTCCTTTCATCGGTATCATTACTTGAGATTATCACATCCTTACCTCACTTCATCATTCTTGTTGTCATAAGACCACTTTGTTAGTTTCATCAATTCATACAATGTGTGTTTTCTTAACCCCATCGAGTTCCATCTCGAGGGCTAGTTGTTCTTTCATCAAGTTTGGTTATGAATTAAGTTTAGCTTCACTGCGTTCGGTTTATTATGCTAATCATCTCCATTCTCCTTTTTACGAAACATTGTCTTCATTTGACCATTTTGATACCATGGTTAAATTTCAAGTTCCTAGTCCTGAGTTTTCGTAAATGGTTTTGTCATAATGAAAAATGCATGTCAATGTGTTCAGCTCATCATACTGATCACATTGATATCTCGTTTTCAAATTTTAAGTTCGTTTATCTCCCTCGACAATCTCCTAAAGTATCGTAAATCTGAGTATCTTGGTGTCTTGTTAGTCAAAATTTATCATTTTCCAGTCATTTAATAAATCCACCAATATATCCGTCCACTTGTTTTCTCATCATGGCCATGTAGGAAAAATTTAAAATTTCTTTGGTCTTTGTTCCTTTTTCCGGGTACATTTTCCTTGAATTTCAAATTTATGTTGTTGGTACAATCCCTATCCAACAATTTCCTTTCTTAAAGTCAAGAGTTCTAGCAAAAGGTAGGTCATCCTTCTTCTATTAGTTTTATCAACATAGCAACAATTGATTAAAAAATTCCATTTCTTCTTTTCTTCCCTCATATAAATCAATATAACTAGGAATATAATTATATTGTACTTTTCATAACTAAATGTAGGAATGGGACCCTGTATGTAGTTCCCCAATGACTCTTGACTTTGTATTGTCGTAAAACATATGTTAACTTAAGCATTGATCACTTGAAGTGATGACCCCATTTCGATAGAGTCTACTTTTTTCATGCATAAATTTATGGCCCATTAATAGCCTTGGTTTGATTGGCTTTGCTACATTTATATTTTCTTTCTTTTCAATAATCTATATAAACCTTCTATAGTTTAGACGATCTATTTATATTTCCTTCTAATCCATATATATATATAACTTTTATACATGTTCACAACCATATCTTTAACTCGATTATGACTTAGAATCTCTCATTCAAATTCTCCCTATCCAACCAATATATTACATGAGCACATATACTTTCTTTTAAAGTACCGAATATACTTAAACATCAGAGTTAGGTCATCCAACATCCCATCCAAGATATATAACCTTTATATAATTAACATACTAAACTATATTTAAAAATTCATCTCATACAATGTATATATATGTGACCTTTGTTTAAATATACAATCATTAAAGACTTATTTTATTTTCGTAATACAATAAACCTTCTAGTAAAACGTATATTTACCACATGTTCATTTGTTTTATTTCCATTGCATATAATATAAGGGTGATCTTCACTTCACGCGTGCTCCACAAATAGGGATATGTATACAACATAAATATTTTAATTCCAAAAGAATCTATACTTATCATTGTAACCCGATCTTATTACAACTGTGATTGTAATTTTCAATATATATTTTTTTCATATATAGCAAACCAATAAGATAATTTAAAAACAATATCTCTACTTAAAGAAGAAATAAATTGCCATATTTAAACATATATAACTTTGTATATATTTGAAAAGGAATAACTATATTTCAAACTATGAATTACAATTTCTAATTTCAATTGCTTTATTTCAAAAATAAAAATAAAAATAATATATATATCTATATATATATATATAACTTTGAACCTCTCTCTCACTATATATATATATATCTCACTATATATATATATATGGCATAACTTTATTTCCAACTTCCGTAATCAATTATATGATGTCTTCCTAAAGCTAAAAATTAATTAAAAGAAATGTTTATACTAAAGGCCTTTCTTTTCCTTCCATAAAGCATTATATGATTAACAATCATATATATTAACAACAATATGGAATCTTTCTTCCTACAAATATGCCCCACATATTTCGATATAATCCTACCCATCCTTTTCATATATACATATAAAAATAAACTTTAATAACATGTACAAAACCCATATACAAATATGATTATGATCTATAATTGACCTCTTTATATTTTTGTTTTTTATTCTTTTCTAAGTAATTACCATATCGAGATGGATAACTCTTCCAAATTTTTACCAGATATTTTCATACAGTTTAAGTTATAACCGGTCTCAACATTTACAACAAATCTCTCTTAATTTTTCAGGTTTTTAATTAAAAGATTCTAATTTGGAGTTTAAATATATACATCCGTAAGATTATATATATTTTTATGAACCACAAAAAATGGCAAATTAAATATACCACGGTGTCTTTGCAAATACATATCTATGTATATAAAATTATAAATATATATTCGTATCAAACAATGACAACATCTAACTGCTCGTCAAAGTAACAACATCCCGAGAGTACTATTGCGATATTATTGGGGATAACGAGCAATATACATGACAACGCAGAGAGGACTGTCCATGACAAAATAGATTAGGCCCAAATTCTTCTAAGTGAAATGGTACAGGAAACCAACTTGCAATCAAATTCAATAGAAAGAATCCCTTCAATCTATGTTAGACTAATCAAAATAAAAGAATCACATTGATTGCGCATTTCCAGGATGGAGTCGAGCAAGATTTTCATATTAATATCTACGCTCCAGACGATGTCAAGAATCACATCATACTAACAGAGAGGTGATTTTTGCGGAATTACAGCGAGCAATACCAACCATAGATCAGGGTAACGAGTTTAGTCTATACATTATGCACATGGAGTTCAACGCTTTTCAAAGATGGTGCACACCCAATCGCACAGAGGAGAGTAACCTGTGATTTCCGCTGCAAGGGCGTGGAGTTTTTAACCAAAAGAAACAGAGAACAAAAAGAACAGAGTACATGGGAATGGATAAACAAATAAACAAATAATCAGAATAAGATTAGGGCTTTAAGAGAAATCGAAATCGGGTAGATAATGGATCCTAGGCTTCTCAGTCAAGTAGAGGCATAATATAATTTCTCAGGGAACTAAAATACGCCGCAGAGGTCTGTTGAATCATTTTCAGATAGTAAAACAAAAAATGGAGATAATTATAAATTCTTAGCAAACACATTACCACACAGAGTTCTGGTAATTCATTTTTAACTTATTTAAACAAAAGAATAAAATGCTCACCAATCGATAGCATAATCAGATTTCCAGAACATTCCTTGAACATACAGAAAATAATTGAATCTTCGAATACAAACATGTTGCGATTCCAGAATTTTAATTAGCACGGAATCTATGCATCCGAGACCTCAAATATTTCTTAAATAAATACAGAAAAATAATCTTGTATTTCCAGCAAGTGAATAATACCAAATTATGGATCCGAGATTTTAAGTATATCTCAACATAAAACAGAGAATATAAATTTCCAGTGCATAAATCACATTTCCAGAAATTGCTTAGTATTATACATTTTAGGCCTCAAAGCGTTAAAAAAAAAGAAAAGAAACGGAGATAATAAAATAACTTGAGTACATAAAAACCTGTATGAGTAGTTATCCCAACCGTTTGTGTAGTCCGTATGGTGTCCTCAAGGCTCAACCCAGCTCTAATACCAATGTAGGGCCCCTCCTTTGGGATCCCCCTGAACTGAACCTGAAACTTAAAATCTTGATACAAACACATTATCTATCATAATTTACAGGAAAAATAAAATAATTAAAAGAATAACTTAGCAAATTAAAACAAAGCATAACCTGTCAACCGATTCATCTTGTCCATTGTTGTCTGTGTCTTCCGTAGGATCCTTCCAGCAAAGCTTCTTTGAACCATAGGCGAAGCAACCATTAGCTTCGCCACCCAACCATAGGCTCATGATTTCAGTCGCATGGCCTCCCCCAAGCTTTCGATCGTAGAGCTCACACAACAATTCGAGAAACTCAGCTTGGGTTCCCCCCCACCAAAATTTTCAGCCAAACCCTCAATAGTAGCAAGTCATGAGGCAATTCAGAATTGTGATAATCATCCATGATCTGTACCCATTCCCAAAGCCTTCATTTTAAAGGAACATTCCATGCGACACATGTCGCTTCATGCATAAATACATATTTTATTAAATTTCCAATTTAATAATACTCACCCATCCATGTGTCAGTTTTTCTAGGAGTTGCACCAACATCCCTAAGTTTGCTCATGTTTGTCCCCTAGATATTTTACTTAACTCCTAGTTTTGAGGTGTAGGTGGAGTTGACTAGGTGTCCATGTTTAGAATTCTACTTTGCTCCTAAAATAAAGATTTATATTATTTTAAATGCTCAAAATATTCTTTTATGTGCAAATGCCTAAATAACACCTAATATTATTTAAATGCAAAAGTAATCATTTATGTGCAAATGCCTAAAGTACTCAAATGCATTTCTAAGTAATGTTCTAGGTGTAAACTTATATGTTTTTATGTAGTTAAGTTTAACAATCTTTTTTACTAGCACCCCGATGCTGCGCCGTTGGGCTTCCTCGTTACTTAATTTCATTTCCCCGACATAGCACCACTTCGTTGGGTCCATTCATCAATCATTTCCATTTCTCGGCAAGATAAACATCATCCAGTCCTTTTGTCCACTCTTTCTGTTCTCGGCAGGGTAATTCATCGTCGGGCCCTTCTGCCGTCATCCTTCCGTTTTGACTTACGGGAACTTCATGTAAGGATTTCAGGAACCGTTACATTCTATCCTCCCTCTACACGCTATTATGGACTAATGGCGCTGAGGAGTGAGTCCGTTCTCACTGCGCGTGCCCCAACTCATATGTGACTAGCTCCATCATGGCCCACCTCATATGCCCTCACTCTTTCCTCTTGAGCAAGCGGATCAATGATTATCTGCTCATGCATGGTATTCCTTTGAAAGTCGGCATTATCGTCGCTCTCCCCGTGTGTTATTTATCCGTACGACCCTTCATTTTCATTTGTGTGTCCATCTGTGAACCATTTCACCTGTCGCTACACATATTTATCACAAACATATATTAGTAGTAATGTCCTCAATAATCATAATTTGATTTATCAATATGCTACTTCGTTAAGCATTTATGTTTTACTCATAACATTACTCATTCATCTACTCGGAATTGCATCTTGTCAATATCTACTTTCTTCATTCTCATCTCATAGTCAATCATACAGCTAGTCGTTAAGCATCATTCACATGTATAGTTTTCATATCAAAGTTAATCGTTAAACAACATGAAATCGTTCATTCACAATAACTACCCAAATACACATATATCATTATTTCATTGATTTACAATCAATCGTAATCATAAATACACTCTAAATAAAATCAAAGGGTTATTTTATTAATGTTTCAAACAGTCAGGTCACTCAACAGGTTCTCTCAAGGTCTACAGTAGCCTAGGCGCACTGCAAAGAGTACTCTAGAGCCGATAATGCATCAAGTTTTCTTTTGTTTCTCTCATGTTTTGTAGGACAGAGCATATGTGAAAAATAGGGACCTCCCATGTGGGAAGGTTGTTGGTGATGACCCTAAGAGATGTATTAAAGAATATTTTTCATACAAATGAGGTGGGCATACGAATGCTCATGAAAATATGTCAATATGATTACAATAATAGAGGACAAAAAGGGTGTCACTAAATTATAATATTGGGACATGGATGAAGTCGAATTCAAGTCATGTTTGAGTAAAGGACCCAAGAACAGCTACGGGGTGTTGAATATGCAGTATTGTTGACGATCATGGTAAACTCACGGGGGTGGTGGACCGGTATGGTGTGTGAAGCTATAACCCACCTAGAACTTAACATTTTATGTTGTGGAAAAACATTATTTTAAAAGTTATTGTAAATTTTTATGTTGTTGACCAAAGATGGTCAAAGATGACTGGAATTGAATATTTTAATTATTTAATAAATAAAAAGGAGAGACACATATCCAAAGGGACTATTGAAGAGTGTTCACTGACACACTAGGAGGAATGACAAGTGTAGAGTGCAGAAGCTACAGATGTCAAAAACAACATTTACTTTCTAGCTGATGCAAGAGGCATCCTCCCTCAAAAAACGGTCATGTTCCCAAAAGATAGGGTAAACTTAGTAGGTGGCTCATTAATTACAAAACTGATCCAAAGACCTAGGAAAGCAATATAACCATCGAATGAGCAGGAGGCTCACTACACTAGATTTTTTTATTTGTTGTATACTGAAAAGTTAAGCACACAAAAGATTTGATGAGGCGAGAGATGAAGTAGAACTGTGGTTAAGTGACTACCAAGAACATACATTGCAACATAGAGTATTCTACACTTTGTCTTTGTCCTTGTGGTTCAATGAATAGGCTCGAGGGTTCCAGGAAAGTGATTTGGCTGTGCTGGAAGCAAGTTGGGAGGAACAGTGACCTTTGGAGTGTGTTGTTTTCTATTTTTTTTAGGTTGCTCACTGTCATATTTGCTTACAGATAAATGTTTAGTAGTTTTTGATAGTTAACTTACTGTTATGGGTTTATATGTTGTCAGTAGTACTGTTAGTACTTAGATGAAGAAAATAAATATAGATTAATTACAGGAGAAATGAATATTATTGTTTACACAAAAGTATAATTGTAATCAAGTATTTGAATTCTCAAGTAGATCATTAACAGTTAAATTTCACACCAAAAAGTCTATCAATATTCAGAATAAGCTTATCTGTCTAATATAGATGTTTAGGTTAGTTTTTGCAAAAAATGCTACACATATAGCTACTTACAGTACCTATATATATATATATATATATATATATATATATATATATATATATATATATATATATAAACAATTATCATCGAAAACCAAAGACTACATTTTGAATGCAGAATATCACATATTAACTATATATATAAATCTCACACCTATCTGCATATTATACATATACTTAGAAATAACATTTAGTATAGAGTTCGAATAACTATTATCGAAACACATAATACTTCCTAAAAATATAAACAGTTATACAAAAGTATGGAATACATGCTGTAAGGAAATTATACACATCACGCACAAATAAACGTTTAAATCATTATTTGAATTAGTAAATAACTAAACCCTAAATCTCCACCGAGCCGAAAGGCTATCAAATGGTATAGTTATTAACTGTTTGAGTAAGAAAACAAGTAATCAGATCTCATTCAAAAGTCGGAACCATAATTCAAATATAGCAACAAAATTGTAACACAGTCGCTGTCAAGGATAATTTTAGGGGCGAAATTTAGCCCATGGGCTATTTTTCCATGTTTTTTTCCAAAAAACGGTTTGCCAATTTGCATTTTTTGAAGTCCTCTTTTGCCCAATTTTGATGGGGTAAACTTTTTTCACTCTAAAAATCGCCAAATTATTATATAAACTATATAAAATCCTTAGAAATTGAAATAATTTTCGAAAGATATCGCCAAATATTTTATAGTTGACATTTGAAGAATTAGTAAGATTCACCAAAGTTTATACACTTTTAAATAAGTATGGGTCCTTAAAATTATCCCTGGTCGCTGTATACAGAAGTAAGGTTAAAATATTTAGATACATTCAAGTTTAAAACCCTAGAAAACAACTTTTGAAAAGATTGAAAATAACATAGAGCCATTGTCGGCTTGTTGGCAAAATGAGTCCATTATTTTAATATAACAGAGTATACATTTCCACAACTAGGGAATTGCCCAAAATCGATAGAAATTTATTTATAACCTCATACATAAACATAAATAACAACAATAGGTTAAAAAAATCCATCGTCGGCATCACTAGTAAAAATCCGTTACTCATCGATATAATTGAGCACACTTTTGCGCTTAGGGCTTTTCTCAGTTTTTAATTAAAAACAAACACATTATTTCATTAGATCAAATAGAACCATTATCGGAATAAATAGAAAGGATCCAATACTGAATCGTTATAATCAATTACACTTTACGATTAGGGCCTTGCCCCAAAGTAATGAACGAATCCACTATTTCGTTTTTAAACAAACAGAACTTGAATATTATCGCCACAAGTAGAAGTAGGGTTAAAATATTTTAACCTAGTTGAACTAAAAACCCTGGAGAACTGAACTATGGATGAATGCATACAAAAACAAATAAGAATAGACGATTTCACCTAATTACATTCACACAGTAAATTTACTCAACAATATAGAAATTTCTCCCACAAAAATGGCGAGTGGTGGAGAGTGACCAGAACTCTGTTTTTCATTCAAAATTTATATTATATTCATCCTAATATTGGGAGAAACCCCAACTAAGGGCATGTAGCCCAAAAACAATTACAATACAACAATGTTGTACAGTTCACCATTATGGCTTCCAAAACAAACGAAACTAACCCTAAAAGGACCAATGCTAGCAACAAAACAACAACACAGGCAACATTGACAAGGATGTTCTAGGGAGTCTCGGGGCTTATCGAGGCTGTTCCAAAATCCTGGAGCCTTGCACCTTTCACTACCAATCTTTTAAAACACAACTAGAGAACACTAAGGTAACGCGAACCCTCCTGTCATCATTACACAGAAGTGCAAAACATTAGAAAACTATATTTTTTCATTGTTAAATATTGGAATGCTTCAAAGAAAATAAAAACGTGGAGTGCTTACCTCTACGAGTGACCTCCATGACCACAATGACCAAGTGGGCATGGATTCTTCTCCATAATCCTAACGGCCGAGAACCAAGGTCTCCTCATCGTGCAAATGAACGAAGGAATGATGCAACTCTGGAACATTCTCATAATGTAACGTCCCCTCCCCCTTCCAAATGCAGGGGAGAGAACATGACCAATCATACGAGGCTTTTGGCAGACTTAGCTCCAATATTCTTTCTTTTTTTCTTCATAAATTCATAACAATTAAAAACTTCTGTGTGCAGAATCAACTCAATATAAACACAGCGGAATTAAACATAATAATACACAAACAGAATGAAATGCATCAACATGTTTATCTTAAGCAAAAAGGTGATTCCATATGCAGAGATTCAATCTCATTCTCATGCTATTCACAGATTCCATCTCAATTTGATTACCATGAATATTTAACATTCAGATTAAACACATTGCATAACACAGAATGTATATAAATTAATTCACAAGAATACTTATCTTGAAATGTAAATGTCCAACGACTAGCTACGAGAGGGCAACGTTCCACCCAACCATAGATCTCTATCCAGCCTATATTCTTTCAGCTGAGAGTTCACCCCCGAGCTGGGCTGTGTATCCACTAAGGAAGAACCAACTGGGCTCACTCACAGCCATGGTTTCGGTCATCAGCTATGCTAAGCCAATACACCATTGGGTTTATCAAGCATCCAAGTAGATAGAGGAGGGTAACGCTAAGCCAATGAGCTCAACCACAGAGCTATAGGCATCTCAAGTGAACTCAACAGTTAGGCACCCACATTACCTACCACATCCAACACAAGGAAGATCCCCTTCTCTGTTACACAGTCCCTCAGGAAACTCTTCCCTCCAATGCTCTTCAGGATGGGCATAGAAAGGTCTAGCTGTTAATCCTTGAGATCCTAGCCTTCACTGGGTTTATCAAGCACACCCAACCTCTACATAGTCATTTCCTACTTGATTTCTCACCATTCTGCTCACTAAGTAACTCAAATCCGTCACTGGTTTTCTGGGCTGCAAAAACTGGGTTTTCCTATGGATTTCGGGATAGCTTATGCTCCCAAATTTGCCCCAAGGTTCATACCAATGGATCCCCCATTGGATTTCACTGTTCAATGCCAAATCTGGGCATTTTTGGCTCTTCAAAACGTGGGTTCTTTCAAAGTTGCGATTTCTTGTTTTTCTCCCAGCTGGCAATTCCTTTTTCGATGGAAAATGGTGTTGGTAAGTTTCACAATGGAATGGAGATGAGGAAGAAGCAACTCCCATCAGGTAGAGTGGCTTGTGGTACAAGAAAACCGAGCCCATACACTTCCATACGAATTTCTGGGTTGCCCATGCTCCATTAAAGCCATGGACTGATTTCCTCAACTACTTCCTTTAAACATAAATAAATGTTAGCAAGGTAAGTCAAATGGGTTCTCAAGGTGACATATGGAAGCCTATGGTTCAATCCCACAACCCCCTCACCACTCCCTAGTGGATACACATGGCCCCTTCTCATTCGTTGCTCCCGTAGCCAGTTTTGATATTTTATTTCAATATTAAATATTTACATCAATTTACAATATCCCATGGCTTAATAGCACGTGGGTAACACAATATCAAAGCGTGTCTAATTTAAATAAAATCTGAGCATAAACTAGCGGGGCCTTGGCCTTGAGCTCCACGCTAGGGAAACATACAACGTGTGTATACAATATTTACATTAGAAGCCAATATTTCATAAGGGTCAAAATTGGGGTATTACACATAACCACGACGAACAACTAACCTTTGTGTGGATTTTTCTCCATAGCCATGACGGTCAAGAGCTCGGCTCTCCTCCACAAAGAAAATGAACAAAAGAGATTCGATACAGCCCCTTTCCAAATGAGGGTTTTGGGTTTATGCCAGCATAGATCTCCACCAAAGGGCCTTCACGCGGCCTCTTAGACTTTACAGCTATTAACCACTTCAATTTTGATTCTTTCCTCCTTTGCTATAGTCATATTCACATGCTTTAATCATGGATTAATGCCATCGAGCTTCTATTTAGGATACCCACTTTTTCTATAGTTTTAGTCATTGTTAACATTTTTATGATGCTTTTAAACTCCTAGCTAGGGTACCCTTTTCACCTTAACGAATCATTTTAATATCCAACCCAATATTTTTGGTTGTTAGGATCACTACCTGGAACATGTAGAGGTATATCAACATGCTTTAGCTTTTACGAAAGCTAAGTAAGCCCGATTGTCACAAGAACAAACCCTTCAAGCAAAGAAACGTAATAAGCTTTACTTTTTCAAAAATTGCGAAATTGATATACATTGGTAATTAGGACGTACAAATTAAATAGCCGACCAAAAAAACATCGATTTTAACACAGTGAAAAATCAACTCTCATATACAAGAAGGAATAACAAATAAGTACAAGTGTGTGTACACCAGTAGTTAACAAGGCAATGAAGTTAATAATTACAATATACAATTTTTTTTATTTATGGGGTTTTAGAGTTGCTACATGTGGTATCAGAGCATGGTTAGAAACACTAGGCCTGAAAATTGGCTCAACTCACGTGTTCAATATAAAACAGGAAAAAAAATTACTGACTTATGTTTAAATTGTTTCTGTACAGAAATATAATTTCTATTTTGCAGAAAATTGAAAGAGTAGAGGCATCTGTCGAAGATGGAACACATGACAATCATTAACAATAAAATGTTAATAAGAATAATATATGGGTGGAACTGAATAATGATAGAAATAATAACTCAACTAAATTAATCAAAACTGTGAGAGACTTAAAATAGGAAATATGAAATGTTAAGGAAGATAACAAAAGAATCCTGATGGCACACGAAGAATTAAATCATGTATTGCTGAGTAAATTATATAATGAAGAGAAGGATAAAAGGAAGGAACTTGAATTTGAATCTTGAACTATATCTTACAAGCGTAAAGGAAAAAAGTTAAATTTTCTGATAATTAAAGTAATTCCTCCACAGAAAATAATGTTAAGCCACATAGAGAGAAATATAATTATTCCAATGAAAGCAGTGGCAACAACCCTAAAAAAAGAAAATATAAACCTTATAAAGAAATCTCAGGAGAGTTTAAAAAGATAAAGCCACCAATTTTTAATGGTGAGGTGGAAAAAGGAGAAGAAGCGGAGCCATGGCTGTCTCGAATGAAAAAGTATTTTCAAATTTATAATTATTCACACAGAGCAAAAGAAAAAATGGTTATCTATAACTTAAATGGAAAAGCTGATATTTGGTGGCAGAAAATAAAAAGAGTGAAAAATATTAAGGAAAAATATTTAACTTGGAGGACCTTTAAAAAATACTTTAAGAGAAAAATTTTGTCTGAACAATATTGCGAAGAAAGAGCTAAGGAATTTTATGATCTAAATCTAGGTTCAATGACTATGAAGGAACGAAGTAGTAAATTTTTAAGTTTACTATGATATGTATCTTATATTATTGATAAAAATCCCAAGATACAGAGGTTCCTAAGTTGCTTACCTCTTAGCTTTAAGGATGAAATTGAATATGATAATCCTAAAACTCTTGAGGAAGCAATGTTGAAGGCTAATTTCTGTTATGAACAAAGCAAAAATAAAAGAGAAGGTGTACCTAACTGGAAAGTTAAAAGATCAAATAACTTTGGACAAAGAAGAAAGAGTTTTAAGTTCAACATAAATTTTGGAAATAATTCTCGGAATTATCCTAAAAATAATTACAAAGGGACAAGCTTTAAGGGTAATACAAAGCATAATTTTTTAGCAGTAAAGAACAAAGACTTACCTAATACATATGTTAAAAATGTTGAACAAAGAGAACCTGTAAAAAGTTGGGAATGTCAAGGACCTCATTATGCAAATGATTGTCCGAATAGAAAGAGAAATTTCAGCAATGTGCATACAGTACAGGAAGAAGCAATTGTTGGTGACATAGAAAACGAGACGCCAAGAATTAATGCAACATTGGAGAATCGACAGGCTGATCACCAAACATCTATGGTTGAAATAGAAGGTATGATAAAGAACAAACCAATTTATATTTTGATAGATCTAGGTGCTAGTTTAAGTTATGTGTCACCTAGTATAGTAGAAAGTTGTAATTTGCAATTGATTAAGTTTGAAAAGTCCTGGCTGGTACAATTAGCTACATGAACTAAGAGAAAAGTAGTTAGCTATGTTAAAGATTGTGAAATGTTTATGAGTCAATTCAAAACTCAAGTGAATTTCAATGTGTTACCTCTAGGATCATATGATGTTTTAATAGGTATGGACTGGTTGGAAAAATGCAGTGTAGTTTTAAATTGTTTTGAGAAAACGTTTAAATGGTTAAATGAAAAAGGAGAAACAGTCATAGTGAAAGGAATTCCCAGGAAAGTTTCTGTTAGACAACTTTCAGCCTTAAAAATGAAAAAGTCTAATCGTAAAGGTTACAAAGTTTTTGATGTACATGTAAATAATGATGAAAATATAAATGAAAAAGATAAATTAAAATTTGAATACATACCAATCTTAAAGGATTTTTCAGATGCATTCCCGGAAGAGATTTCAGGATTACCTCTGAAAAGATCAGGATTGGATTTTACTATTGAGTTGGTACCTGGAGCTGCACCAAATTCAAAGGCTCCTTACCGGATGAATATCCTAGAAATTAATGAATTAAAACTACAACTACAGGATTTAATAGATAAAAATTATATAATACCGAGTGTATCCCCTTGGGGAGAACCTGTCATATTTGTTAAAAATAAAGACGCTACCTTACACTTGTGTATAGATTATCGTCAATTAAACAAGATGACAATTAAAAACAAATATCCATTGCCCCGCACATATGATCTATTTGATCAGATACGTGGAGCAACGATATTCTCAAAGATAGACTTGAGATCTAGATATCATCAATTCAAAATTAAAGATGAAGACATATTTAAAACTTCATTTAGAACCTGTGACGGGAATTATGAGTAAATTTAGTTATGCCTTTTGGGATAACAAATGCTCCAACATCTTTTATGTGTTTAATGAACAATGTCCTCAGTAAATACTTAGATAAATTCGTAATTATCTTTATCGATGACATACTGATTTATTCAAAAACAAAGGAAGAACATGATGAACATTTACAGATAATATTACAATTCCTAAGAGAACATAAATTATATATTAAATTCAGTAAATGCGAATTCTTTAAAGATAAGATACAATACTTATGCCATGTGATATCCAAAGAAGAGATATCAGTGGATCCGAATAAAATAAGAGCGATAATGGAATGGCATGTTCCTAAGGATGTATCAAATGTACGATCATTCATGGGGATTACAAGTTATTATCAAAAATTCATAGAAGGATTTTCGAAGATCGCGAATCCCATAACATCCTTAAAGAAAAGTGGAAAGTGATTTGTATGGGATTTAAACTGTGAAGAAAGATTTAAAAATTTAAAAGAATTATTAACTACCACACCTATCTTGAAAATAGAAGATCCATACAAATACTTTGTTGTATGCACTGATGCGTGCAATGACGGTCTAGGTGGAGTTTTAACACAAGAAGGACATGTAATAGCATATGAATCAAGAAAGTTAAAAATAAATGAAAATAATTATGATACCTACGATTTAGTGTTGGTTTCCGTAATCCATGCCTTGAAAACGTGGAGCCATCATCTAATCGGTAGAATATTTCTATTAATGTCTGATAACATAAATTTAAAATGTTTGTTTGATCACCAAAATATAAACACAAGGAACGCAAGATGGTTAGATTTCCTTAGCGAGTACAATTTTGAAATTAAAAATATAAAAGGAAAAGAGAATAAGCTGGCTGATGCCTTGAGAAGAAACTCAAATCTAAATTTTATAGCCGTTGTTAGCAACTGTAAAGCAGAATTGGAAAATAATTTTGAAGATGGAATAAAAATGGATAAAAATTATCAAAATTTAAGAGAAAAAGAGAAAATGAATCTGAAAATATAAAAACAGATTTCAGTTTTAATGAAAAAGGTTTAATACTGTATAAAAATAGAGTATATGTACCTAATGTACCAGAAATTAAATTGTTGATCTTGAACGAAGTGCATAAGAGTCCTTACTCAGGACATCCTGGTTACCAAAAAATGATAACAATGCTAAGAAAAGATTATTTTTGGCCTAATATGAAGAATTAGGTAGCTGAATATATAGCTAGGTGTATTGAATATCAACAGGTTAAAGCTGAGCATCAACACCTAGCAGGTCTATTGCAACCATTACCAATTCCAGATTGGAAATGGGAAATTATCAGCATAGATTTTATAACAGGACTGCCTAAAAATAAAAAATCAAAATGATTATGTGATGGTAGTAGTAGACAAACTTAGCAAGGAAACTCACTTTATACCTGTTAAATCTACTTGTAAGGAAATTAATATTGCTGATGTATTTATGAAAGAAGTTTTTCATTTGCATGGAATTCCTAAGATAATAATTTCTGATAGAGATTCTAAGTTTACTGGAAATTTCTAGAAGTCATTGTTTAAAGGATTGGACACTAAATTAAATTTTAGTACAACTTATCATCTGCAAATGGATGGACAAACTGAAAGAGTAAATCAAGTTTTAGAAAATATGCTTAGGATGTATGTTAGGGATCAACTAAACAAATGGGAAGAATATTTGCACTTAGTTGAGTTTGCTTATAACAATCATTATCAAGCTTCAACTAAACTTTTTCCTTTTGAAATACTGTATGGTAGGAAGTGTAATACTCCCATTTCATGGAGTAATCCAGTCGATAGATTAATGTTAAGACATGAATTGTTGAAAGAAATGGAAGTAACAATGAAATAGGTACAAAGAAATCTGAAAATTGCACAAGACAGACAGAAGAGTCATGCAGACCTTAAAATAACTCAGAAAGAATTCCAAGTAGGTGAGCATGTCTTTGTCAACGTAAAACCCAAAAAAATATCCTTTAAGTTGGGGAGTTGTGCTAAATTAACACCTAGGTATTGTGGACCATTTGAGATATTATCAAGAGTTGGACCAATCGCTTACCAGTTAGCTTTGCCACCTAATCTTAAAATACATAACTTGTTTCATATTTCTATATTACTAAAATATGTACATGATTCTACCCATGTAATTGATTGGAATGTTATCTAGGTAGAACTAGAAGGATATTTTCAGGTGGAACCAGACTGTATCCTCGATAAGAGAGAAAATTTTCTCCGAAATCGCACCATTGGACAGGTATTAGTGCAATGGAAGCACCTTAGTACAGATGAAGAAACCTGAGAATTGGAGAGTCATATGCAGGAAGCATATCGGATTTTGTTTCAAGAAGACTCAGAAGATACTTGAGCAACATCGAGGATGATGTTGAACTTAAGAGGGGGTGTTTGTAACCCACATAGAGCTTAACATTTTATGTTGTGGAAAAACATTATTTTAAAATTTATCGTAAAGTTTTATGTTGTTGACCAAAGATGGTTAAACATGACTGTAATTGAATATTTTTATTATTTAATAAATAAAAAGGAGAGACTTATATCCAAAGGTACTGTTGAAGAGTCTTCACTGACCCACTAGGAGGAATGATAAGTGTAGATTGCAGAAGCTACAGATCTCTAAAACAACATTTACTTTCCAGCTGATGCGGGAGGCATCCTCCCTCAAACAGTGGTCATGTTCCCCAAAGATAAGGAAAACTGAGCAGGTGGCTCATTAATTATAAAACTGACCTAAAGACCTAGGCAAGAAATATAACCATCGAATGAGAAGGTGGTTCATTAATTAAAAAACTGACCTAAAGACCTAGGCAAGCAATATAACCATCGAATGAGCAGGAGGCTTACTACACTAGATTTTGTGGATTTGTTGTTTACTGGAAAGTTAAGCACACAAAGATTCAATGAGGGGAGATTTGAAATAGAATTGTGGTTAAGTGACTGAACAGAATAGAAGTTGAAGCATAGAGTATTCTACACTTTGCCTT
Organism: Larix kaempferi; assembly: GCA_027924585.1. Taxonomy (NCBI): domain Eukaryota; kingdom Viridiplantae; phylum Streptophyta; class Pinopsida; order Pinales; family Pinaceae; genus Larix; species Larix kaempferi. The sequence continues at coordinate 2,511,301 of BSBM01001360.1, forward strand.
TATCCTGGTGGTTCAGTGAATAGGCTCGGGGGTTCTAGGAAAGTGATTTGGCTATGCTGGAAGCAGGTTAGGACGAACAATGACCTTTGGAGTGTGTTGTCTTCTATTATTTTTCAAGTTCCTCACTGTCATATTTTCTTACAGATACATGTTTAGTAGTTGTTGATAGTTAAATTACTATTATGGGTTTCTATGTTGTCAGTAGTACTGTTAGTACTTAAATGAAGAATATAAAATATAGATTAATTACAGGAGAAATGACTATTATTGTTTAGACAGAAGTATAATAGTAATCGAGTATTTGAATCCTCAAGTAGACTGTTAACAGTTAAATTTCACACCAAGAAGTCTATCAATATTTAGAATAATCTTATCTGTATAATATAGAAGTTTAGGTTAGTTTTTGCAAACAATCCTACATAGGTAGCTACGTGCAGGACCTATATATATATAAACAATTATCATCGTAAACCAAAGACTACATTCTGAATGCAAAATATCACATATTAACTATATATATAAATTTCACACCTATTTGCATATTATACATATACTTACAAATACCATTTAGTATAGAGATCGAATAACTATTATTGAAACACATAATACTTCCTAAAAATATAAATGTAGTTATACAAAAGTATGGAATTCATGCTATAAGGAAATTATACATATCACGCACAAATAAAATTTTAAATCATTATTTAAATTAATAAACAACTAAAACCTAAATCTCCACCCAGCTGAAAGGCTATCAAATGGTATAGTTTTTAACCGCTTGAGTAAGAAAACAAGTAATCAGATCTCATTCAAATGTCGGAACCATTATTCAAATATAGCAACAAAACTGTAACACATTCGTTGTATACAGAAGTAGGGTTAAAATATTTATATACAGTCAAGTTTAAAACCCTAAAAAACAAGTTTTGAAAAGATTGAAAATTACAGAGAGCCATTGTCGCCTTGTTGGAAAAACGAATCCATTCTTTTAATATAATAGAGTATACATTTCCATATCTAGGGCATCGCCCAAAATCGATATCAATTTATTTATAACCTGATACATAAACAAAAATAACAACAATAGGTTAAATAGAGCCATCGTCGACATCATTGGTAAAAATACACTACTCATCGATATAACCGAGAACACTTTTGCGCTTAGGGCTTTCCCAGTTTTTAAATAAAAACAAACTCATTATTTCATTATAGCAAACAGAACCATTATCTCCATAAATAGCAAGGATCCATTCTCAAATTGTTATAATCAAGTACACTTTACGATTAGGGCCTTGCCCCAAATTAATAAACGAATCCACTATTTCATTTTTAAACAAACAAAACTTCAATATTATTGCCGTAAGTAGAAATAATTACCTTTGGAATCCCATGTAAGCGAAATATTTTCTTCATAAAAACATCTGCAATGTTAACATCTTTGAAAGTAGTCTTACCAGGAATAAAATGCACAGATTTACTAAGTTTATCCACAACCACCATTATTGAGTCATTCTGTTTCTGATTCTTAGGTAAACCTGTAATAAAATCAATACTTATAATTTCCCACTTCCATTTTGGAATTGGCAATGGCTACAATAAGCCACCTGGGTGTTGATGTTCAGCCTTAATGGTCTAACATTCGAAAAACCTAGCTATGTACTCAGTCACTTCAATTTTCATGCTGGGACAAAAATAATCCTTCCTTAACATACTTATCATTTTCTGATAACCAGGATGTCCCGAATAAGGACTTTTATGAACTTATCCAAAATCAACAGTTTAACCTTTAACACATTAGGTACATAAATTCTGTTTTTATATGTCATTAGGCCTTTTTCATTAATGATGTATTATGTTATTAAATTTTCAAATAAATTTGCAGCAACCTTATCATGCAATTTTTGATAATTTTCATCTTGCTTAATTCCTTCGTCGATCTGATTTTCCAGATCTATCTTAAATGTGTTGATTGCTACCACAAAACTTAATTTGGCATTTCTTCTCAAGGAATCAACAACTTTGTTTTCTTTACCCTTAATGTGTTGAACTTCGAAATCATACTCGCTAAGGAAAGCTAGCCACCTAGCCTACCTTGCGTTAAGATTTGTTTGATCCAACAAGTATTTTAATCTTTATTATCTGTCATTAATGTGAACTTTCTTCCAATCAAGTGATGGCGCCACATTTTCAGTGCATGTATCATGGCTTCCAGCTCTAGATTTTAAGTTGCGTAATTCTTTTCATGGATTTTTAACTTTCTAGACTCAAAAGCAATAGCATGACCTTCTTGAGTTAAGACCCCACCAAGTCCATAGTTTCACGCATCAGTGCATACAACGAAGTCTTTGTTAGGATCAACAATTTTTAATATAGGTGCTGTTGTTAATAACTCTTTTAACTTCTTAAAAATTTCTTTGCATTTTTTATCCCAGACGAATTTCTTCGCCTTCTTCTGCAAAGAAGTTACGGGATTCACAATTCTAGAGAATCCTTCAATAAACTTTCTGTAGTATCTTGTTATTCCCATAAATGACTATACGTCAGTTATGTCTTTAGGGATAGGCCATTCGTTAATTGCTCTTATTTTAGCTGGGTCAACAGAAATTCCATCTTAAAGATTATGTGACCTAAGTACTGTATTTTATCTTTATAAAAGTCACATTTACTGAACTTAACATAAAGTTGATGTTCTCTTAACACTTGCAGAATTATTCTTAAATGTTCGTCGTGCTCTTCTTTAGTTTTTGAATAGATTACAATATCATCAATGAACACGATTACAAACTTATCTAAGTACTTATGCAGAACATTATTCATTAAGCACATGAACACTGTCGATGCATTAGTTATCCCAAAAGGCATAACTACGAACTCGTAGTGCCCATAACGAGTTCTGAAAGCAGTTTTGAAAATGTCTTCATCCTTTATTCTAACTTGATGATATCCAGACCTTAAATCAATTTTAGTGAATATCTCTGCTCCCCGTACCTGATCAAATAGATCGTCAATGCGGGGCAAGGGATATCGATTTTTAATTGTCATTTTATTAAGTTGACGGTAATCTATGCATAGTCGCGTGGTACCATCCTTCTTTTTAACAAAGATAATTGGTGCTCCCCAAGGAGACACACTAGGCCTTATGTAGTTTTTATCTATTAATTATTTCAGCTGAGATTTTAGTTCATTTAACTCCAGAATATTCATTCTGTAAGGAGCCTTTGAGTTTGGTACCGCACTCGGTACTAACTCAATGGTGAAATCAAGTTCCCTTTTCGGAGGTAGTCCTCGAATTTCTTCTGGGAATACATCAGAAAAGTCCCTAAGGATGGGTATATCTTCTAGTTTTATCTTATCTTCTTTAGATGAACATTCGTCATTAATAACATTCATAGCAAACATTTTACATCCCTTTCTTGCAGCTCTCTTTACTTGTAAAGCAAAAATTTGTCTTACAGATGTTTTCCTAGGAATTCCTTTTACCGTTTCAATATTACCTTCACTACTCAAACAAGTAAAATATTTTTCATAACAGTTGAGTACTACTCAATGTTGTTCAAGCCAATCCATGCCAATTAACAGATCATATGACCCTAATGGAAAATATTCAAATTAACTTGTGTTTTCAGCTGACTCATAAGTACATCACAACCTTTTACAAATTTTGTAACCTTTCTTTTAGTACCTATTGCTAGCTCAACTAACCATGAATTATCAAATTTTTCTACCTTTAACTTGCAAATTTTCACTAAATCAGGTGAAATGTAACTCAGACTTGCACCTGGATGTATTAAAATTGAAATAGATTTGTTTTGTATCATACCTTCGATTTCGACCATAGACGTTTGATTGTCTACTTGACGATTTTCCAACGCTTCATTTATCCTGGGCATTTCTCTTGCTACATCGCCAACTATCGGCTCTGCTTGTATGGTGTGAATGTTGTTGACTATCTTTCTATTGTGTGGGCATTGAGCTCTAGTGTGGGGTCCACCGCAGTCATAACACTTCAAAGGTGCCCTCTGTTCAGCATTTATGGTGTTGTTATTTTTATTGTTGTTATTATTATTAGGGACATTCCTTGCAACAATAAAGTTATGTGGTGCATTACCCCTGTAATTATTATTATTTGGAAAATTTCTGTTATTAAAATTTTTCTTAAAACTTCTAGAATTCTGATTATAACTTTTCTTTTTATGCTCAAAATTATTAGACTTATTAATTCTCCAACTTGATACACCTTCTCTTCTCTTGTTCTATTCAAAAGAGAAATTAGCCTTCCTCGTGGCTTCTTCAAGAGTTGACGGGTTATCGTACTCAATTATGTCCTTTATGTGGAAGGGTAAACAACTTAGAAACCTTTGTATCTTAGGATTTTCTTCAGCTAGGTAAGGTAAATACCTTAACAAGCTGAGAAATTTGCTGCATAACTCCTTCACGGTGATTGAACACAAACTTTTTCTTAAGCATGTTCTTAAATGTACTCCATTTTATGTCTTTGTCCTTAAGATTTTTAAATCTTTTTACATCTTGCCACCAAATGTTTTCCCTTCCAGTCAGATTGTAGATGGACATCATTGCTTTTAATTGCGATGAATAGTTATAAATATAAAAGTACTTCTTCATTCTAGACAACCATGCTTCATCTTCCTCTCCCTTTTCATTTTCTCCATTAAAAGTTGGAGGTTTTATCTTTTTAAACTCTCCTAAAATTTGTTCATAATTTTTACGCATTTTCTTAGGACCACAGTCACTGTCACTACTATCCTGATCAGAGTTATATTTCCTGCGATAAATTTCATCATCAGATTCAGAAGAAGAAGACTTAATTTCAATTTATAATATTTAGCTTTCTTATCTCTATGTTTGTAGGACATTGTCCCACATTCAGTTTTTATTCTCTCATCTTTTTCATCTTGATGGTACTTTTCGAGCAGAATCTAATTTAATTCCTCTTGTGCTCTTAAAATCCTTTCGTTTTCTTCTTTAACTCTTTTTATTTTAGATTTTAAATCCTTAACAGTACGGAATAATTCAAATGATTGATTATTGAGTTCTACGTAGATTCCTTCATTAATATTTCCCTGTTCGTTATTATTACGTTCATTATGAGGAGATCTTTCCTCTGCTGATTCTTCCGGTATATCCATACCTGCAAATTAAACGTCAAACTATTCTGTACAAAAAAAAAATTAAATAAAAGTTAGTAACTAAGTTTTTTTGTTTTCATTTTCGGTTTTGCGCGCGTGAGCCTATTTCAGGCCTAGAGTTTGAACTCGCGCTCTGATACCACATGTAACACCCCGAAAATTCATAAAAAATTAAAATATTTTAAGAAGGCATTTATGACAAATGTTAATGTGCGGAAGTAAAATAAATGTCGAACTTTTGAATTAATGCACTATTACTGATAATGTCTTTTCATAATTTTTGAAACATATTACGACAATACTTTGCTTATGCTAAACTCTGAAATTATGTGATGTAATTATGTTTACTTGTGATACAGTTTTCTTTATATGTGCTGACAGTTTGCTTTCTGATGGTGATGAAGGGGTCATATGAGGTACCCTTAGGCTTACTTAACTATGTAGCTAAAGCACTTGAATCTTGATGTTGCAGAACACAGGTATGGGTGATAAATTCAAGTTATCCTATAGTAATGTTCTGCATTCCGTATTGTATTATAAAACTACAGAAAGGATTATATTCACTTCGTCAAGTCAGGTATCTTAGTGAGCTTCATGTAAATGTCATCCCGGTTGGTTTTGATTTAATTATAGTTTGAAGATCTACCTCTGTAATTAACTACAAAAGGAGAAGTACCTTCTTATGAAAACTAGTTTAAGGAAGCTATCTTTGTAGTTCATAACATATGTCTTAACCACTTCCATGCAGATGTCATTATACTTAATCAACGTAATGTCTAGGTTATTTGTTCAATATTAAAGGATCAAGGAAAACATCATCTTACTATATGTAACAAATCTTCTATGCTATTTTTACAGTGATATAATTATATCGTGGTTTTTATTATGCACAATGATTTGGTATAGTATGACAATACCTATATAGTTAAAAGTGTGCATTGGTGAAATATAAACTATATGCCAAATATCATTCATTTTCTATATTGCGTAAACTATGTGCAAATACTATGCATTTCCTACATGCATAAACTATAAGTAAATACTATGCATTTCCTACAATGCATAAACTATATGCAAGGTCCAAGATATGAAACAATATGATATATGAACATCATATGAAACTCTAAACATATGCTCGATGCTTAGTAAATACAACACCAAGGTTGTAAACTATGGACTTACATTATTATGTGTTATGATAGGTTGCAAACATAATCTTCGTGCCAAAACTCTGATAAGTACAAGGTATTAAATTCATAGTGGTTATACGTTGGCAAGTCATTCGTGTCCAGTCTGAGCATTAAAATCTCCTATCTACTACCTTGGTGGATATCTCAGTGGCTGCTGACGTGGATACTGTCACGTGAAGGCTTTGCAAGGAATATTCCAATGTCATCAAGCTATGCAATGTTAGACCTATAAGTATACTGAGCTGGACTACATGGTGGAAGTAGTAATTAATGTGGTCTTAAAAGTGGTTGATGCTCATAATACGATGTGCTTTGGTGGTAGGATCTCCACCATTGATCTTGTGATGCCCTCAGGTTTTGGACTAAACCCTAGGCTTCCACTATGTCTCGTCGATGTTGTTTCCTTGGCATTCATTTGTGTTTTAGAGAGAGGCCGAACAGCCCGCGAATGTATAGGGTTTGTTAGCAGGTTTTTGGAAGCACCTCTTCCAGGTTTTGAACCTATGACCGATTACTTAAAAGACTTCCACAATGTAGTTTCAGGTTCGAGCCAATCCTTTGCTATGTTACTGGTGTTTTGTAAGGGAAATGGTGCTCTCGTCAGTTGCAGGTGCAAACGTACAACACAGGTTTCTTTTGTTGATGGTAAGTCTCAGTTTATAAATCATGGAACCTATGTATGTTTTTTTTTTTTTTTAATGGTTCTAATCACTGTGTTGTTGTACTATTAGGTACTCTCGGCATTGACTTGCAAGGTTGACAAAAAGCTTAGGATGTAGTCTCAGGCATCCTGGTGATACCTCGTGGCCTTTTCATGGTACTTCGAACTAAGTTCTTGGCCAGGTGCCAATTTGTACTGGATGTTCGAGACTTTTGTTTTGATGTTTAGGGTTTTAATCACTCAGTGACTGTAAAATATTTTTGAGCCAAATGGCAAAGTGTAAAGTACAGGGAGGAGAAATCCTCTACCTATTACTTATTGTTTTCTCATTGCAAAATTCGAACCTTGGCGATAATAAATATGTTTGTATTCTGGAAATGTGTTCTGTGTATTCGTCAAACAATGGTTTGTTTTCACTGCGTGGATATTAAGATCCAAGTTTATTGTTAACGCGTGGCTGTATGTCAATAGTTGTAGGGTTTTTGCAAACTCTAGATAGTCTGTTTTTAATGAACTGTTTAAAGAATTGTGCCTGGAAGTAAAGCTATGTGTTATTTAAATTCGATGTTTGTTGTAAATAGTTAATGGCTGAAAGCCAAAGGCTAAATGCCTCGTTTGGTAAATTTAAACCCTAATACCTACTCTGCTTCGATGTACGGAAAGTGTTTACGGCCTTGAGACCTTGGTTCGGTATATGACTATGATGTTGAAATGATTAAAGTGTTGAGAGATGAGAGGCTTGGTCCTTTGAACTGTAATTTCGACTCAGTTTTGTTTTAAATACAAGAATGTTATCGATGGTTAGTTGATTTTTTTATCATAAGATGACTATTTTTATTTTGTTTAGAGCTGGGTTATTATCCCAAGCTTGTTCTGTAAAAGAACTGATGTTTATTAGGTTGAAGGGCTATAGTATTTTCGTCAATAAAAATTTTCCTGTGTTAGGATTACAACTGTATAGGATGTTACTGTATAAATATAAAGTATAAGGCATAGTGCCTTAGTCGAAAATCTATTTCAGTGAAGTCTATGTTTTATAGGGGTTTTGGTTACTAGTGTTGATATAATGAAAGTATAGAGATGATGGTAAAAGTGTTAATCAGTCCTGTTTACTCTATTTGTATTGATAGTTGTTTTCAATCGTGAATGTTGGTAACTGTTTTGATATTAAATAAATATTGATGAATGTCTGAAGTGAAATTCTAGTACTATAATCTTTGGAAAGAAAAGAAAAGAAAAGAATGCATATAGTATTTATCTACTGTAAGGTAGCAGTTGACCTACAATGAAACCTTAGGTTTTGTGCAGAATGAAAGATATTTTACTTCTATTGCTATAATGTATTAGAATGTTTGTATAAAATGAATTTTTAGTATATTTTCTGAAACTAAACATAAAATAAATTGAATAGCATAATATAACAGATAAGGGAAATTCTAGTAAAGACATAACAACATTGAGTCTATTCAATCACTGCATACCATTTATCTATTTTAATTTTTCCTTCCCTGTACTAGAGTATGGTACAGAAAATAGTAAGTGGAAAAATACAGGGAATACATTTCTTCAATCATTTCATATACTTAATCATCATTCTACAAAATCATAACCAAATTAGAAATCAAACAACTATTTCTGCATGATGATAACTACTAGTCTTTAAATAACGAATATTAATTCTTCAATTATAGAAAATAAATTAACTAATTAGGAACTGAAATAACAAGTAGAACCTGTAACTGTAGATAGGGTGGACAAACACCCAAGCAGGCCCATTCCTCCCAACCTTCTCCAGAAGAAGCAGCCAAAATCACTTGCTCCTTTTGAACCCTCAAGCCTGTTTACTGAACCACTAGGTAGAAGACTCTGTGTAGAAGCAAGGCACTCAGGTTGTATAACCAGCAATCAGTAGAGACTTGCCATACACCTCAATCGCTACACTCAGCAGTAAAACTATGCACTCAGCAGTAAAAACTTTGCACTCAGCAATAAACAAGGCAGACTTACACCATGATCAAAAACATAGTTTTTCCCCTCATTGAATCTCTTGTGTGCATACAACAGAACCACAAGGTAAGTTTCCTTGTCATGAAAAGTGTTGAACCTCAGTCCAAATTCGATGGCTCTTAAAAAGATGTCTAGGTCTTTTTGGTGGCCAGTTTTCAATAAATGAGCCTCAAGCTCCAGTCCCATCTTTCAGGGCACTATGACCACAATTCAAGAGAGTTGTCCAATACCAACAGCTAGTTACTTTCCTCATGATGCTACCACTTTTCCATTGCTGTCTACCCTAGATTCCATTCCACCTAGTGGATCAGTAAACACTCTTTCAATAGTTCTCCTTGGGTGATTGTCTCCTATTTTATTTATTTAATTAATAATATTGTGCAATTACAGTCATCCTTGGACACTTGTCGAAATAGAAAACTTTACAATAAAAGTTAAGATAATGTCTTCTTTAAACATAAAATGTTTTCAGCAAAGGGGTATGTTACAAACACCCCCACTTAAGCTGAACATCGTCCTCGATGTTGCTTATTCTTCGTCAGAGCCTCCCTGGAACAGAACTGGATATGCTGCCCGCACGTTACTTTCCAGTTCCCAGGTAGCTTCATCGGAGATAAGGTGCTTGCATTGCACCTTTACCTACCCTATGGTACGATTCCGGATTATAATTTCCCTCCTGTCGAGAATACAGTCCGGTTCCACCTGAAAATATCCTTTGGGTTCCACCTTTATGTCATTCCAATTCAGCACATGAGTAGCATTGTGCACATACTTCTTTAAAACATAAATGTGAAAAACATTATGGATTCTTAAAGTAGATGGCAAAGCCAACTGATATGCAACAAGTCCAATCCCTGATAGGACTTCAAATGGTCCACAGTACCTTGGTGCTAGTTTAGCACAACTCCCAAGCTTAAAAGAAATTTTATTGGGTTTTACCTTTACAAAGACATGATCTCCAACCTGAAATTTTCTTTCTGTGCATTTCAGATATGCATAACTTTTTTTCCTATCTTGTACAACTTTTAAGTTTCCTTGTACCTGTTTCACAGTTAGCTCCATCTCTTTTAACAAATTTGGTCCTAACATTAATCTGTCCACAGGGTTATCCCAAGAAATAGGAGTACAACATTTTCTTCCATATAAAATCTCAAATGGACTAAGTCTAGCAAATGCTTGGTAATGATTATTGTATGCAAATAGTCTTCCCACTTAGTTGGCTGATCTTTAACATACATTCTTAACATGTCTTCTAAAATATGATTAACCCTTTCAGTCTGTTCATCAGTTTGTGGATGGAAAGAAGTACTGAAATTTAATTTAGTATTTAAACCCTTAAACAATGCTGTCCAAAAATTTCCAGTAAACTTGGAGTCTCGGTCAAAAATAATTACCTTTGGAATCCCATGTAAGCGAAAGATTTGCTTCATAAACACATCTGCAATGTTAGAAGCTTTGAAAGTAGTCTTAACAGGAATAAAATGAGCAGATTTACTAATTTTATCCACAACCACCATTATTGAGTCACTTTGTTTCTGATTCTTCGGTAAACCTGTAATAAAATCAATACTTATAATTTCCCACTTCCATTCCGGAATTGGCAATGGCTACAATAGGCTAACTAGGTGTTGATGTTCGGCCTTAATGGTCTGACATTTGAAACACCTAGCTATGTACTCAGTCACTTCATTTTTCATGTTAGGCCAAAAATAATCCTTCCTTAACATAGTTATCATTTTCTGATAACCAGGATGTCTCGAATAAGGACTTTTATGAACTTCATCCAAAATCAACAGTTTAACCTTTGACACATTAGGTACATAAATTCTATTTTTATATGTCATTAAGCCTTTTTCATTAATGTTGTATTCCGTTATTAAATTTTCAGATAAATTTGCAGCAACCTTATCATGCAATTTTTGATAATTTTCATCTTGCTTAATTCCTTCTTCGATCTAATTTTTCAGATCTGTCTTAAATGTGTTGATTGCTGCCACAAAACATAATTTGGCATTTCTGCTCAAGGCATCAACAACTTTGTTTTCTTTACCCTTAATGTGTTGAATTTTGAAATCATACTCGCTAAGGAATGCTAGCCACCTAACTTTCCTTGCGTTAAGATTTGTTTGATCCAACAAGTATTTTAAACCTTTATTATCTGTCATTAATGTGAAATTTCTTCAAATCAAGTGATGGCGCCACATTTTCAGTGAATGTATCACTGTTGCCAGCTCTAGATCATAAGTTGCGTAATTCTTTTCATGGATTTTTAACTTTCTACACTCAAAAGAAACAGCATGACCTTCTTGAGTTAAGACCCCACCAAGTCCATTGTTGCACGCATCAGTGCATACAACGAAGTCTTTGTTAGGATCAGCAATTTTTAATATAGGTGCTGTTGTTAATAACTCTTTAACTTCTTAAAACTTTCTTCACATTTTTTATCCCAAATGAATTTCTTCCCCTTCTTCTGCAAAGAAGTTATGGGTTTCGCAATTCTAGAGAATCCTTCAATAAACTTTTTGTAGTAACCTGTTATTCCCATAAATGACCGTACGTTAGTTACGTCTTTAGGGACAAGCCATTTGTTAATTGCTCTTATTTTATCCGAGTCAACATAAATTCCGTCTTAAAGATTATGTGACCTAAGTACTGTATGTTATCTTTATAAAAGTCACATTTACTGAACTTAGCATAAAGCTGATGTTCTCTTAACACTTGCAGAATTATTTTTAAATGTTTGTCGTGCTCTTCTTTAGTTTTTGAATAGATTAGAATATCATCAATGAACACAATTACAAAATTATCTAAGTACTTATGCAGAACATTATTCATTAAGCACCTAAACATTTCCAGTGCGTTAGTTAGCCCAAAAGGCATAACTACGAACTTGTAGTGCCCATAACGAGTTCTGAAAGCAGTTTTGAAAATGTCTTTATCCTTTATTCTAACTTGATGATATCCAGACCTTAAATAAATTTTAGTGAATATCTTTGCTCCGCGTACTTGATCGAATAGATCATCAATGCGGGGCAAGGGATATTAATTTTTAATTGTCATTTTATTAAGTTGACGGTAATCTATGCACAATCGCATGGTACCGTCCTTCCTTTTAACAAAGATAATTGGTGCTACCCAAGGAGACACACTAGGCCTTATGTATTTTTTATCTATTAATTCTTTCAGTTGATATTTTAGTTCATTTAACTTTAGAATATTCATTCTGTAGGGAGCCTTTGAGTTTTGTACCACACCCGATACTAACTCAATGGTGAAATCAAGTTCCCTTTTCGGAGGTAGTCCTGGAATTTCTTCTGGGAATACATCAGAAAAGTCCCTAAGGATAGGTATATCTTCTAGTTTTATCTTATCTTCTTTAGATGAACATTTGTCATTAATAACATTCACAACAAAGATTTACAGCCCTTTCTTGCAGCTCTCTTTACTTGTAAAGCAGAAATTTGTCTTACAGATGTTTTCCTAGGAATTCCTTTTACCGTTTCAGTATTACCTTCACTACTCAAACAAGTAAAAGATTTTTCATAACAGTTGAGTACTACTCTATGTTGCTCAAGCCAATCGATGCAATTAACAAATCATATGACCCTAATGGAAAAAAATTCAAATTAGCTTGCGTTTTCAGCTAACTCATAAGTACATCACAACCTTTAACAAATTATGTAACCTTTCTTTTAGTGCCTGTAGCTAGCTGAACTAACCATGAATTATCAAATTTGTCTACCTTTAACTTGCAACTTTTCACTAAATCAAGTGAAATGTAACTCAAACTTGCACCTGGATCTATTAAAATTGAAATAGATTTTTTTGTATCATACCTTCGATTTCGACCATAGATGTTTGATGGTTTGCTTGATGATTTTCCAGTGCTACATTTATCCTGGGCATTTCTCTTGCTACATCACCAACTGTCGGCTCCGCTTGTATGGTGTGAATGTTGTTGACTGTATTTCTGTTGCATGGGCATTGAGCTCTAGTGTGGTGTCCACCGTAGTCATAACACTTCAAAGGTGCTCTCTATTCAGCATTTCTAGTGTTGTTATTATTATTAGGCACATTCCTTGCAACAGTAAAATTTTGTGGTGGATCACCCCTGAAATTATTATTACTTGGAAACATTTTGTTATTAAAATTTTTCTTAAAACTTCCAGAATTCTAATTATAACTTTTCTTTTTATGCTCAAAATTATTACAATTATTACTTCTCCAACTCGATACACCTTCTCTTCTCTTGTTCTGTTCAAAAGAGAAATTAGCCCTCCTCATGGCTTCTTCAAGAGTTGAGGGGTTATCGTAATGAATTTTGTCCTTTATGTGGAAGGGTAAACAGCTTAGAAACCTTTGTATCTTAGGCTTTTCTTCAGCTAGGTAAGGTACATACCTTAACAAGCTGATAAATTTGCTGCATAACTCCTTCATGGTCATTGAACCCATCTTTAAATCATAAAATTCTTTTGACTTATCTTCATAGTACTGTTCGGACAAAAAAAATTTCTTAAACATGTTGTTAAATGTACTCCATTTTATGTCTTTATCCTTAAGATTTTTAACTCTTTTGACATCTTGCCACCAAATGTATTCCCTTCCAGTCAGATTGTATATGTCCATCTTAGCTTTTAATTGCGATGAGTAGTTATAAATCTGAAAGCACTTCTTCATTCCAGACAGCCATGCTTCAGCTGCCTCTCCCTGTTCATTTTCGCCATTAAAAGTTGGAGGTTTTATCTTTTTAAACTCTCCTGAAATTTGTTTATAATTTTTACGCATTTTCTTAGGACCACAGTCATTGTCACTACTGTCCTGATCAGAGTTATATTTCCTACGATAAATTTCATCATCAGATTCAGAAAAAGAAGAGTCACTTTCAGTTTTATAATATTTAGCTTTCTTATCTCTGTGTTTGTAGGACATTGTTCCAGATTCAGTTTTTACTTCTGTTCTTTTATCTTTTTCATCTTGATGGTACTAGCAGAATCTGATTTAATTCCTCTTGCGCTCTTAAAATCCTTTCGTTTTCTTCTTTAACATTTTTTATTTCAGATTTTAAATCCTTAACAGTACGTAATAATTCAGATGATTGATTATTGAGTTCTATGTAGATTCCTTCATTAATATTTTCCTGTTCGTTATTATTACGTTCAGTATGAGGAGATATGTCCTCTGCTGATTCTTCCAGTATATCCATACCAGCAAATTAAACGTAAAACTATTCTATACAAAAAAAAAATTAAATAAAAGTTAGTAACTACGTTTTTCTATTTTCATTTTATGTTTTGTGCGCGTGATCCTATTTCAAGCCTAGAGTTTGAACTCGCGCTCTGATACCACATGTAACATCCTGAAAATTCATAAGAATTTAAAAAATTTCTAAGAAAGCATTTACGACAAATGTTAATGTGCGGAAGTAAAATAAATGTCGTACTTGTGAATTAATGCACTATTACTGATAACGTCTTTTCATAATTTTTGAAACATATTACAACAATACTTTGCTTATGCTAAACTCTGAAATTATGTGATGTAATTATGTTTACTTGCGATACAGTTTTCTTTATATGTGCTGACAGTTTGGTTTCTGACGGTGATGAAGGGGTCCTATGGGGTACCCTGAGGCATACTTAGCTATGTATCTAAGGCATTTGAATCTTGATGTTGCAGAACATAGGTAAGGGCGATAAATTCAAGTTATCCTACAGTAATGTTCTGCATTTCGTATTGTATTATAAAACTATAGAAAGGATTATCTTCCCTTCGTCAAGTCAGGTATCTTAGTGAACTTCATGTAAACGTAATCCTGGTTGGTTTTGATTTAATTATATTTTGAAGATCTACCTCTATAATTAACTACAAAGCCAGAAGTACCTTCTTATGAAAACTTGTTTAAGGAAGCTGGCTTTGTAGTTCATAACATATGTCTTAACCACTTCCATGCAGATGTCATTATATTTAATCAACGTAATGTCTAGGTTATTTGTTCAATATTAAAGGATCAAGGAAAGCATCATCTTACTATATGTAACAACTCTTCTATGTTATTTGTACAGTGATATAATTATACCGTGGTTTTTATTATGCACAATGATTTGGTATAGGATGACAATACCTATATAGTTAAAAGTGTGCATTGGTGAAATATAAACTATATGCCAAATATCATGCATTTTCTATATTGCGTAAACTATGTGTGTAACGCCCCATATTTTGACTAGGCATGTTTATGAGTTAGACACCTTTCACTTTATTGCTTGTTATCTATTTGACTCAGCTAGACAGAGTGAACTATATTTTCGGCATGTTAGACATGATGATATGTTGCTACTATGTTAATGATGTTACTATATTCATGCAGTTATTAAAGTTATGATTATCATGAGATTCTTTCATTTCATAATGACAGTGTATGTTTGATAATCGTCCTGGAGGAAATGTGATATATATGATGTGGTAATTATGCTGTGATCGATTTGATGATTTTATGTGATGAAATAAATGATGCTGACAATATGGATCAGACAATGATAGAATGGAAATTATATGTTTTAGCGTTTTTGTTGATGAAATGTGAAATATATGGTGTTGTACGTGGATGCCATCCTATGATGAAATTGATAGAACTATTATATTCCATGCATACCTATGATGTGATAAAATTGTGACGTGAAATAAAATGATGTTAATGATATGGATCAATTGGTGATCGAATGGAAATGCTTGTTATAAAATGTGTATTCTGCGGAATACTAACCTACAGGACACGAGGGCTATGGGATAGCCGGATACTTGATCTGATATATGGATAAGAGCTTATACATGCAGGGAACCTTAGAAACCGAAACTGATGATATGATGACATGGACTGATAATCTCGATAGCAGCAGAGTATGATTTTATAGGGGTGTAGACCCGGTATGTTGAGAGGGATGGATGTATTGCCCACCCTATGTTCCTATGATACCCGAGGTCGTGGGAGGGTCGTGCTGAGACACGCTCCCCATGTATGTTGTGATGACGATGGTCCGATGCCTGCTAGGGGAGGATAGGTCCGCTGTTCAGCCGACGCTATCGCTCTCAAGTTCTATGTGGTCAGGTCGTTGAGTCCGACATCCACTTTTATACTAGCAGAGGGAGGATAGGGAGGATGTGGACGTAGGTTAGGATGGGAGGATATGATAGTCAGTACTGTTGAGGGTTGGGTATTCCTTGACCTGGAGTTAGTGGTAGTAGGTAGCTTTCCTTGCACCTGAAGGATTGATCAAATGTAATCATAAAAATAACGAAATGAAATCTTAAAGGTTAACTGATAAAATAACCGATGATGTTTTAATAATATCATGATGAATGCATACTTGTTCAGTTTGCATAAAGTATTAATGGTATTAGTTAGCTATTATGCATAGGAATTATGACGTATGTTTATAGTACATGTCCTTCGTGTGCATACGCTGGCCACACATGCACATTATACACATGCGCAATAATATTGGTTTACAACATATTGATCAAGATTTAGCAATGTTATAAGTTATCATACATAAGTCAGTTAAGTATTTAGTGAATGACTTAATTAGTAAAAGATTATCAAGTTCTAATATGTAAAATAAGTTAATTAGTTTTGTACGTAAACATTGTAATGAATGATTAAAGTAAGTGTCATTAATTGCAAATGTCCTCAAGTGAATGTGTCTTCAATATGAAGTATGATAGTTAAATATTAATACTAGAAGAGTGTGCTATATAATTGTTGATTATGATTAAGTAAACCATTAATTATATTTCATTATTTATACCCAGAGGTACTATGTTGACACTTATCCATTAACCAAATAAATATTTTAATTACTATTCACAATTAATTTAATTACTATTAATATTAGTTATTATTGTTATTAATATTATTATTTGATTAATGATAATAATGATAATAATCCCTATATAAAGCATAGTGGATTGAATGATTTATTAAATAGATTATTCATTTAAATTAAGGGACAGAATCATTCCAAAATAAATTAAAAAGGATTTGTTTAAAATAAATTATTGAATAATCCCACTGCTCGAGAGAAACTTGGGTGATTTAAAATAAAATGTAATCATCATTTACCTTGAAAAAGGTGTTGCATTAATGATTTGTACTTCCTAAAACCGTGACAGCTAGGGCGGTGGAGTGATAAGGAAGTTTGACTTTATGATGGAGGCAAAGATTTCTATAAAGGGGAGTTTCAACCTAGTAGTTGGGGGGTTGGTTTTGGAGGAGAGGAACACTTAGTATTTTGTGAAAAAGGAGGAATGTCGAGGAGGGGGTTAACTTGAAGCTTTGAGGAGGTGGGAATCTCAAAGAAATTCTTAGGAGGGGGTTAACTCAGCGAATGATTACCATAGAGCTATGGAAAGAAACTAAGGATGGTTGCTCTCAAGATTATCGGTCTGTGGGCTCGGGGGCTAGGAAATCCATTGATTTCCTAGGGTCAGCAAGATAATAGCTAATAGGTAGGGTGGACACATCATTTTGGGTTGCTAAGGGAACCTACAGGAATCTTCTTACCTTACTGCAAATCTACGGGTCCAGGTATTTTACTGAGCTAGCTTAAATAAAAGGTAATTTCTTTTCTTTTCAAATTATGCATGTTAAAAGAACAGAGTTAAAATGACAGTCTTTAGTTTATGTTATTTAATTGCAGAGCCATGTAAACCTATAGATAACAGAAACATAGATGGTTGAATCTGTTGTTTTCTTCTAAAAATCCCAAGGGAAAAACTAGGTATTTATGGATAAATGGAATAGAGTCCCAGTGCCTAGTTAGGGCACTATAGATTGGTATCAGAGCGTTGGCTCAAACCCTGAGACCTTAGGGCCTAACTCCACCTGGAATTACAGTGAAATTTACTAGAAAATAACAAACAAATATGATGGTTGCAACACAGTAAGAGATAACTTGAAGAGCCTTTTGCCATTTATTTACAGAGCATAACAAAAACAGAACTGAACGATATATATATATATATAAATAAATAACTGCTTATGAAACTAATATATATTTGCTCAGTGTTATTTCAAAACCCTAGCATGATTATATTGCATCCTGCAGGATATATATAAATAGACCACACTAAAACTTAGTTCTTAGAACTATATTATACGCTGTATAATCACAATTACTAAATCAAATTTTGACAGTACCAATGTTGTTCCAGAAAACCTTGTAGCTTCTCATAGTCCAGAGCCATACACGAATTCCCCAATTGAAATATTTTTCGAATGATGCCTACAAAAATCATATAGGCATATACCACTTATGTATAGAGGGATGATTTTTTTTTTTTTTAACTACCAAAAATCTGAGCTGCAGCACTGATGATGGCAAACTTAGAGTGGCTTTGAAAATAAAATGGCTCTGTTCATTGAAGCCAAATTCCAATTAGGGCGCTGATGTGATCAGGTAGCCACAATAATCGCATTACCAAAACATGTTGTGGGTACCATCAGATCCTCTCCATCATCTTCTGTATTCCATACGAAATAGGCATATAATCCAAGAACATTGCTGCAAAATAGAGCCAATTAGACAAATAAACAGCAGCATAAATTGTTTCATATATTAAAAGCTATAAATTTAGAACAGATTTATAGCTATTTGAGATATCAAGCTTCCTCCCTTTGTCGATGAGATAGGATAAAATTCATAAGTTTTAGAAACATCATGCTGGCAACCCACCAAATCCTTAGCTATGAATCTCTAGGCTTAATACCATACAATGCAAACAAAACAACACACGTGAAAACCGGAGGATATTTAAGAATAAAAACGATACACGAGAACGGAGATAATGGGATAAATCAATAGAGAGGAAGTAAAGATACTAACTAGCCATCTGGAGCAGCTTCAACAACACATCATGTGACCGTCAGCCCAGCCCAAGGGAGATCTCACGAATGCCATCCATCCTCCAAGCGCCTTCCTTGGCTCCTTGAGCAGTCGACCTGTCATGAGGGAAACTTAAGAAAAACCCTATCAATGTATAGACGCAGGCCCTGTGCTCGATACGTCGAAGTCTATAAGAGCCGAGCATCGTTTCCTCTATCATCTGTTTCAAAAATGGCGTCAACATCATTGATGCATAATGAAAAATATTGATGGAGAAGAGGGAAATTAACATGCATGGGAGCCGTAGACCGTGCAGAGACAGAGTATCGAGACCTAAGTCAATGAGTCAAGCCAACATGTCGCAAGCTAAAGCCAAACGCACAAGCGCTAAGCTAACAAAGAATATATATCATTCCACATCTTGTATTCGCCTTCGTCAACTGGGACAAACAACGTTTTCTTCCTTGCTTGCAACCCCGCTGCACCCAGAAATTCTTACAACAAACTATTAGCCGCCTTAAATATCACGTCTCTCCCTAAAAGAAAAAAAAATATAAAAAAAATTTACCAACGATGATGTCCAATGTCCAATCTTCATAAACCAAACCGCCATTCTCAAAGCGTTCAAGCCATGGTCCACGGAAGACCCCACTGATGCAGTCCCAAAACCCCAACGAGACCACCAACTGAACGAGGAACTGGGTTTCGACGGGTTGGGGGGGGAATGAGTTCATCGCGGGCTGCATTGTTCCCCTATCAGACCTCCAGAGCTTCGACAAAAAACTGATTTAGCCACTGGAGGAAGAATGAGCTCGTGGCTAGCTGCATTGAAGGCATTAGTGTTAGGGTTTGAGGGCATTGACACCCCGGTTAAAAAAATGGGTTGTCGGAGAAGAACCACCTCGCTTTTTATAACATTCCCAAAGGGCGGTTTCCGCATAGGCGATTGGTGGTTTCTTATACCACCTTACGAGCATGCGGATGAGCTGGGAGGATGACACGTAGGAGGGTGGTATTCTTACCGCAACTGCCCCTTTCGTTAACTCCCGAGCAGGTTGATGGCACAGGGTTCACCATGAGCCGTTGATTCCCTTCTCCACCGCCACATCCATGATCTTCATAAGGGCCACGTCATTCGTTTAAAGGGCCCCATGCGTCACCCATCCTCCATCGTCCACGTGCCAAGCCAAGGCGGCCCACGCACAACACTGCAGCCCAGCTCTATTGCAAAAAAAAATATAATCGGCCCATCCCTACTACTCGTCAACTGAGCGCATATCAATGCGACCTAGGACTAAGTCCAACGGGTCGAGCCCGCACACACGTTGGTATAGCGCGATCGCCCAAGCCTTCTTTATCGCAATAAAAGGATTTAATGGGCCCAACCCTAGCACTCGACCGCTTACCAAGAGACCAGCGGCCAAGCTCAAAGGGCCCACACACATCATCCAAGCGTCAAGCTAACACAAGACCACTCCCTCCTATATTCGTCCAAGCAAAGCCATGGTCCATAATCCATGCCAATACAATAAATGTATCGAGTCACCATAAAAGACAAGCATCTAGTTTCCAAATGTCAAATCTAAATTTGCAAATGTAAAAGTATTGTAACGTGGGTACTACCAAAATGGATCTTGACGACATCATGGTGGACAAATGAGAAATAGAACCCCAACCATTTGCCAAGGCTAATGTCATCCTTAGTGGACTAATTAAAATTAAGGAGAAAAAAAAAATTCATAAATAAAACCTATTTTTCCAATGTTTCCAATATTAGTGAGCTTTGTAAAGTCCATTTCTTTAAATTAAAGCAATTTCTATGGAAATGGGAATAACGAATATCACTTCAAATGTATATATACATATACATGATAAGCATGTTAACATGGATGCCTTTCAAATATATATATACGTGATGAACATCTTAGCAGAGATGCCTTTTTAAATAAAGTTGGATTCTATGTTCATATAATTCCTTGTAAATAGCACCATAAACTAGAATGAAATGGCCACCATGGGATCTTGTCGCCCCTAGTTGACTAACTTAATGATATAACCACCTTATATTACTTTCTAATATTTCTAGTTTTTTTTTTTATACCGGTTGACGAGAAGATAAAAATTAGTATATGTTTTACATTGGTGTTGATATGTGATCTATTGGTGTGTTAATTTATGATCTGTTCATATTTTGATTTATGATTTATTTTATTAAAATATAACACATAGGTGTGTTGATATATAATCTATTTGTGTGATAAGTTGGTGAAATTTGTATAAAAATATATATATATATATATATATACCATATTTTATCTCAATATGTGACCATTATCTAGGCTTGTAGAAAGGAATTTATTTCTAAGACGTGCATAGGATAGAGCCCTAAAGTAAATTAAATGACTGAAACATAAATCTATTAAAGAGTACTTAGAGTGGGAAAAAAAAAATGTTTTCTCTTTCCGTACATGGCTAAGTTTTAGGAAGTCCCTTAAAAATCATTCACAAGCCATGCGGATTGACGATTCAAGAAATAATGGGATAAGATCCCAAATTACTCATAGATGTAGATATATTATTGAAAAAAAAAAAAAAAAAAATTTAAGAAGTTGTAAGAAAAAACAAAATTGGTTATATTCGGACTAAATGAAGAAAATCTATCAATTTAATTGAAGCTAGTCAATATCATTAAAAGACTCTCATTTCCGCTAGAATTTATCAATTATTAACTATTATGGATGGAGAGACATATATTCTAGGATTTCTTTTTATTTTCAATACACAAAAGAAGAGAAGTTTATTACTGAGGTGATTAGGATTTCCTAATTCCTCATCCTGAGATATGGGACACAATAATAGACTTGACAGAAAACCAATGTGTTTTAAAAATAAGTTACATGAATTGGGGTTTATAGATTTTGCACCTATAAACCATGTTCCTACTTAGAGGAATAATAGGGGGAATTGAAGGTGTAGCCGAGAAGTTAGACATATTCTCAGTCTTGCAAAGGGTTATGAATAAGGTTGATGGAATCAAATATTTGGTGGTTTGGTTGGCTTTTATCATTATGTAATTCTTATACAATAAGATAGGTAGAATGATAAACCACTTACCTTATTCAAATCATGTTTATTGTTTCTTGAATAAGTCGAGTTTAAGATTATGAAAGAGAAAGAATTGATGATATTTGATCAAGGTTACAATGAGTCATCCAATCTCTAGTCCATATCTACTCTTAAAAAGGTGAAGAATGCAACTTTTTATTGTGTCTCCAAAGGTGAGGAGAGTTGGCCGATAAGGACTTGAAGTCAATAGGAAAGGATTTATCAAACATATTTTAAAGATTTATATGTTTGACATTTTCAATGAGAAAGGTGCATGAAAATAAAATCAACACATTATTCACCTCACTACTACTAGATCAATGAATCCTACTTAAAGAAAGCCTTAGGTACAACTAAATACATCATCCAAATCGCTGAAGCATCAATCCTGAACTCCTTAAGTGGAAGCAACTACAGTATTACGAGAGATTACATTTCGTGTATGCATAACTAGTTTAACTTAGGTAAACTTAGATAGGAAGCCATCTCAATCAAATGACCTCGAAGAAAATCAAGAATATAGGGGTTTATTCTCTTTCATGTCTTATCATGGAATTTGTAGATGATGTGTTCCACTAAGATCTTATAGATAAATAATGGGATGCCTTGATCTTAAAATCTATCTCTAATCAAATATGACATTAGATAAACAATTCCCCCCTCTTAATAAATATTAGGAATGATAATTGACGATAGACATCAATAGATTTGAAAGTTATGAAACAAAATAATGATTTGATAAGAAGGGGGTGTACGCGTAAAATCAATTAGGATATAATGATAACTAAAATTAAGGTATAAATTGGTTATGATGAATAAGACTAAGGTATGATTGACAATGTAAAATCCTTCTAATACCGTATAATGGTATAATGTATAAGTAATGAGGTGGAAGGAGGATATTCACAAGGATCGGGAGTCAACTGTACTATTAGCATAATTAATCAATACTACAAGGATAGAAGGGATCTAGGGGTAAAAGGGAACCATAAGTATTTGGGTAAAAGAGGAAACTTGCGTAGGTATTACACAATGTAAGTTATGATGAAGTAAGACCAGTTGTGGATATAAGAGGTGATATTTTAATATAAGAATGCATACCATGAGATAAAAGTAACATTACATAGCATTGAATCGTGGATTTGATTATAAGTAATAAGGGTGAAACAAGCAAACAAGGTTCTAGCCAGTGGTCCGATGCACGAGATCGTTCTTTAAAATGAGCTTTTTATACGAAACACAATAAGGGCTTAAACCAATAGGAGAAACATGTGCTTGCATTAACTAAATTATGAGTAGTAATCAAATGGAGTAAGGACTATTAATGTGCCCTCATGCTAGGGGAGATAGACATACCTGCTAAGGGGAGAGAGAGACTTAGAAATACATTATATATCTAGATAAGATAATGGATGGAGATAAATTTGTTGGATACAAGGATAAGTATCCCTATGCATCATATTATGGAAAACACCATGTACTTGAACCAGGAGATTGCATATAAAGTTATTAAAAGACTATTTTATTAAGGGGGAACACGACTTTAGACTAATTAAGTTAAATATTGGTGTAATGGTGCGAAATGTTTTTGAGAAAAAATTTGGATTTATCATACCTAATATAGTGATAATCTCGGGTAATAATGAGAGAGTCATAAGAATGTCAACACAGTCCTCAATTTAAATTCAATTAAAGCGGTTGTTACGAAGTTCTAATATGATTGAACATATTAAGTAATGAGGTATTCGTTCAACTTGTAGGATTGGACTAAGGTCTTTACAAAGTACATAAAGGTTGCTTGTGTGGGGGTAAGAAGGGTGCTGATGTACAAATACAATGGCATACTAGGATAAATACTAGTAATCACCTTTGCGATGGTAAGGGTGGGAACAAAACTAGCTATGAGATTCTTAAGGAATTGAAGAAGTAATGGTTTCCCGACAAATTATATTGGTTTGAAAATGAGAATAATAAATAAACATGATAACAATTGTATTTTGATAAGAAATAGACATGAAAATCTTGTAAACGATAATAGTTCCCCTAGTTTAATGATGTTACGATACTTTTGTTATTGTTTATTACCGATACGGAAATAATAATGTATGACCTTAGGATTTTGAGGACACGAATCTTCTTCCCTAAGAGAGGTATGCAAACCTTAAGAGTCCTTGGTAGTTGCATGTTGAGTGGATACAGATTAAAAGTTCTAATGACCTTCAATTTAAATCGTTGATTATTTCATGCTAAGTTGAGTCAATATAAGCTATTGGTGAGGAGTAAACCTCTCTGGATGTTATAACTTGAAGGATGTTGCTAAACGGTAAGAAGTAGGATACTGAGGTAGATGGCACTTGATTATAACCTTACGGATTTTAGAGATTCAATAGAAAGATTAATCGAAATGTTTCTTTAAATTATTAGAATACACATCAGGGGATAAAAGAAGTAGAGCCATAGGATAATATCGGCATATTCAGTCAAGTCAAAGCTAAGTAAGACAATTATGGCCAACACCTGCTACTTGCAAGAATGAAGAGGTTAGGCATCAAGATTTTCCCTGCATTATTATGACCATAAATTTGGGACGAAGTTTCCTGAAGGGTGGGTGTATGTAACACCCCATATTTTGACTAGGCATGTTTATGAGTTAGACACCTTTCACTTTATTGCTTGTTATCTGTTTGACTCAGCTAGACAGAGTGAACTATATTTTCGGCATGTTAGACATGATGATATGTTGCTACTATGTTAATGATGTTACTATATTCATGCAGTTATTAAAGTTATGATTATCATGAGATTCTTTCATTTCATAATGACAGTGTATGTTTGATAATCGTCCTGGAGGAAATGTGATATATATGATGTGGTAATTATGCTGTGATCGATTTGATGATTTTATGTGATGAAATAAATGATGCTGACAATATGGATCAGACAATGATAGAATGGAAATTATATGTTTTAGCGTTTTCGTTGATGAAATGTGAAATATATGGTGTTGTACGTGGATAAAATTATATTCCATGCATACCTGTGATGTGATAAAATTGTGACATGAAATAAAATGATGTTGATGATATGGATCAATTGGTGATCGAATGGAAATGCTTGTTATAAAATGTGTATTCTGCGGAATACTAACCTACAGGACACGAGGGCTATGGGATAGTTGGATACTTGATCTGATATATGGATAAGAGCTTATCCATGCAGGGAACCTTAGCAAACGAAATTGATGATACGATGACATGGACCGATAATCTCGATAGCAGCAGAGTATGATTTGATAGGGGTGTAGACCCGGTATGTTGAGAGGGATGGATGTATTGCCCACCCTATGTTCCTATGATACCCGAGGTCGTGGGAGGGTCGTGCTGAGACACGCTCCCCATGTATGTTGTGATGACGATGGTCCGATGCCTGCTAGGAGAGGATAGGTCCGCTGTTCATCCGACGCTATCGCTCTCAAGTTCTATGTGGTTAGGTCGTTGAGTCCGACATCCACTTTTATACTAGCAGAGGAAGGATAGGGAGGATGTGGACGTAGGTTAGGATGGGAGGATATGATAGTCAGTACTGTTGAGGGTTGGGTATTCCTTGACCTGGAGTTAGTGGTAGTAGGTAGCTTTCCTTGCACCTGAATGATTGATCAAATGTAATCATAAAAATAACGAAATGAAATCTTAAAGGTTAACTGATAAAATAACCGATGATGTTTTAATAATATCATGATGAATGTATACTTGTTCAGTTTGCATAAAATAACTGATATGTTCTAATCTGTGTCATATTATGTTGATGAGTTTCATATTAGTTTTAGGCACGACCCCACAAACGGGGGTCCCTACATTTGGTATCAGAGCCGGTCGAGCCTTGAGGGCACCGGACTCAATTTTTTTTTGACATGGGTCATCGGTGAATCGTCAAGCAAGGATTATTCCGGATCAGATAAGATCTCAACTAGCTGGCCTTCGTACGACTGATGGTTGAAAATAGGTTTATCTATCTCGTTTACTTTTTACTGCTAGAATATATAAACATGAATTATATAAATCAATTTACTGAATTTATCGTATATTATGCCTTGCTGAAGACGATCTATCTTGATCTGTGTTACTCATATTTTAGAATAAATTCAGAAATCGTGTCATGAAGAATTAGCTTAATTCGAAATGTGAAAAGTATTGTATTTTTCAGACTGCACAAGTCATTCGAACCCCGTCTGATATATGTTTATTATATTCCTGTTTTCTTTGATTAATGAAGGTAGATGGAGGTAATAAGATCCGATCTGCTGTGTTTGTTTGGTACCCTTAAACGTGAACCTGTAGGTGTAATTTCATTACCCAACCGTCGTGTTGAGCCCTCTATCCCTTTGGAATCTATTTACAAACTTGGAATTGGGCAAGTAATGCACACAGACCCCCTTTTAGATCTACGTATCACCACTCTAGTTAATTTTAATTTTTGTCTTATGTGCATGATTTTCATTGCATACTGCGCCTAAATTTGGGAAGTGACAACCCCAAAGGAGCCCGATCTCAATTGCCTATTGATTATATATATAGTTAAATTTGACAATGAATTTGTGACAGCTCATGAAGTTGTGACGGTTCCATGAGAAGAGACTAGAGCCCAAATATTACCTGTTTGATAATATCTTATTATGGTACTTCGCATTTTAGTTTGTTAGCTATTGTAATTGATATACATTCTCATGTTAGATCTGTGAATCTTTATCGTATACTCACCTGTGCAGTAAGTCAAGCATCAAGTCATTTTATATCGGACGAACCGCTTACTCCGTAAAAATTTAATCTGCCATCGCCGATAAATACCGTCAGTTGATCTAACTATGCGGGTGCATCAGTTAATCCGATCCTCCACTTGATCCGCCATTTCTCTTGTCTTCCGCCAATCCTTTAAAGAACCGAGTCTCATAATCGTTCCCTTCCTACAACCCGTCAATACCGTATGTGACACACCGCCAAACGTTCCATAATCGGTGGACCTGTGTAGTGAAACATAAACAGTTAGTAATGTAAACACTATCATTCACACGGATGGAACTTGGGAATAGAATACTCACTTAATTCAAGAAAATAGAACGGATGGAATTAGAGTTTTAACTCAATAAAATCTTTACTTTGACTCCCAGCGATAGCTTGATCACCGACGATAATCTCTCCTTCGATTGTGGTGATAAGTGTCTAGTTAATGTGAATACCAGTCTCCAGTTAAGCCATCATACAGATCCCCATTGTGATTACTCACATAAATTTTATCCCTGAGATTCTCCGATGTTGTTAGCTTTTAACCTTGTCTTCGGATAGTTGTTCTAGAAGTTGTTTTAACAGTCATTTTTGGTAATAGATTATTCAACCCGATCCCTGAAACTGCGTGTTGTTACCTTCAGCTACTCTAAACTGAGCATGCGATGGACTGACTCTAAAGGGGCATGATCCTAAACAGTTTAAACGCCAGTATAGTTTTATGACGAAGTGATCTCTCTATGTTAGAGATAGTCGTGATTTGCAATGTGGAGGATCTCTCCTACAAGAGATAATCGTCTCCGCAATCTGCGAGGTAGGAGCTTGGAAGCGGATCACATTACAAAGGATGATCTCACTTTCTAGCGGGGGTCTTATTGTTTACTCAGTGATGTGAGAGAGAGTCGCGGTGGTGTGGGAAGTAATGTTACTTGCAGTAGCTTACGCTAAAGGTCAGGCGATCTGCACTTTCCCTAGGTCTGGTTAAAATTGGGTATTCACTAACTATGTAATATATTTTCTTATTGTTAATTTGTAATAAGTTCTTATGTGACAAAGGAAAGAGATCGGGTATTCACATTCTGCCGAAAACGTGTATTTCTAGATTGTGTATGTTATTTTTAATGTTTAAATTATAATAAGTGTATAATTGATGAAGAATGGAGATCCACGATTTGCGCCTTCTCCATGGTGTGTCAAGGATATGTATTATGACCTGCACATTATATTTGTTGTTAAATCGCATGCCCGGTCGCAAAAGGGGAAGCCCATACCCCATACGATTGATAGATCCCAATCTACCCACTATACTTGAAGTCTGTATACTCTATCCATGCAGATTTATTGAGTTATTCTGATGCATTGCAAATTCATGCATGTAAAAAGATGAACGACAGGTCGCATTAGGTTGAGCCATGCCCCATGCCAATCCCTGATTATTTTTCTCCCATTGTATTAAATTGTTCGCATCTCTGCTTTGATATGCACATATACCCAGATCGTTATAGATATGTGAACCAAGTTCATCTTGGAGTGATTGTTGTCTCTGTGCGATACACATTACTTACTCCAGAATGTTAAAAAAAAAAAAAAATCCGTGTACCTCAGTTAGTGTAGGCGTTATCCTTATAAGTTGGATCCCCGGTCTGATTGTCGAAACCAAGTTGGAATGAAATCGTTTTACTCATAGATAGAACAGGGATCTGATATATAGTTTTACCCTTACCCTTTCGAACTCAGAATATAACATATCTTAATCTAGTACTCCATCTTGCTATCATTTAAATTGGGACCGTCACATTAAGCATTGGCTGCCCATGCGCCGAGCCTCTTAACTGAGTGCTTGATTTTATGATTATGGGTATGTGGTTTAATAAAATAATTTTATTAATGTGGAGAATGCATGAACAGTATATTTACATAATAAATGCATAAAGTGTTTTGAGAAGAGTAGCGTGCTTGCATGGATATCTTCGTATTAGAATTCGATATAATTTGATTGCATATCATGTCTTGTAAAAGTAACATTACATAAATAGATACATGAGTATGGGAGAAAGATGTCAAATGCCTAATAGTAATAAGAAAATTTCCTTTATGACGGAAGTCATCTTATATAAATACTCTTGTGTATTAATATACACATATCTTGGAAGATTGACATTTAACATATATATAATTATTAATTATTAATTATATAAAACATGTCATTGTGGTCACGGTTTATTGTTATATATTTGTGATGTATGAATGAATATTTTTGAAAAGTTGTTGCTTGACTTTTATATTTATATATATATATATGGGAAAGTTGCCATTTAATATTATATATATATATATATATATATATATATATATATATTGCAAAAATACATATAGGTATTAGAGTTTTCTTTTTTCTTTGTCGTTGTATTAATCCCAATTATAGTTGTGAAAATTGGTACATAATCTATGTCATGAGATTTTAAAATAATTCAGTTACTTTATATATATATATATATATATAAAGTATGGGGGAGAAGAAGGCCTTAAAATTTGGGCCATTATATATATATACTTAAAATTTAGGTCTGTATATGTATATATATATAGATATTGAGAGGATTGTTTTTATTCACTTTGTATATAATAAAAAGAACGACATGTTATATATGATATAGATAAACGAAGAGAGTTGTGTTTCATATTTGTATCATGAGAGTCTTGTTGTACGGTACTGAGATATATTGTAGATATTTTGATTATGTATGAGCAGTATTAATACATGAAACATGGGTATATTAACTTAGATTGTGGATAATTATGATAAATAGGGGAAGAGGATTACAATATCGTAAATGCACATACTTGTCGACAATTCGACAGATTGTCGAGGAAGTGAAACAAACTTAAAATTTGAAAAGCAAGATATCTATGTAACTAGCACAATGAACTAAGCCCAATGAAATTGATTTTCTAGCATGAAAATGTTGACGAAAAAGTACAACTCGACGTGATCGAGACAATAGTAAAAGAAGAATTCTCCATTAGGAAAGTCCACCGAAAAGACCAAATGAAGACGACATATGTAAAACGAAGCATGGAGAAGATCGACACAATGAATCAAAAGTAATGCAGCTAACCTGAGGACATAGTCAACCCTTCATGAAAATACGACTAGCCCGAGATAGAACTCGATGAGGATGAGAAAACGAATATAGTACGAATTGATGAAACTAACAAAGTGGTCTTATGACAACATGAATGATGAATTGAGGTAAGGATCTGATAATCTTGAGTAATGATATTGATGAAAGGACTAAGAGATAAATTTTAATATGTCTGACTAAACTGTTAAGTTCCGACCCTAGGAATCCTTTCGATTTGAGAACCAACATTTAGGGGTTTTTGGAAGTAACCTTATGGAAATTGGTTTTGAAATATTTGAGGGTCTCTCTCTCTTGATTTGTTAAAAATGTGACCATGTCTTACCCATCTTCGATTGATAGAATATGTTTTGATGTTTACCTTCTCGTCTTGGAGGGAATGATGACCAAATATATTTGGAATCTTGCTTGATGGTGATTTGCTAACTAATGGGTGGCTATTGATGATGTATAGCTTGTAAATAAGTTTGGATATCATAGACATTCGCAGATATAGGTTGGTATTGACAATTACGAAGGCATTATTGGATTTACAATACACTTGTTATGATTGAGTTCATAAGGATGTATTGGAACCAGGTTGGATGAAAAAGAAAACTTACGATTAGAGTCACTAGTGCTTAAAACCTTGATAATTGGAGAAAAATAGAAGAGAATGACAAGAAGATGAGAATAGGAAATTAAAAGTTAAGCCTAGTGTCGTAGGGGTGAGAACAAAATTTAAACTCCGGGATGAAGTTCTATACAAGAGGGGGTGTATGTAATGCCCCTAAAATGACTATGGACTTTAAGAGCACCTGTCGAGTGACCCGGCGGAACAGACTTCAATAAAGTGGCCCTTCGAGTTAGGATGTGTCTTAATAAGGGAGAATCACCTCATGATGTGCATGACTATAGTTGATAAATGAATTAATGAATTGAATTATATGTGTGGACTGGGATAATTGATTGATCAGTTCTTGCTTAAATCCTTAGCCTTGATTGGTCAAGTCAAAGTATAGTAGTACAGCTACAGCCCTAGCTTTGTGACTTGGGAGGATGCAACTGAGATGTGTCATAGCTTTCCGCATTTATTCTGAACTTTGGGACGAAGTTCTAAATAAGTAGGGGTGTATGTAGTGGCCCTAGACTACTGTAGACATTGAGGGCACTTGCTTAGTGACCCGACTATTTGAAACATTAATAAAATAATCCTTTGATTTTATTTTGAGTATATTTATGATTACGATTGATTGTATATCAATAAAATAATGATATATGTTTGTGAGAAATGTGTGTAGCGACAGGTGAAACGGTTCACCGAAGGACACACAAAGGAATATGAACGGTCGTAGAGTACGGGTAAATCACACACAGGGGGAGCGACGACGATGTTGAATTCCGACAAGAATACCACGCATGAGCAGATAATCACTGATCCGCTTTCTCAAGAGGAATGCGTGAGGGCGTACGAGGTAGGCCACGACGGAGCTGGTCACGTACGAGTTGAGGGGCGCGCAGTGAGAACGGACTCACTCCTCAGTGCCATTAGTCCCTAGATAGCATGTAGATGGAGGATGGATGGTAACGATTCCTAAAATCCCTACAAGAGTTCCCGCAAGTCAAAATGGAAAGATGGTGGCAGAAGGGCCCGACGATGCGGTACCCTGTCAAGAACGGAAAGAATGGACGCAAGGACCCAACGATGCGGTACCATGCCAAGGAATGGAAACCATGGATGACTGGACCCGACGGAGTGGTGCCATGTCAGGGAATTAAAATTAAGGAACCAGGCAACCAACAACGCGGCACCGTGATCCTAGTGAGTTTGATTGTTAAATTTAACTGCATAAAAGCTTATAAGATTAACTCTAGATTATTACTTAGCAAATGCATAAAAATATTTTAGGCATTTGCACATGAATAGTTATTTTTGTTGAGCATTTAAAATAATAGAAATCATTATTTAGGAGCAAAATAGAATCCTAAGATTAGACACCTAGTCAACTAAAATCCAGGAGTTAACTAAAGTATCTGGGGGACAGACTTGAGGAAACCTAGGGATTTAGGTGCATCTCCTAGAAAAGCTGACACTTGGATGGGTGAATGTTTTCTTTTAAAATTTAAAAATAATTATATAATTGTGCATGAAGCGACATGTGTCGCTGGAGGTTTTCCTTTATAAGGAAGACATTGGGAAAGGGAAAGGGGGCCCATAATTTGGACGATTGTCGTAATTTTCGAGTGCCTCAAAGACTTGCTGCTATTTAAAGGGTTTGGCTAAGAAATCCTGGGGGGAGGGGATACCCAAGCTGGATTTCTGAAAAATGTGTGTGAGCTCTACGACCCGAAGCTCGGGGGAGGCCATGCGACTGAAAGCATGAGCCTATGGTTGGGTGGCAGAGCTAACGGTTGCTTTTCCTATGGTTATACGAGCTTTTTCTGGAGGGATCCTATGAAAGATGTGGACGACAATGGTCTAGATGGATCGGATTGACGATGACTACTCCTCCGATAGCGGGATCGACCGATGAATGACAAGTATGAGATTCCACTTGTATATTCTTAAGGTAAATTTGTTTACTGTAATTCAGTTTTCTATCTTTGATATGTTCTAATATGTGTCATATTATGTTGATGAATTTCATATTAGTTTTAGGGACGACCCCACAAACGGGGGTCCCTACAATGACTTAATTAGTAAAAGATTATCAAGTTCTAATATGTAAAATAAGTTAATTAGTTTTGTATGTAAACATTGTAATGAACGATTAAAATAAGTGTCAATTAATTGCAAATGTCCTCAAGTGAATGTGTCTTCAATATGAAGTATGATAGTTAAATATTAATACTAGAAGAGTGCGCTATATAATTGTTGATTATGATTAAGTAAACCATTAATTATATTTCATTATTTATTCCCAGAGGTACTATGTTGACACTTATCCATTAACCAAATAAATATTTTAATTACTATTCATAATTAATTTAATTACTATTAATATTAGTTATTATTGTTATTAATATTATTATTTGACTAATGATAATAATGATAATAATCCCTATATAAAGAATAGTGGATTGAATGATTTATTAAATAGATTATTCATTTAAATTAAGGTACAGAATCATTCCAAAATAAATTAAAAAGGATTTGTTTAAAATAAATTATTGAATAATCCCACTGCTCGAGAGAAACTTGGGTGATTTAAAATAAAATGTAATCATCATTTACCTTGAAAAAGGTGTTGCATTAATGATTTGTACTTCCTAAAACCGTGACAGCTAGGGCGGTGGAGTGATAAGGAAGTTTGACTTTATGATGGAGGAAAAGATTTCTATAAAGGGGAGTTTCAACCTAGTAGTTGGGGGGTTGGTTTTGGAGGAGAGGAACACTTAGTATTTTGTGAAAAAGGAGGAATGCCGACGAGGGGGTTAACTCGAAGCTTTGAGGAGGTGGGAATCTCAAAGAAAGTCTGAGGAGGGGGTTAACTCAGCGAATGATTACCATAGAGCTATGGAAAGAAACTAAGGATGGTTGCTCTCGAGATTATCGGTCTGTGGGCTTGGGGGCTAGGAAATCCGTTGATTTCCTAGGGTCAGCAAGATAATAGCTGATCGGTAGGGTGGACACATCATTTTGGGTTGCTAAGGGAACCTACAGGAATCTTCTTACCTTACTACAAATCTACGGGTCCAGGTATTTTACTGAGCTAGCTTAAATAAAAGGTAATTTCTTTTCTTTTCAAATTATGCATGTTAAAAGAACAGAGTTAAAATGACAGTCTTTAGTTTATGTTATTTAATTGCAGAGCCATGTAAACCTATAGATAACAGAAACATAGATGGTTGAATCTGTTGTTTTCTTCTAAAATGCCCAAGGGAAAAACTAGGTATTTATGGATAAATGGAATAGAGTCCCAGTGCCTAGTTAGGGCACTACAATGTGCAAATACTATGCATTTCCTACATGCATAAACTATAAGCAATTATTATGCATTTCCTACATGCATAAACTATAAGTAAATACTATGCATTTCCTACAATGAGTAAACTATATGCAAGGTCCAAGATATGAAACAATATGATATATGAACATCATATGAAACTCTAAACATATGCTCGATGCTTAGTAAATACAATGCCAAGGTTGTAAACTATAGACTTACAATATTATGTGTTATGATAGTTTGCAACCATAATCTTCGTGCTAAAACTCTGATAAGTACAAGCTATTAAAGTCATAGTGGTTATACGCTGGCAAGTCATTCGTGTCTAGTCTGAGCATTAAACTCTCCTAT
Source organism: Larix kaempferi (assembly GCA_027924585.1). Classification (NCBI taxonomy): domain Eukaryota; kingdom Viridiplantae; phylum Streptophyta; class Pinopsida; order Pinales; family Pinaceae; genus Larix; species Larix kaempferi. Next base: position 2,545,493 of record BSBM01001360.1, read on the forward strand.
CTACTACCTTTGTGGATATCTCGGTGGCTGCTGACGTGGATACTGTCACGTGAAGGATTTGCAAGGAAGATGCCAATGTCGTCGAGCTATGCAAGGCTAGACCTATAAGTATAATGAGCTGGACTCCACGGTGGAAGTAGTAATTAATGTGGTCTTAAAAGTAGTTGATGCTCATAATACGATGTGCTTTGGTCGTAGGATATCCACCATTGATCTTGTGATGCCCTCAGGTTTTGGAATAAACCCTACTGTTCCACTATGTCTCATCAATGTTGTTTCCTTGGAATTCATTTGTGTTTTAGAGAGTGGCTCGGTGGAGAGGCTGACCGGCCTGCAAATGTTTAGGGTTTGTTAGCAGGTTTTTGGAAGCACCTCTTCCAGGTTTCGAACCTATGACCAGTTACTTAAAATACTTTCACAATGTAGTTTCAGGGCTGAGCCAATCCTTTGTTGTGTTACTAGTGTTTTGTAAGGGAAATGGTGCTCTCGTAAGTTGCAGGTGTCAGCGTACAACACAGGTTTCTTTTGTTGATGGTAAGTATCAGTTTATAAATCATGGAACCTATGTATGTTTTAAACTTCTATTTTTTTATTTTATTTTAATGGTTCTAATCACTTTTGTGTTGTACTGTCAGGTACTCTCAGCATTGACTTGCAAGGTTGACGAAAAGTTTAGGATGGAGTCTCAAGCATCCTGGTAAGCCTCGGTGATACCTCGTGGGCCTTTTCATGGTACTTTGAACTAAGTTCTTGGAAAGGTGCCAGTTTGTACTGGATGTCTGAGAATTCTATTTTGATGTTTAGGGTTTTAATCACTCAGTGACTGTAAAATCTTTTTAAGCCAAATGGAAAAGTGTAAAGTACAGGGAGGAGAAATCCTCGACCTGTTACTTCTTGTTTTCTCATTGCAAAATTGAAAACTTGGCGATAATAAATATGTTTGTATTCTGGAAATGTGTTCTATGTATTCGTCAAACAATGGTTTATTTTCACTACCTAGATATTAAGATCCAAGGTTATTTTTAACGTGTGGTTGTATGTCAATAGCTGTAGGGTTTTTCCAAACTCTAGATAGTCTGTGTTTAACGAACTGTTTAAAGAATTGTGCCTGGAAGTAAAGCTCTGTGCTATTTAAATTCGATGTTTGTTGTAAATAGTTAATGGATGAAAGCCAAAGGCTAAATGCCTCGTTTGGTAAATTCAAACCCTAATATCTACTTCATTTCGATGTATGGAAAATTTTTACGGCCTTGAGCCCTTGGTTCAGTATATGACTATGATGTTGAAATGTGTTGATGTATATGTAACTTCGGAATTTATTTCACCTATGTATTTCATCTATGTATATTGTATTCCTATAGAGATGTGTTATTCCTCTATAAGGAAGTGTCGTAACTTGCTGATGGGTTATTGGACCACCATGTGTGGGGTCGGCCCCGATTAAGTTAACCATCGGTTATTAGGCTAAGCTAGACAAGTTGGCCCCATTAGCTTATTGGGCAGGATAGGACAAGTATAAATACAGATCGGGAGATCTCTATTTGGACATCTCATTATTCATTTGTACATCACTCGGAAAGTGGCGCACTAGTTGAGGAGGAGGAGGAGATTCTAGTAGAAGACTATCTCTTGTACTTTGGTTGTACCTTAGCTGTATTATTGCTCTATCTATCTCTGAGGAAGCTGTGGGGTTTTTCACCTTAGGTTTTTCCCCACGGAAACTCTGTGTGTCTATTGTCTCTTATGTTTACCTCTTGTTGTGATTGACATGATTGACATGCTTGATATGATTGATATGTTGTACATGTTATTCTCTCAGTAAAAATCCTAGAGTTTATTGAATTAATGCTCAAAAAGTAACAAAATGATTAAAGTTTTGAGAGCCGAGAGGCTTGGTCCTTTGAACTGTAATTTTGACCCAGTTTTGTTTTAAATACAAGAATGTTTTCGATGGTTAGTTGATTTTGTTATCATAATATGACTATTTTTATTTTTTTTAGAGATGGGTTATTATCCCAAGCTTGTTCTGTAAAAGAACTGTTGTTTATTAGGCTGAAGGGCTATAGTTCTTTCGTCAACAAAAATTTTCCTATGTTAGGATTACAATTGTATAGGATGTGACTGTATAAATATAAAGTATATGGCATAGTGCCTTAGTCGAAACTCTGTTTTAGTGAAGTCTATCTTTTAAAGGGGTTTCAGTTACTAGTGTTGATATAATAAAAGTATAGAGATGATGGTAAAAGTGTTAATCAGTTATGTTTACTCTATTTTTATTGATAGTTGTTTTCAATCGTGAATGTTGGTAACTGTTTTGATATTAAATAAATATTGATGAATGTATGAAGTGAAAGTCTAGTACTATAATCTTTGAAAAGAAAAGAAAAGAAAAGAATGTGTATAGTATTTATGTACTGTAAGGTAGCAATTGACCTACAATGAAACCCTAGGTTTTGTGCAGAATGAAAGATGTTTTACTTCTATTGCTATAATGTATTAGAATGTTTGTATAAAATGAATGTTTAGTATATTTTCTGAAACTAAACATAAAATAAATTGAATAACAGAATATAACAGATAAGGGAAATTCTAGTAAAGACATAACAACATTAATCTATTCAATCACTGCATATCATTTATCTATTTTAATTTTTCCTTCCCTGTACTAGAGTATGGTACAGAGAACAGTACCTGGAAAAATACAGGGAAGACATTTCTTCAATCATTTCATATACTTAATCATCGTTCTACAAAATCATAAACAAATTAGAAATCAAACAACTACTTCTGCATGATGATAACTACTAGTCTTTAACTAACGAATACTAATTATTCAATTACAGAAAATAAATTTACTTCAGAACTGAAATAACAAGTAGAACCTGTAACTGTAGATAGGGTGGACAAACACCCAAGGAGGCCTGTTCCTCCCAACCTTCTCCAGAAGAGGCATCCAAAATCACTTGCTCCTTTTGAACCCCCGAGCCTGTTTACTGAACCACTAGGTAGAAGACTCTGTGTAGAAGCAAGGCACTCAGGTTGTATAACCTGCAATCAGTAGAGACTTTCCATACACCTCAATCTCTGCACTCAGCAGTAAAAACTCTCCACTCAGCACTAAACAAGGTAGACTTACACCATGATCAAAAACATAGTTTTTCCCCTCATCGAATCTCTTATGTGCATACAGCAGAACCACAAGGTAAGTTTCCTCGTCAGGAAAAGTGTTGAACCTCAGTCCAAATTCGATGGATCTTAAAAAGATGCCTAGGTCATTTTGGTGGTCAATTTTCAATAAATGAGCCTCAAGATCTAGTCCCATCTTTCAAGGAACTATGACCACAATTCAAGGGAGTTGTCCCATACCAACAGATAGTTACTTGCCCCATGATGTTGCCACTTGTCCATTTCCTTCTACCCTAGATTTCAATCCACCTAGTGGGTCAGTAAACACTCTTTCAACAGTTCTCCTTGGGTGAGTGTCTCCTATTTTATTTAATTAATTCATAATATTGTGCAATTACAGTCATCCTTGGACACTTGTCCAAATATAAAAATTTACAATAAAAGTTAAGATATTGTCTTCTTCAAACATAAAATGTTTTTAGGAAAGGGGTATGTTACATGAAGTCTTTTCCATAACCCTGATGGCCGAGAACCAAGCTCTCCTCATTGTGCAAATGAATGAAGGAATGATGCAACTATGGAACATTCTCATAAACAAAATAATTTTGATAAAACCCCTTTCGGAATGAGGGTTTAGGGTTTATGCCAGTGTGGATCTCCACCAAAGGGCCTTCACGTGGCCTATTAGACTTTACAGCTGTTAACCACTATGATTTTTATTGTTGCCTCCTTTGCTATAATCATATTCACATATTTTAATCTTATATTAATGCCATCGAACTTATAGTTAAGATACATACTTTTTCTATAGTTTGTAGTCATTGTTAACATTTTTATGATTTTTTTAAACTCCTAGCTAGGGTACCCTTTTCACCTTAGCGAATCATTTTAATCTACAACCCAATATTTTTTGTAGTTAGGATCCTTACCTAGAACATGTGAAGGTATATCAACATGCGTTAGATTTTACGAAAGCTAAGTAATATCGGTCGTCATAAGAACAAACCCTTCAAGCAAAGAAATGTAATAATCTTTACTTTTCAAAAAACTACAAAACTGATATACATTGGTATCTAGGACGTACGAATTAAATATCTGACCAAGCAAACATCGATTTTAATACGATGAGAAATAATCTATCATATACAAGAAGGAATAACAAATATGTACAAGCGTGTGTACGACAGTAGTTAACAAGGCAACGAAGTTAATAATTATCATATACAAAAAAAAATTATTTATGTATTTTTAGAGTTGTTATAGAAGCTTCCTGGGAGCTTCATTCTTCCAGATGGACTGCGACGATGATTTGTAAATGTGAGAACTGCTACCTTCAAACGTATGTTTCCCCCTGATTTAATGATGTGCTAACGTCAAGCATAGGAGAAACCACTTGGTTAGAGAGAACTAATGACTCTCCCTACCAAGTTCGAGATAGTCCCTTATAGTGATTGAAAGGGATCATAAGGTACAACTGTAACTACTGCAACTCTCAGAATGTGGTGTTTTGATGTCAAAGAGAGATGAATTATATGATAAGATGGGAGTCTTATCCTAAGAAATGAGATCATATTGTAATAAACTGATGGACGGACAGACCTGACACAAGACTGGTTGATAAGCATGGGGATCATAACTTCCTTTGATTGATGTAAACATGGGGAGTGGGGATGGAAGCTTTCCTTTCAAAACACAATAGGTTGAAAGAGACGGAGAAAAACTGCAAATGAAAGGGATTCGATGGAGATTCAAAATGAAGAGTAATCATAACCGAAAAAAAAAATACCACTGAGAATATGGAGACTCAAATACATCAATCAAAGGCTATTATGAGTTCTTTCCAAAAGAATATTGTGTTCCCACAATGTGAGGTGATGGGGGAGATGTTTGTACATAAAGAATAATGGTGGCGGTGCCCACAATTTTAGGTGTGTTGGGGGACAAATTTTAATGATGGACGAAGTCCCCACGGTTTTAAGTGCATCGAGGGACACTTTCCAAGATAAAGTGGGGGTTAGTTTGAAAATGTGAAGATGGGTGCTCCATGAATCAATGACATGCAGTATATCATTCTGGGGTAACCGAAATAGAACTGGTTACTTTTCAGGGTGGGGATCCCATAAGTGTAATTATGGGGGTGATGATACAAAGAATATTGCTAAGGATAAAGTGCTCATGGGGGTATGAATGGGATTTGTGAATATTTATCATAATGTGAGCTAAGTTGACGGTGTTTACTTGGTGGAGTAAATGAACAATTACAAAAAGATAAGCTAAGGGTGACCTTTTCAAGTTATATCAGGCTCCTCAGAATTTTGGGGGGTCGAAAACATATGAAATTTGTAGTGGGTGATTGGTTTCCAGGTGGGATACATATACCATGAGTAGGTTTTGTGTATATAAATGGGTCTTGAAGAATAAACATATTTAAATAGAGGAAACAACACTTGTAATCTGTAGTGCCCTATCTAGGCACTGGGTCTCTATTCCATTATCATTTAAATTACCATGTCCTTCTAATTATGTTCTCTGGAAAAAATTCAACCGTCTATGTCTCTATTATCTAAATGTTTACATGTCTCTGCAATTTAAATAAGCATAAACTTAAATCTTCATTACAGCTCTGTTCTTTTAACATGCAAAATTTGAAAATAAAAGAAAAATACTTTTTATTCAAGCTAGCTCAATACAATACCTGGACCTGTAGATTTGCAGTGTGGTAAGAAGATTCCTGAAGTGGGTTCTGTAGGTTACCTTAACAACAACAAAAAAATGATGTGTTCACCCTGCCGATCAGCTATTATCGTGTTGACCCTAGGAAATCAACAAATTTCCTAGCCCCCGAGCCCACAGACCGATAATCCCGACAACAGCTTTCCATCGAACCTTCCCATGGTAATATTTTGCTGAGTTAACCCCCTCCTCAGTCTTTTCATTTGAGTTTCCCACCTCCTCAAAGCTTCGAGTTAACCCCCTCCTCAGCATCGAGTTAACCCCATCCTCGGCATCGAGTTAACCCCCTCCTCGGCATTCCTCCTTTTTCACAAAAATCCTCACAGTTCTTCCACAATGACCCCCTTACTACTTTGTAAAACTCCTCTTTATAGAAAATCCTCTCCTCCATAATTCCATAGCTTCCTTATCACTCCACCGCCCTAGTTGCCACCCTTTTAGGAAGTACCAATCATTAATGCAACCCCTTTTTAAGGCATAAAGGTGGATTATATATTATTTTAAATCACCCAAATTCTCTCGGGTAGTGGAATTATTCAATAATTTATTTAAACAATCCTTTTTATTTACTTGGAATGATTCCGTTAATTAATTAAATGAATAATCTATTTAATAAATTTATTATTATTCGATCCACTACACTTTATAAAAAGGATTATTATCACTCTTATTATTAATTTAATAGTAATATTAATACAATAATGATTAATAATAATAGTGATTAAATCAATTGTGAATAATAATTAAAATATTTATTTGTTAATTTGATAAGTGTCAACATAGTACTTCTGGGTATAAATAATGGATACACTTAATGGTTTAATTAATCATAATCAACAATGATAGAGTACACTCTTCCAGTATTAGTGTTTAACTTTCATACTTCATATTGGAGACACATTCACTTAAGAATACTTGCAATTAATGACACTTATTTTAATCGTTCATTACCATGTTCACACACAAAGACTAATTAACTTCTTTTACACATTAGAACTTGTCAATCTTTTACTAATTAAGTCATTCGGTAAATACTTAATTGAGTTATCTATGATAACTTATAACATTGTTAAATCTTGATAAGTAGGTTGTAAACCAATATTATTGCGCATGTGCATAATGTGCATGCATGGCCAGCATATGCACAAGACAGACATGCACTATAAACATATGTCATATATATATATCCTATGCATAACAGCTAACTAACACTAATAATACTTTATGCAAACTGAACAAGTATACATTCATCATAATATTACTAAAACATCATTGGTTATTTTATCAGTTAACCTTTAGGATTTCCTTTCGTTATTTTTATGATTACATTTGATCAATTATTCAGGTGCAAGGGGAGCTACCTACTACCACTAACTCCGGGTCAAGGAATACCCAACCCTCAACAGTACTAACTATCATATCCTCCCATCCTAACCTACTGCGACATCCTCCCTATCCCTCCTCTGCTAGTACAAAAGTGGATGTCGGACTCATCGACTTGACCACATAGAACATCAGAGCGATAGCGTCGGCTGAACAGCGGACCTATCCTCCCCTAGTAGGCATCCGACCATCGTCATCACACTACATGGGGAGCGTGTCTCAGCACGACCCTCCCACGACCTCGGGTATCATAGGAACATAGGGTGGGAAACACATCCATCCCTCTCAACATACTGGGCCTACACCCTTATCAAATCATACTCTGCTGCTCTCGAGATTATCGGTCCATGTCATCGTATCATCAGTTTCGGTTGCTAAGGTTCCCTGCATGGATAAGCTCTTATCCATATATCAGATCAAGTACCCGTCTATCCCATAGCCCTCGAGTCCTGTAGGTTAGTATTCCGCAAAATACACATTTTATAACAAGCATTTCCATCCGATCACCAATTGATCCATATCATCAACATCATTTTATTTCTCGTCACAATTTCATCACAGGTATGTATGGAATATAATAGTTCTACCAATTTCATCATAGGATGGCATCCACGCACAACACCATATATTTTACATTCTATCATTGTCTGATACATATTGTCAGCATCATTTATTTCATCACATAAAATCATTAAATCGATCACAGCATATTTACCACATCATATATATATCACATTTCCTCCAGGACGTTTATCAAACATACATTGTTATTATGAAATAAAAGAATCTCATGATAATCATAACTTAATAACTACGTGAATATAGTAACATCATTAACACAGTAGCAACATATCATCATGTCTATCATGCCGAAAATATAGTTCACGCTGTCTAGCTGAGTCAAACAGATAACAAGCAATAAGGTGAAGGGTGTCTAACTCATAAACATGCCTAGTCAAAATATGGGGCATTACATACACCCACCCTTCAGGAAACTTCGTCCCGAAGTTATGGTCATAATAATGCAGGGAAATTCTTGACACATAAACTCTTCGTTCATGCAGGTAGCAAGTGTTGGCCATACATGTCCTATTTAGCTTTGGCTTGACCGAAGATGTCGATATTATCCTATGGCTTTGCTTCTTTTATCCCCCGATGTGTATTCTAGTAATTTAAGGAACATTTAGATTAACCCTTCTGTCGAATCTCTAGAATCCATAAGGTTATAATCAAGTGCTATCCACCTCGGTATCCTACTTCTTACCGTTTAGCAACATCCTTCAAGTTATAACATCCAGGGAGGTTTACTCATCACAAAGCTCACATTTATCCAACTTAGCATGAAATAATCAATGGTTTAAATCGGAGGTCATTAGAACTCTTAATTTGTATTCACTCAACACGTAACTATCAAGGACCCTTAAGGTTTGCATACCTCTCTTAGGGAAGAAGGTTTCATGTTCTTAAAACCCTAAAGTCATACATTATTACTTCCTTATCGGAAGTAACAATAACAAAAGTATCGTAACATCATTAAATTAGGAGAACTATTATTGTTTAAAGGGTTTTCATGGCTATTTCTTATCAAAACACAATTGTTATCGTGTTTATTTATTATTCTTATTTTCAAACCAATATAATTGGTTGGGAAACCATTACTTAATATGTTCAATCACAGTAGAACTTCGTAAGAACCGCTTTAATTGAGTTAAATTGAGGACTGTGTTGAGATTCTTATGACTCTCTCATTATTACCCGAGATTATCACTATATTAGGTATGATTAATCTGAAATTTCTCAAAAACCTTTCGCACCATTACACCAATATTTAACTTAGTTAGTCTAAAGCCATGTTCCCCCTTAATAAAATAGTCTTTTAATGAGCTTTATATGCAATCTCCTTGTTTAAGTGCATGGTGTTTTCCCTCGTGGGATTCAAAGGATACCATAATTATGAGGTGTTCATGAGGGAATACTTTGTACCAAGTTATCTATATACGCACACATTGACGTTTGTGTAATCTATTGTGGGGACCTAGGAACTCACAATTCAAACACCACTCCATGTTTATTTTACCATATTCTCTTATTCCGCATAAGCAAAGTTTAGATGTGGTCGACCTAACAAATGACACCTTCACATAACCACAAAACATGTCAATTACTTAACATGTACAACCATTCAATAAAACTAAACGATGTTACTTAGCATTACAACTGATGCATTCTACGAATTTCATTAATAGATTGAAAACACCAATTTTCCTTTCTACTCTTTTAATACTCATTTGAATTATTCTAGATGGTTGTAGATGTTAACTTTTAAGTTGATCTTTCTACGTGAGTGAATGTCTTAGACTTTTAAGCATGTATTTCTTTTTATCATAAGACTGTCAACTTATCTTAAAGTAAACTAAATAAGGTTTGTATAGGAAACACTAAATTTTTAAGTTTATTTTAATAAAATTTATGAAAGCCACCCTCATCATAAGTACCCCATCCTTGTACCAAAATTTGAACTGAAATTAGAGAAGAAATATAAGAAAATAAGGGAATTCATTTCTACCCTATAATTTTTACATCACGAGGAAAACCTAATGTAGTGCTCCTTAAAATGCTTATATTCATACTTATGTGCAAGGAACAGTTTGTTAGGATCAACGTGTTGAAATCTATGGTCGTTTTCATTAATGATTTTGGTCATATAGTGAAATTAGCGCCTTAGCATTCAGCTTGCCATGCTCGTTTTAGCGGTTCCTTGTTTTCAGGTTAAGTGTTTGTTTCACCTCATCGACTCTACGTTGAAGTCTCGACAAAGATTTGATCTAGTCTATTCATTAAACCAGACATTAATCTTAAAACTTTAGGATTTAGGATGAACTCTTTAATTAAAGTTTATGAGTAACTTCCTTAGTCCCTCAATAATTTACCTACCTTTACATGGTATTGCTTGTTCATTTTGTAATTATTAAGTCCTGGTTGGTTCTCAATAATATCCCCCCCCCCCATCATGACAATTTAACCTAAGCAAGACTAGCGGCAGATAACCCCTACCCTTACTACATGGAAACATGATTAATTGCACATTACACATAAAAAAAAAAATTACGGTGCTGATTTTAATACATAGATATCTCTCATATCTTAATACTAATTAATTTCCAATAGGGGGATCCATTCACACATACCAGGAATATTGACCTACCACCTCCATCTAGATGCCTCATACCACTACACAATATCCCCCGACAGGGGATACGCATATAATTTTACTCCCGGTCTTGCCAGTTTTGTAAAGGTACCCGTCTTCATCAATTGATAATCTCATCATGTCAATTTTAATTAATTTTAAATTTTTTATTTATTTATTTATCTAGGCACTGGGTCTCTATTCCATTATCATTTAAATTACCATGTCCTTCTAATTATGTTCTCTGGAAAAAATTCAACCGTCTATGTCTCTATTATCTAAATGTTTACATGTCTCTGCAATTTAAATAAGCATAAACTTAAATCTTCATTGCAGCTCTGTTCTTTTAACATGCAAAATTTGAAAATAAAAGAAAAATACTTTTTATTCAAGCTAGCTCAGTAAAATACCTGGACCTGTAGATTTGCAGTGAGGTAAGAAGATTCCTGAAGTGGGTTCTGTAGGTTACCTTAACAACAACAAAAAAATGATGTGTCCACCCTGCCGATCAGCTATTATCGTGCTAACCCTAGGAAATCAACGGATTTCCTAGCCCCCAAGCCCACAGACCGATAATCCTGACAGCAGCTTTCCATCGAACCTTCCCATGGTAATATTTTGCTGAGTTAACCCCCTCCTCAGTCTTTTCATTTGAGTTTCCCACCTCCTCAAAGCTTCGAGTTAACCCCCTCCTCGGCATCGAGTTAACCCCCTCCTCGGCATTCCTCCTTTTTCACAAAAATCCTCACAGTTCTTCCACAATGACCCCCTTACTACTTTGTAAAACTCCTCTTTATAGAAAATCCTCTCCTCTATAATTCCATAGCTTCCTTATCACTCCACCGTCCTAGCTGTCACCCTTTTAGGAAGTACCAATCATTAATGCAACCCCTTTTTAAGGCATAAAGGTGGATTATATATTATTTTAAATCACCCAAATTCTCTCGGGTAGTGGAATTATTCAATAATTTATTTAAACAATCCTTTTTATTTACTTGGAATGATTCCGTTAATTAATTAAATGAATAATCTATTTAATAAATTTATTATTATTCGATCCGCTATGCTTTATAAAAAGGATTATTATCACTCTTATTATTAATTTAATAGTAATATTAATACAATAATGATTAATAATAATAGTGATTAAATCAATTGTGAATAATAATTAAAATATTTATTTGTTAATTTGATAAGTGTCAACATAGTACTTCTGGGTATAAATAATGAATACACTTAATGGTTTAATTAATCATAATCAACAATGATAGAGTACACTCTTCCAGTATTAGTGTTTAACTTTCATACTTCATATTGGAGACACATTCACTTAAGAATACTTGCAATTAATTACACTTATTTTAATCGTTCATTACCATGTTCACACACAAAGACTAATTAACTTCTTTTACACATTAGAACTTGTCAATCTTTTACTAATTAAGTCATTCGGTAAATACTTAATTGAGTTATCTATGATAACTTATAACATTGTTAAATCTTGATAAGTAGGTTGTAAACCAATATTATTGCGCATGTGCATAATATGCATGCGTGGCCAGCGTATGCACAAGACAGACATGCACTATAAACATATGTCATATATATATATCCTATGCATAACATCTAACTAACACTAATAATACTTTATGCAAACTGAACAAGTATACATTCATCATAATATTACTAAAACATCATTGGTTATTTTATCAGTTAACCTTTAGGATTTCCTTTCGTTATTTTTATGATTACATTTGATCAATTATTCAGGTGCAAGGGGAGCTATCTACTACCACTAACTCCAAGTCAAGGAATACCCAACCCTCAACAGTACTAACTATCATATCCTCCCATCCTAACCTACTGCCACATCCTCCCTATCCCTCCTCTGCTAGTACAAAAGTGGATGTCGGACTCATCGACCTGACCACATAGAACATGAGAGCGATAGCGTCGGATGAACAGCGGACCTATCCTCCCCTAGCAGGCATCCGACCATCGTCATCACACTACATGGGGAGCGTGTCTCAGCACGGCCCTCCCACAACCTCGGGTATCATAGGAACATAGTGTGGGAAACACATCCATCCCTCTCAACAGACTGGGCCTACGCCCTTATCAAATCATACTCTATTGCTCTCGAGATTATCGGTCCATGTCATCGTATCATCATTTTTGGTTGCTAAGGTTCCCTGCATGGATAAGCTCTTATCCATATATCAGATCAAGTACCCGGCTATCCCATACCCTCGAGTCCTGTAGGTTAGTATTCCGCAAAATACACATTTTATAACAAGCATTTCCATCCGATCACCAATTGATCCATATCATCAACATCATTTTATTTCTCGTCACAATTTCATCACAGGTATGTATGGAATATAACAGTTCTATCAATTTCATCATAGGATGGCATCCACGCACAACACCATATATTTTACATTCTATCATTGTCTGATGCATATTGTCAGCATCATTTATTTCATCACATAAAATCATTAAATCGATCACAGCATATTTACCACATTATATATATATCACATTTCCTCCAGGACGTTTATCAAACATACATTGTTATTATGAAATAAAAGAATCTCATGATAATCATAACTTAATAACTGCGTGAATATAGTAACATCATTAACACAGTAGCAACATATCATCATGTCTATCATGCCGAAAATATAGTTCACGCTGTCTAGCTGATTCAAACAGATAACAAGCAATAAGGTGAAGGGTGTCTAACTCATAAACATGCCTAGTCAAAATATGGGGCATTACATAATCCCTAAGTAACCCTTCTTAATATTAAGTATTATGAGAAACACATATAATCCATGAGATAATCCCTGTCTAGGGATTCATTGGCATCCGAGATAAATATGGATACCATTACATGGTTTGTGATATGCTTAATCCTACAAATTAGAGCAATAAAAAGATAAATATATAAAAATAATGCCATAATCCCAATATTATAGTGCAAAATAATTGAACAAAGAGAATAAGGAATAGAAATTAAACAAAATTAGCTTCTTGTATTAAGATATTCAATTCTGGTAGAAATATTCACATGGCTATTAAGGTTGGGTGACCATGCACTTGAGTAGATCTATAGTACAATAATTCTTAGCAAACCGATTCATAGTCTTCGATCTCTTTAAATAGGATTTCGAGATCCAAAATCCTAACAACTTGACATGGTCAAACAATTAATAAGTACAAACTTCCTAGTGGGTCTTAATTAATAAAGATACCAGTTTTACATAGATTGTTTACTACTACTACTCAAACCTATTCAAAAGGATGGTTCTACAAATTATTTGACTAACTCCTAAACTGATGGGGTTAGGGTATGAACCTGACATGTCTTCCCCCCTTCAAAAAAAACATTGTCCTTGAGGCCAAAGGTGCAAAAATTGCTACAAAATCCCTATTGATTCCCATGTGGCATCTCCTGGTGTGATATATTTCCAATGGATCAAAACTTAATTGATTAAATTCATGTGCAATTGATGTTACCTAGAAGCCAATAATGCTACCAACTGGAGTCAAATTGAGCCTTCCTTGTCCAATTTTAGTAATCTGGTCTACACTTTTAAATTAGAGACTAGATCTTTTTTAAGGAAAGAGATGTGAAATATTGATTGAATCTTGGGGTGAATGTTGTTTGATAATAAATATATCTAGGAAATAGCTTGGTGAGTAAATGAGTAGGTAATGTAGGGTGCGGATTTTGAGGCACAAAATATACTTGAATGTGTGTAAATTTTTCATCTAAGTACCAAGCACCGATGTTTTTCAATACTTTATTAATTTTTCAAACAACCTCAGAAAAGGTTCATAGAATATTAACTCATACAAAGGTGCAAAGAATAAATGACATATTTCAGCATAATTGTAGGCATACTTATAATCCAATAAATATTGAGAATAAACATGAACTAGGATTTAATTGGGAGACTCTTCCCAAACCATCCCTACACATACCATATCCAATAAATATGAAATCATAAAAAAATCAAGAGATGAATAATTGGTGATCAATACAAAAAATATGAAATAATGTACAATTAATATTGCTTGTTTTCTATCATTATTTATTTCTTATAATCCTTCCTACATTGGCTAACTCAAGCAAAGTGGGATTGCCTAAGGGATTATTTAGGAGTAAATGGGATTATTGTTCTTTTCTTCTACAATTATGAGGAGAAAGAGAGGCTAGTTGAGAGGAATTGTTGTTTTGGAAATGGGCCTAAATTATATTACTTGGTTTAGATATTTAGGAAATTATTTGAGCATGGGAAACTAAAGACATAGCTAGTAAATTCACCCTTACTATTTCAATGTTTGACACCTACAAAATTTTGTGCCTATGCGTAGGAGGAAAAATGTTTCCATGGATATATTTTCCATGGAGATAAGTAATTTGGTTTGTATTATTTATATTTTGATGACTAATTATGCGTGCAATGGGGGTGATGATAATGGTGATGAATATGACTAATTCAATATGGTGGTGCCTATGCACGCATATTTTGGGTCATGCGGGCGCACTCAGGCTCCTTGGTCAAAAATTAAAGTTGTGATTTGGACATTCATGACTAGACATGGGAAACAATGACCTATGAATGGGGCCAATGTTTAAATTTTTTCAAACCATTTATGTATACACAAAAATTTGACTTGGAAATACTATTCACATTCCTTGACGATATGGTATGGTTTCCAAGATCAAATATGACTTAGGAACCAACCAATAATCATACCCATTCACATCATAGTCATGCTGATATTTATATTCATCATGTGTCTCGTTCAAAACTAGCATAATGCCAATTAGGACCATGATATTGGTGGAAAGAAGAAGGCACTAGAAGAAATTTCCTATTTAAATAATGGTTTGGTACTACACTATATGGAGAAAAAAACTTAGATGAGAAAAAAAACAAAGACAAGAAACAACCAATGAAGCTTGTGCAATTTATCAAGTACATGTTTATCAATGTTATTTCCCTTGCACTAGATGGATGAACGTGCATCTATAAATAATTTTAAAAGAAACAACTAGAAGACATTGTACTTGGACTAGATCACATGGGAAACAATGACCTATGAATAGGGCCAACATTAAAAATATTTCAAACCATTTCTGTATGCACTGAAATTTGACATGGACATACTATTCACATGACTTGATGATATTGGAGGGTTTCAAGACTCAAATATGACTCAGAAACTGGCGAGTAATCATACCCATCCGCATCATGATCATGTTGATATTTTTATTGATCGCATGTGTCATTCAAAACTAGCATCATGCCAATTAGGCCCATGAGATTGGTGGCAAGAAGAAGGTTCCATATGACATTTCCTATTTAAATAATGGTTTTGTACTACTCTATATGGAGCAAAAAACCATAAATGATAAGAAAAAACAGGAGCAAGAAATAACTGATGAACCTTGTGCAATTTATTAAGTACTTGTGTATCAACATCATTTCCCTTATCCTAGATGAATGAACATGCATATTGAAAGAATTTTAGAAGAAACAACTAGAATACATTCTACTGGAAGTATATTACATGGGAAAAAATGGCCTATGAATGGGGCCAACAATAAAAAAATTTCAAACCATTTCTGTATGCATTGAAATTTGACATGGACAAACCATTTGTGTGCCTTGATGATAAGGTAGGGTTTCCAAACTCAAATATAACTCAGGAACCATCCAGTAATCATACCCATTTGCATCATGGTCATGCTAATATTTATATTCATTGCACGTGTAGTTCAAAACCAACATCATTCCAATTAGGCCCATGATATTGATGGAAAGAAGAAGGCGCTAGAAGACATTTCCTATTTAAATAATAGTTTTGTACTACACTATATGGAGAAAAAAAACTTAGACGAGAGAAAAAAAGGACAAGAAATAACTGATGAAGCTTGTACAATTTATCAAGTACTTGTTTATCAATGTTATTCACCTTGGACTAGATGCATGAATGTGCATCTCAAAATAGTTTTAAAAGAAACAACTAGAATACATTATACTGGGACTAGATCACATGGGAAACAATGAACTATGACTGGGGCCAATGTTACAAAAATTTCTAATCATTTATGTATGCACTGAAATTTGACATGGACATATTGTTCACATGGCTTGATGATATGGGAGGGTTTCCAGACTCAAATATGAATCAGACGCCAGCTGGTAATCATACCCATCTGCATCATGGTCATGCTGATCTTTATATTCATCGCATGTGTCGTTCAAAATCAACATCATGCCAATTAGGCCCATGATATTGGTGGCAAGAAGAATCCGCTAGATTAAATTTCCTATTTAAATAATGGTTTTTTACTACTCTATATGGAGAAAAAAACATACATGAGAGAAAAAGACAAAGGAAAGAAATAACTGATGAAACTTTCGCAATTTATCAAGTACTTTTTATCGAAATTATTTACCTTGCACTATATGAATTCACATTCATCTCAAAATAATTCTAAAAGAAAAAACTAGAAGACATTGCACCGGGACTAGATCACATGGGAAACAATGACCTATGAATGGGGCCAACGTTAAAAAAATTTCAGGCCATTTCTGTATGCACTAAAATTTGACATGGATAGACTGTTCACATGCCTTGATGTTATTGGAGGGTTTCTAGACTCAAATATGACTTAGAAACTGGCCAGTAATCATACCCATATGCATCATGGTCATGTTGATATTTATATTCATCACATGTGTCGCTCAAAACCAACATCATGCCAATTAGGCCCATGACATTGGGAGGTCGCTTCTGTACAAGAGCTTTATACAACATCTCCTCTTGGGCTACTTGTGATCCCTGGGTTGAAAACCCGGTTCTACTCTGGAACTCCAAAAGAAGTTTCACCGTGTCCCCTGAAAGGGTCTAGAAATGGCCATTCTTCTTGAAACCCAGACTCCAGGTTTGAAAAACCTGCTTGCAAATCCTGCTACCTAGCCTGGTCTCTCTCAAGCACCTCGATTATCAGGTCAGCTAGCTAGAGATATGGGACAAGCCCAAAAAATTCTTCAAGGATTCCATAATCGTCTTCATCCCCAAAGGTGGATTCCATATAATAGTCACGTGGGTCACCCTGGTCATCTTCTAGCCTCTCAGCAATCTAGTCAGCTTGTCTAAAGTTCACGCCAAACCCAAGACCTTCTTCCAAAATTCCTTATTTTCTCTCAAGGATCACATATTCCTCCTCGAGGGTCCTATACTCTTCTTCAAGTACTATGTATTCCCTCTCAGCTTCAGTCCAAAAAGAATCCTTTGCCTGCTAGGGATCCCCATGAAACCTTTGATTGCTAGCTCTTCCTTCCTCCTGCGGATGGCGGCTAGACTTCTCCTGCAGAGTCTCATGGCTTTCTTCATACATGGATTTTGGAATTCCCTCTATTCTGGTGAATGATTCAGCTTCGAGGAAAGGGGTTTCACCACTTCCAGGATTTATATTCTGAAGGATCTCAATGGTGGATTCAGGGCCCGCCACTGAGTTCCCCTCTTTGGCTGGTCTTCCCAAATGGTGAAACTGACTGCATGAAGGCTCATCTTCATCCTCTACTTCAAAGAATCTTATGAAGTTCTCCAAGCAGTCCTCTTCGTAGTCATCATATTTAGGTAGACTGAAAACTTCATTAAAACCATCAGTAACAGAAACTTCAGCAGGCAGATTGCAATTTACATAGATAAATCAGAATTACCTTCTTCTGGCACCTCACCGGGCTGATCACTTCCCTGCTCATCATGGGAAAGATTGGAATGTAAGATTGGTTCTCTTTATTCATGTCTTACTTCAAACCCTAATTATTCTTCAATCACTTCATCATGCTCTTGGTTGGATAACTTTCCATACATCCTAAGATTGTCTTCAACCTCCAATGCATCAATGAACATATGCTGCAAACTGGAAGACCTTCTCTCCAAAAGCTGAAAAGATAAATCACGAGGAAAAACAGATGCATAGTGTAATTTATCAGCATTCTCTAAGGGCTGAATTTCCTTTGGCATGTTGTAATAGAAGCTTGAAAACCTCCTGTTAAAGCTAGAAATGGTCTCATCTGCTTTCCTTCTCGTGGAGTAAAACTCTAAAAGAACTAGGTCCCATGGGCCTCTCCTACCCCAATACCCCAAAAAGGCATCAGATAACCTTTCCCAGGTATCAATAGACTCAAGCTGCAAGTGCTTAAACCACTTTTTTACATCTCCTTGAAGGGATTTGGCAAAATCCCTCATACAAACATCATCATGTCCTATTTCAAAAAGGTCCAGGAAATGTTCGAATCCTTGAAGGTGTTTCTCAGCAGTAAGACTTCCGGATCGTCCATAAAAAATAGGGAGGTATTTATGGTAGTTCGGGGAAAAATCATGAAGAACATGGGGCAGCCTTAAAGGGATGTATCTCAACTGAGATTTGGAAAGCAAAGGAGTATGTTTAGGGAGGGGATCATCAGCCCCACTCTCATGGGGTTTGCAAAGCTGGGCATGGATATTAGATGGTTCAAAATAAGGGAGGGGATTAGCTCTAGGGGTGAAAGGAGAATGTACACTTTCGAATTCAAGTGAAGTATATACAAAAGAGGCTCTCTCATGACTTAGAGCTCTCTGGCGAGACAGAAATTTCTTGATATATATACATAAGTGAAAAAGGATACCAACACAGAAGAATAGGACCTCTTTGAAGAGATTGATACTTTGATACCTGGACCTTAATCCTTCCATGTCTAAGGCTGCTGAGCTCGTTCTCTAGTGTAGTCTACAGATTGAACTCAAATAATTAGTGGAGTCGCGAGGTGGATAATATCCAACCCTTCTAATGTCTAACTGTTGCCCACCATCAATGATCAAATCTGAAACTTTTTCATTCTCCCAAGGATGATACAATACTCGGTCCTCAACAATGACGCCAATTGTTTATCACGCAAAACATACCTCCAGGGTTATGGAGAGGCAGAATCACAGTAACCACTAACCACTTTAGCTTGTGCTACTGACCCAACACAAACAGAGAGGGATCTCTCTTCAACTTATGAAAGATTGGAAATACTCAAAGTTGTCAACAATCAACAAACACATCAGCCTTCATTACTTAAAATATTTAATCAAGCACATTCTCAAAAGGTCAGACTTCTATTAGGACAGATTTGTTTAAAGTTGGGGGGGTAATCATAAGAGAAAATGTTGGGTGATGGAGTCAGGATACGACATGAAGACCAGATAACAGTGCCGTAGTACAGACTATTAAAACAGAGGCAAGGTACCCACCCTCTTGCCGTCATAATGCTATTTTCTGGTGATAAAAGAAGAAAGTAAGAACGAACCATTGATATGAGCATCCAGCAAAGATGAATTCAATATCAAATTTAGTAGCAATATTTGGTGAACACCTGAGATAATAACCAGAGCTTATTTCCAAGAATTCTAAGCTATTATACACTGATCTCAGGTGTGAAAGGGAAAACATAATGTAAATGTATAACAGGAACTATGAGCACATAGAGAAGAGAGAAAAAAAAAACTACAAGTAAAGCAACACATGAATCTCTGCAAAATGTTTGCCATAGGCACCGCCAATTGTATTAAAAAGAGTTTCAAAATAGATCTCTATCCCCAGGCCTTAGCCAAATGATTTTCCAACCCTTAGTTCTTCTATTGCAATGCTTTTATAGCGCCCCAGCCCTGAATTGGTCCTTAGGAAACAAACAAAACTATGTTGCCACCTTGACAGCCCCAGAATTTTGGAATATTACATACGTGTCAAGTTCAAAACATATTGATTAAGATGCGAAACAAAAATACCATGAGCAGGACGCCATCGTACTCCTGAGCTTTTAATTGGCCTTGCAAATCAAAGAAGTCTTCCACTTTCAAAGAGACATCTTCCTATGATTCTTCAGTCGGAGGGGGAGGTGTCGCTTCCTCAGTGGAGATCATGAAATCATTGACAATCTCCATGTCTTAATGGACGTCTCGCTCCTCTTCTGGGGTCTCCTTCTTTCCATGAAGTTGGACCTTTTTGGACACCTGTCACCCTTCAAGATCTTCATCTTTTCTAGTAGTGCTGCTAATGTCCACGTGGTTGAATATCACAGGAGATGGAGGAGCATGTTCTTCCTCCACCTAATACCACGCCTGCTTGGGCATAAAAACTACTTCAGATTCCTGCTCCTTCTCCATGACCGGTCTCTAACTATAAGGTATTTGAGCTGCCAAGTGCACCACCTTTTCCATACGTTGATCTCGAACAGTGGATGCAAGGACCATATCCATAACTACCGTGATGATGACAGTAGCTACATGTGGTCACATCCGCCATGATGACCTGACCGACACTCCCAGTCAAGCAACAATGATGCCCAAGGCTCGAGCTGACGTGAAACATGCTTGGCAAGGATCTCTAGATAGATGGAGATGTTTATGATGGCGCTGAGGTGACCTCCATCGTACTTGCAATCATTTCAGTGGAAGTAGGGATGTCTTTAAGTCGTCTATCCACCTGGCCTTATCTACATCATAAATATTCACCTCATTTCCATCTTGTCCACCGAGTGGGGCAAGTCACATCATGCTCACAGCTTTTAGGCCAGCTGATAGCCTGCATGAGTAATTTATTCTCTTCCCTGCACCTTTATCACCTGCTGCTCTGGCTCTTCTATCTTCTATCCCTCAAATGATTTCTCACCCCCACTATCCCCATCCATAGGTTCACCATCTCCTGCTATGAGAGCTTCTCAGGCATACTCGCGAGGGCGAGGGCTGCTACTGAGTCTTTTTCAGGTTGGCTAGTGGATGATGTTGCGTTCCCAGGTATCAAAGAGAGGACCAAATGGGGTATTTCGATTAATAGGGTCGATATTTAAAGGGCAGGGGGTTTCTTCGACTTCTAGGTCAGGCTTAACATAGGTGTTTGAAGAAGGTTTGATAGTTCCCCGAGGGAAAACTGTCTACATGCAGCGACAACAGACCCTTCAGAAAATCCCCTAGCTTCGGGTATTTGGGACGCAGGAGTTCCTGAGAACTCCCAACCAATTGAGGAATTTACTATGCAAACAACTGAACCTCCTTATGCATGCCTAAACCCTCCAATCTCTTTTTAATTTTGAGGTACCGATAACCGAGCCTCTGCATCAGATGCATCCAAACCCTATCTCGCGTAGAAAATTTAACCTCAACATTCCTAGAAATTGATTCTTAATCTGCTTTCTTGTTGTAAACAGACTCAGATTTGCTTATAGTGGAGGTTATAAGGACCTATGTGTTACTGAAAAGCTCTGAGAATGACCCCTCCTGTCATCTTCCACATGGTCGGAGGCTTCTAACCCCGACAGGTCCAAGACACAAATGTCAACCTTCAAGTGTGTTTATATATATATAACCTCTTTCTTTTAAACTTCGGCCTTCTTCACCAGATATCCGCGTCTCTCCTCCGTTGATCCCCCATGCACTGATCTTGACCATCCAGATCTGATCTCTTTTAGCTGATTTGATAACCCCTTACATCCACCATCGGATCATCCCTTTGCCATGATCTTCATCGTCCATCTATTAGCACCGCACATCCACAAAGTGGTGTCACGTCTCCTTAAACTGGTTTCCATTACCACTCATCCCCTTTGGGACAAATCCTGTTGCTGACACCTGGAAAATGGTTTTTCCCATTGCAACCACCATCTCCTCTAACCGTTGCGCATCTTTCTTATGTGATGGTCATTGTGGGTTTTCGATCTATCGCAGGACACTCTGAACCGTTTCTTTGTTGCATTGCACTTACACCTTTCCAGACTCTGACGTTTAACCATAGGATCTTCTCCAGCTCGTCTCGGCTGTCCACATGGCCAGCCACTTGCCTTTCCGCCCAGGTGGTATCACATGCTCCTGAGGAGGGTTAACTTACTGCTTACCTCACCATGTGACGCATCCTCTAGCCGCCACTTGTCCAACGGTATTACCCATCGCGACCACCTATTTCCCCTTTGCTCTGCGCACTTTGGCCAATGTGACAATCAACGAGATCCATTGATATCCCATTTGCGCCCGATCAATGGTGGGATCTGCGCGATATTTAGTCCTTGAAATATTTGGCCTCAGACTATAGACTTTGGCTCCTTTTTGGTCATTTTGGTCATGTTTTTTCCTTTCTTTTGCAATTTGCTTTAGGCCTATTTATATTTGACACCCCCACATCATTTTTTATTATTCCTTAGCACCTGGACATGAAAAATAAAGGGAAATTAGCCTTTCTTCGGGGAAATTTTAGAGATACCCCGTTATTCCACCTCCATACTTATGTTGTAGAAATCAGGTGCTAACACCTATTGTCCTCAATTTTCCAACCAAGATTGATTTTCATTGAATAATGCTTATTAGACATCAAATGAACTTGGAAAATGGTAAACAATTCATGATATCCATTGTTTTCTACCATTGAAAGCTTATTGTTCACAAAAACCAAAGTTTAACCTCCTTAATGTTCCTGATATAGTGTGGCGTAGGTGAAAAATGAAAAACATCATGTTAGGAGGAGAGTATTAGATAGTAAGAAAAGGAAAGGTGGAGATGATGGGGCCCTCACATTGTTTTAAGGAAAAGGAATAGTTCTATTTATCATTTTGTTGTTATGGGGGGCTCACATTGATTTAAAGAAAAACAAATTGTGTTTTCATTTTATTGTGATTTTATGATGATGTAATAATTTAGATATGAGGGACGTTGAGGAAACAAAAAAATAATAGAGGATCAAATACACATCCTTAGGGACATGTATCCATGGAACATTGGTCGAAAGAAAATATCTTGAATTTTGTCTCAACTAAATTCTATAAATACTATTCCTTAGTTCAATCCATTTCTTTTTCTTGGTAATTATTTTGAGGCAATCCTCTAGACACTTCCCTTCATTTTGAGGATGGTACCAAATTTATACCTTGGATTCTTTAGGGCACAAGGCCAAGTCAATAATAAGGTTTGAAGCTGTTACAGCAATATACTGATTAGGAGCTCAACATGTCGCTTATAAGAATATAATATGGGTGGGGAGGATAACACTCCATCCCACAACCACTTGGATAAGACCCAATTGGAATTCTAGTCCACTTCAATATCAATAAAGAAATATTGATAAAAAAATAAGCTACCTTTGGTTATTTATTATGTTTGAATATACAACTATTCAATATGTTGTAATTTATGTGTTGCTTTTAACACTTTTCTTTGATTTATGATGATCAATTTTCCGTAGATTGTACTTTTTCCAAATCTTTTTGTTTTCATATAGTATTCATGTTTGACATGTAC
This sequence comes from Larix kaempferi, assembly GCA_027924585.1. Lineage (NCBI taxonomy): Eukaryota > Viridiplantae > Streptophyta > Pinopsida > Pinales > Pinaceae > Larix > Larix kaempferi. The sequence continues at coordinate 2,569,263 of BSBM01001360.1, forward strand.
ACATAGGACTGACCTTAAGTCTAAACCCTTAAGCTATGCCCATTACCATAACTATGAACCCATAACATTTAACCATTCCTCCTTATCCTTATCTCAAATTCCATGAATCCTCACCCCAACTTGTAATATTTATCCCTAATTACATATCCCTATCTCTAGCTACATGTCCTTAACCCCTTATCCCTATCCATCTACCCCCTAAACAATACTCTCTAACTACTTATCCCTTACTAATACCTAATAATTATTACCACTTAGGTTCTTATCCCTAACTACATACCTTCTAACCCCTATGTAACACCTTAAAATCCACACCCCCAAACTACGATCCCTAATATATTCCCCACCTAAAACCCAATAACCTTAATTGCATACCACCTACACTCGAACCCTAATAATAATATAATAAAAATAAAAGTCCTTGATCCCTAGGCCCCGTGACACCAAACACCATACCCTCTCACTGTGACCTAAAACCCCATACATTTTATTCTTAATGCATTTTCCTAACTAAATAGCCATAATCATGACCAAACAAAGCTGCACAACCCCTTACCTTGACCCCAACTTCACTACACCTAACTACACACACCGGATAATCCTTTCATTATGCCTAACTTTGTACCTCATAAGTACCTTGTGGGAAAATTTTGGAATGACCAAGATAAGTACTTCATAGATAAATATTCCCTATTCATGACACATGTGATACCACATTAGCCAACACTTGAGCTACAAAAACAAATGTTATGGTATAAACTAGCTTACAAAGATATATTGTGATAGAGCTTTGCTTGTGGACTATACATTGTTAAACTTTAGAAAGGACTATTTGACAAAGGCTTAATAATTGATGTGAGTTGTTCAGGAACATGATTGGTTAAGAACTCACACTCTTACAAGAGTGTGATAAGGTTTGGAATATTGATGGTGTGATAATCAGTTATTTATATGTTCTTGTTGTTTAGAAGTCTATGATCATTTAGAGGCTATAGGAATGAAAATAAAGCAATTTATCATTTACAACAACCGATGGAATGGAAACAATGGAGGAAGCAATGGTTTGAAGGTGTTGGGACACTTTAGTATTATCACTCTATTTTCCACACATTATATCCTTGGAGATTATTGCATGGATTGAACCAATTTTGTTCATTAGAAGTCATGATATTGAGAGTTGAAACCATTCTTGCTTGGTTTCCTTTGTTTATCTTCTAGGCCATCATTTAAATTTGACATCTCTCTCTCTCTAATATATATATATATATATATAATCCCAAAAGGTTAACTCAAGTGGTCATGATCCAAATGTGAGATCTCTACTCCAAAATTTGGGGAGGTCACAAGTTCAACTTTCTTGATCCACTTGAGGTTAGTCTTTGTAATAATCACGTGGAAGTAATCAAAAATATTTTTAAGAGGTTATATATATTTAAGAGGTTATATATATATATGCCATCATTATCATCATATGAAGACCAGTCATCATATTTAAATTAACCAATTTTTAATATGTAGGATTTAGTAGCAAACAAATATTCTGGTTAACATGATAGACGGATATGTCTAAGAACAAATAATTAGCATTGTGATAAACTCAAAAGGAAGCATGGAAAAATCAAAGATGGATGGTGGATGGTGGACTACCAAAATTAAATATATAGTTGAGGTATCATTAAAGGGATGATAAATGCCACTTTTGAATCCTTAATTTTCTATATGATTTTTTTGAAATCCTTTCTGATTGTATAAACACTAGCAAACAAAAAAATAACAAAGATGGATGGTGGCATGTTCATGGTTAGAATTAATAGCATTGGGTGTACTCAAAGAGGGATTACAAATATCACATTCTCATCAGTTTGTGAAATTATTTCTCACAAAATAAATGTCTTACGACCTAAATTTATAAATTTATGTTCAATTATTCAAATAAAAAATGTTCAATTCTTTAATGGTTCTAAATACTAATTAAAAAATATAAATTATGTTTTACCATTCTTTTAAAAAGTAAACTAATCCTTACAAAAAAAACTCAATTTTAGATGTAAATTTAAGTGCATAGTTAAAGTTGTACCATAATCCATATTCCATGCATGTTGTAATTTTTTCATAAGTTTATTCCATTCTAAATTGACTTATATACTCAATAATTCAATCAGAGTTATGAAGTAATTAGAAATTTTAATTCTTAAACTCCCTAGATATTGTTGCATAAGTATAATGCTCCTTTGTTTAATAATTTGGTATCTAGATTTAACTGTGCTAGTGTGGAAAATGAGACATATCCATTGTTTTGTTCAAATATTCACCTCAAATCACTATTAATGATGTTTATAATAAATGATCATATTCATTAATGTTTATTGAAAAATAATATATATATTTAAATGTTTGAAAAAAAATATTAAATTTATTTTTATTTATTAAAAATTAATATTTTTAATAATTAATTTAAATATATTAGAGTTATTTCCAATAAGTCAAAAATCTATTTAATTAACCTAATGCAAATAAAATAAAATGTTAAATATTAGTTAATAATAAAAAATAAATAAAAACCTATATTTAAATATATTAAAAATAAAAATATTAAATTTATAATCAATATAAAAAAAAATAATTTAAAAACCTATGAAAACAATATTTAGAAAACCTAATTAAATATATGAAATTTTTTTTTTAATAAATTTATTTTTAGCAAATCACAATTTATTTTAAGGAAAGATCCATTTAATATATGTTTTAAAAATTAATTTAAATATATTAAATTTGTATTTTTCAAGCTACATTTTTTAAGAAAATATCTATTTAATCAAGTCGTTATATTAAGATTTGGTTTATTTTACGATAATTAATTATAAGATGTGGTTGCAAAGTATGATGGTGTAGCATCTTTAGAGAATTTTAGAGGAAGATTGAGACAATGCAGAAATGGTTTATAACTTATAACCTCAAAATTAAAAGCAATACACCTTATCCTATTCTCCTTATAGAAGTGGGTATTTCACCCATCGAGAACATGGCTATGACTAGGTACTTGATGTAAAAGCACAAGATAAATAACGTGGTAAACGAGAGACTTCCTAAAATTACTTTAAACTCAACTCAAAACCAACTATGCCTCAACTAGTGTTGGTGTAAAGATATCATGGCTTAGTTAAACCATTAGGGTATTGATGAAAATGGCACTTTGCAAAATATCGATAATGTAAAAAATATTATTACTTCAAGTTTA
>BSBM01001360.1:2582500-2600000 GCA_027924585.1 Larix kaempferi
TGCTGCTGAAAGTTTCCGAATATCGAAGATCCAAACCCTAACCCAGTCAAAGAACCGAACTGTTGGAATTAATTTCCAATCGCCACATCAACCACCTCGTGTAGTGAGTTCACCTAGAGCCATGTGATCACGTGATGTATTCAACGTATTAGGTTGCAGTCTTAAATGCTACCTAGCTGTCAAGAAAAGCCTATCTCTAGATGTTTCGAGATCTCTTCGAAAAAGTTCGCCAGAGCTCACAATGTATAGACATATATTCTTGTTAATGGAATGAGAGGAGTGTTCAGATAGTCAATTTGGCCCCTGTCGTATTTTAGAGATGGCTGCTCGGTTTTGCTGTGGTTTTATTTTGTTTTGGCTCTTTGTCCGCTGCGCCATCCCTCAATTGGTATCAGAGCTAAACCCTAAGCCATGTTCTCTCATCCTCGTCCGCTAGTTGCAGCGTTGATTCTCAGTCTTGTTTGTCGTTGATTTTGTGAGAGTGTTGTTGTAGAATTAAAGCTGGCTAAATAGAATCAAGCCCACTCTAGCAAGTGGTATCTTCGCTGGTTGAGTTGTTGAGATACCAGGTGTTTGGGCGACATAGTGTTAGTGAAGAGACCCTCTTTCTCTTAGCAGGTTGAAGTCATTACTGTTGCAGTTTAAAGACTCATTCTGTCAACCATGTCCACGAATTTTAATGTGAGTTCACTTCGGCAAGGAAAGAAATTAGTGAAGGACGTACGGGTGAATGTAATTGTGGGCAAAGAATATTGGTATTTGAGTTGATAACTCAGGGCCATAGCCAGTGGTAGAAGTGGAGCAGGTAAATGGGTGTCGAGAATGGAATTCAACCTGTAGAGTCTGGTGACAAAGGTAAGGGCTGTAGCCTGTGGAATTGAATTATGTGAAGAAGAAAACCCTGAGGTTGCATTTTTTTTTAAAGAAAAGGGTTCTGTGTTAAAGCCACATGTGTATTGGTTGGGTGTGAGAAAGGCCGAAGCCTTAGGAATTTCCAAAGAAATTAAAACCTCGTTGGGTTGAAGCGTGTCCTAGTTTTGTGCATAAAGCAGGTCGGTGTAATGGTGGACAATCCGCAGAATTTAAAAGGGTTGCACAGAATTTGAATGGACAACTTAAGCTTTGGAGGCTGCGAATTGCGTGAAATAGAATTGCATGTTTGAGGGCTTTACATTAGTGGAATAACAAAACCTAAGCTATGCGTTGTGCATCTGAACTGGTGGTTGGCACAGAAGTATGAGAATTTTGTTTCCCCGAACTGGCATGGATTTTAAAGGTAGAGCTGAAGCTCTGTGACTAAGTTTGATAACCCCTTCTGGAAGCAGTGACATTGCTAGTGTTGTGTGACTGCTCTTGCAGCAGTGTTTAAAAAAAGGAGGGCATTGCAAGGAGTGGCCGCCAGGAAGTGAGAAAGGTAGTCAAAGAGAAGAGCCTGTGCTTCTAATTAGAAACTTGTTTTTTTTTTGGATGTGAAAGAGATTGAAACCCTCAGAAGTGGTTTTAATATAGTCAGAGGATGAATGCTCCCACAATATAGTGGTCGAACTCGTTGTAAGAAGTCACCGTGACTGACTTTTGGGCATCTTCTGAAGAAAGCCCAGGTTTTCCAGCACTGGCCGAATTTAGCTGTGTAAAAGAAAAATTGTTGTAGCCCGTGTTTAAAGAACTTGAGGTCAGAAGAGCAGAAGCTCGGTGCTGTTTTAGCAGAACCCAAGAAAGGTATGGCGAAGGGAAGAAGACTAAAATTGTCCAAAGAAAAGAAATTCAAGCCTTGCATTGCAGATTTGTATGCTGCAGCAGAGATGAAAATTGAAGAAGTTTGTCCTGACTTTCTGCCAATTCCAGTTTTCTCAAGTAAGAATTATGAGTTTTGGACTATTAAAATGAAAACTATGTTTCGTGCTGAAGGTGTATTGAATTATGTTGAAAATGATTATAATGAACCTTATGATGAGGCAAGTGAAGCCTCTGCATTATACCTCATACATCAAGCCATGGAAGATAGTGTTTTTCACATTGTTGCTGATGCAACCAGTGCTAAAGAGGCCTGGGAATGTTTGAGAAGAGAATTTGATGTGAGGGGGAGAAACACTGATCAGCATCAGGCTAAGTTACATGGAGTTGACAGTCAGTCTGTTGATGTAGTTGTTGAAAACATTGTCAATAATATTGGTAATCACCCCACAGAAGCAGAATGTAAATTTGAAGAAATTGACAAAGCTCATGTTGTTGTTGATGGAATGAAAGATGAAAGCAACTGTGTTGATACTACAACACAATACGAAATTGAATTTGAAGTTGAGGAGAAAACCCTTGCTGGTCATGAGGTTGAGCTCTATGAAGCTCATGAAGACATTAAAAATTTTGAAATCCTTCAAAATGATATGTTAGATGCTAAAGCACATGCAATTGATGAAAATTTTGGAGAAATTATAATGACTGGGGTAGAGATTGAAATTGAAGGAGAAAGGCATCTTTATCAATTTGCACAGCTTGGACACTACCCCACACCAGGAAGTGCTACAGCTTGGATGCCTCACATGCCTTTCCCTGAGCCATGGGTGACCCCTCCTCAAGGACTGCCACCAGAGCCTCGCTTGCAGATTTATAATTTTGCGGTTCTAGAAGTAACTCAGGGTGCACTCAATAACTGAAGGAATTGGGTTTCATCTTCAGTACCATATACACCAATGACACCTGCTATTCCTCATTTTCAAAGTATGGTGGGTGCGACTACAAGTCACACTAGTACCAATGTTGGTACAGATGTTCCAAAAGCAGGTGCGGCTGTTGGCAGGCAGTCCAGCAAGGAGAAGAAGACTAGAAAGAGAAAGAAGAAAAGTGTTTCAGAAGAAATTGTTCAAACTGGTGGCATACAAGTGACACCCAGTGTTTCCAAACCCTCTGTTGAACACACACCAACAGCTTCCCCTGGGTCGTCAGTGATCGTCTCAACTACTTCAAATGCTCTCATTGCACCAAGTACTGGCATCTCGAGTATACCTTCTGTTTCTCATTACCAGGTAATAATTAGAAGAGAAACTGGACAAAGAAATATATTTTTAGAGGGAACAGCAACTCGTATAGAGCAGGACAGATTGAATGTTGAAGATACTGCTTTTATTGTAGCTACTACTGCAGTTAGGCACAACCAGGGCATTTGGAGTCAGTTAGCATCTCAAAAGAATTCTAGATTGGTTTCTGAGTGTGAAGCTAAGCTTGCTTCTGCGGCTACAGCAGCAGCAACCCAGATTGCATCTGATACTGCTCTACAAGCGAAGCTCATGGCAATTGAAGCTCTGAGTTTTGATGGTAAACAGGATGCTATTTATTCTAGTGAAATCGGATTGCTTGATGGTAGCCAGGGCCATTCTCATTCAATTATTGCAACTGCCAAGGAAGCTGCCAAGAAGAGGGTTGAGGTTACTTCAGCTGCTGTTGCTGATCCTTCTGCAAGAAGTGGGATCAATCCTCTGTATATAAGACTGTGTCTAGCAGGAGTTTCATCACTACATGTCCAATCAAATAAATCTGTTGTCAAGACAGGAACCACAACAGAGAGAATAGGTACCGCTGGTCTGTACTTTGCAACCAATTTAGCAGTGGTGCCACCACGAGTTAGAACCACAATGAGTGTTGCCTTGGCTTTGTTTGCGGTTCGAACAGCAGAAGATGCAAGACTCTCTAGGGCAGAGAATTTGGATGCAGTTGTGAGGGCAACTGAACAAGCTACACAAGCTGGAGTTGTTGTCGCTTTGGGTAATCCTGTTTCATTACCACTAATTGTTTTATTGGAAGCTGGTCCAGAGGCTTATTGGAAGCTAATGGCCCAAGAAGCAAGTATTCGAAAAGATGATAATGCTCATAATGAGATACCATCTCAACAATTTGTTATCAGAAATGAAAATATGGTTAAATCTTATAAATACAAAGATAAGAGAGATGCGTTCCGGAATGAAACCTCAAGGAATACAAAAGAAGGCACGAAGGGGCCTGCAATAGAATTGTCAAAGTGGTCAGAGAAGGATTGTTCACAGATGCCAGATCGTGCACTGCATGATGTCTTAAGTGAAAAAGATGTGAAAGCTCGAAAGGAGAATCAAGCACTTCGTACAACCCAAGTAGCTGTAGCTGTCTCTGTTGCAGAGACCATCTCAAGGGGGAGCAACATAAATCAGCAGCAAGCTGAGGTTCTAACTGTTGAAGAATCAATAGCAAACTCTGAAGTTGTAGTTGAAGTCAGTCAATCCATTGGTGAAACCTATTATGATGATATACCTATGGATGAAGATACTAAGTCTGAAATTGATAATGAGCAGCAGCTCATGCAAGATTTTCAAGAAAAATCTGAAGTTACAGATTGTGGAAATGATGCAACATATGAATCAAAGGTTGAAATGGGATTGAAAAATGTGCCAGAAAGCACAAATGTTGTTTTTGCTGACAGCATATGTAGTTATGCAGATGAATGCAGTGAAGCTAAAGACTCTACAAGTAAAAATGTTGAAGATGATAATAGCATCCCTTTAGATGCTGTAAGACTTTTTGAATCTGAAATTGAAAAAAGGCCGATCTATGATGAAGAATTTTTGAGTGAAGCTGAGGTGACTGAAATTGAGAAAGAAATGAAATTGATTCTTGGTATGATGAATGATGAAGAAATTTCACTTTCAGCTGAATGTAATGCAGAGGGCAATGTCATAAATGATGTTGAAACAACGAAAGATTGGACAATTGAAGCTGCAAAAAGGATTGAAGAAATTTCAGAACTGAAAATTGCAAAATTAGTAGAAGCCGATGAAAATCTCTATACATGTGATGATGAAGTACTTGTAGAAATGATCGATAAAATGTTGCAAATTTGTATGAAATTGAAATCAGTAGAAAGAAGGTTGAATGGAGAAGTGGATAATATAAATGAAGATGAAATGAATTTAATTGCAGCGAGAATAACAGAAGGAATTGAAGCTGAAATGGATGTCTATGATGGTGACAATGGAAGCACTAATGTTGTAAATAATGAAAAAAATGCCAATATTGAGCACACAAAAATTGAAGAACAGCTTATGAAAGAAAATTTTAAGAAATGGAATCCTGAAGAGATTATGCATTACTATTTTTTGATTTCATGGCAGCAGACTGTTAAATGTAAGACGGATAAGTTACAGCTTAAAAGTTTTGATTACATCTGGAAGAAAGCCATCAAAAGCTTTGAGGATGTTGATGGAAGAATGAGGCCAAAGGATGGTGGTTATAGCAGATATGAAGAATCAAATAAAACAATACGGCTGAAAAAGAAAGTGAAAATGAAGAAACCAAAGCACAACTGGTTCAAGGTTCGAAGCCAACAAAGATGAAAAGCTGTTAACAGGTTTAAGTTTTCTGATATGTTTTTTAACAATTGTGAATGCTCGTAACCCTAGCCGAGACTAAGACCGGCAGGGATGTTTTTCAAATATGTATTTTTGAAATCTGTATTTTGAAAGTCTATCACATATGAATTTTGTATGTGGCTGTTGAAATTAAGAGGGAGATTGTTGGAATTAATTTCCAATCGCCACATCAGCGACCTCGTGTAGTGAGTTCACCTAGAGCCATGTGATCACGTGATGTATTCAATGTATTAGGTTGCAGTCTTAAATGCTACCTAGCTGTCAAGAAAAGCCTATCTCTAGATGTTTCGAGATCTCTTCGAAAAAGTTCGCCAGAGCTCACAATGTATAGACATATATTCTTGTTAATGGAATGAGAGGAGTGTTCAGATAGTCAGTTTGGCCCCTGTCGTATTTTAGAGATGGCTGCTCGGTTTTGCTGTGGTTTTATTTTGTTTTGGCTCTCTGTCCGCTGCGCCATCCCTCACGAACGCAAGGCAAACTAGACCACCAGTATCTTGCTGATCTGATATGAAGGATTTCTCTGGTGGCAAAACATAATCTGCACCTCCTGCATAGTGAAAATTGATAGTCGGATAATGGATAGCAGGGGTAGAATTGTAACAGAGATCGAAACCCGTAGTAGCAGATGCATTAACTGGCTGTGCTGAAATGTTGGAGCGGACAGCCTCCAGAAAAGGTTGGTATCCAGGGTCCACCAAATATGTGAAAGAAGTTCCAGAATCAATGATCAGGCCTCCGCTTCCATTGGCTTGAATTCCGAATGTACCCTTGGGAATAGGGACTGGTTCGCCCGCCACGCTGATTCCATCGATGCCCAGATAGTAGAAAGTTTGATACGAATTGTTTTGAAGATGGTTTTGAATGAGAGGGGTGGCACTAAAACCAGCGCCGACGGTAGCAGACCTGCCTAAGAACAAAGGGCTGGTTTCTGAGGCATTATATATGGATCCTAAACAATACGAGAAGATGTTGCCAAAGGAGGATCCAATCTGAGAAACCAGAGAGAGTGGCCCTCTTCCCAGACCGATTATACCGGCCGAGTTTCCGAAATCACCGGCTTGAGAACTACCGCAGCCGAATGCAAGGTTTGGAAAGGATGTCCATTTTGAGGAACCTACTGTCGCAAGACTGAAGGTCTCCTCAGCTAAGATTCCAGAGGTTAGACCACTTCCATACCCATAGTCGTATACGCAATTGTTCTGTAAATTTCATCCCCCAATTAAGTCTGAAAAAAAATTGTTAGAGCAAGAAACATTTTTGTAAGAAGACGATTGGAAGGGATCAAACATTGGATCATTCTGTGGTTCACAGAAAAAAAAGGCTAATATTACAAGGTTCGCACTGCGTCCACATCAAGTCGCTGCCAGTGTCGAGAATGAAATGCAGATTTAATGGAACCGGAGATCCTATCGCCATCTGCATAAAATATCCACCATCTACATAGTTAACAGGACTGTAATAACTCTTGCCATTTTTGAAAGTGTAATGTTGCACCCTTCTCAGCCTGCTGTGACTGCGTTCGACAGCTCGTCGCAGTCGTTCAGCCATTGAAAGGTTCCGCCCTTCCAGTAACGGAGAGAGAGGCGAATCTCTTTGTATGAGATCTACTCTTATAGTTGCAGGTGTCTTCGATTCGGCCTTTGCTTCGCTGGTGGCGCAACTTCCATGGAATGTCAAGGAATACAAAGCAACGACGGCAACGATTATCATAAAACGAGAAATAATGTGTCCCGCCATGGTAGAGCGATCCATATGGTACTGAAAATGCAGAATATCAGTTGGATTTATATAGACAGTGGGGAAAGGCCGTCAAAAGACGAAAGTCTATTGCCATTCCTGTTGCGATCATCGTGATGATAAGGGACGGCTTGAAGCGGGTGGTGATCTAGCTGTTATGTGGATTGGTTGGTTTATAATCTGATGTATTATTACATTTTTTTTTAATTTTGCATGTAACATGTATCTCATCTCTCTATCATTTAATAAATATTGATATTAGTTTGATTGATGATGAGAAATTATATATATATATATATATATTAAAAAACTTTATAGTCTTGTAAATTTGACATGTACCATGCATATAGTATATCTTTATCATTAAAATATTTTATTGAATTTATATATGTTTTTTAGTAAGTCCATTTTCACTTATGTTTTTTAGTAACCACATTATAAATGTATTAATATTGTGTTTGATCTTCTAGATTTCATTATTTTAGAATTTAAATATGATAAGTCTTTTTAATAACATTCTATTTATTTTTATGTTGAAGCTGTGAACACAAGGTCACAAGGGTCACAAGGTTAGAATGGTGATTCTAAATTAATAGTGTTAGATTAATAAAAAAATTTAAAAAAAAAACTAAATTTTAAATTATAAAGAGAAAAAATATAATATTAAATTAAGAAGGACAGGTACGGAAAATTATAAATAAATTAAATAAATTTTTTATAGTGATGTACAATAATACTAACCAAAGATAATATTAATAGTTGGTTTAATTACTTTAAAAAGGGGTGAGACAGTTTAGAAAAAAAAGAAAACCGCTAATAATAATTAAAATAATACAATAATATCATAAAATATGATATAATACATTTTATAAATTAGAAGGAGTTGAAATATTCTAGCTTGAAAGTAATTTTTAATAGTAATAGTTAAAATAATACAATAATATCATAAAATAATAAAAATATGATATATTATACTTTATAAATGAGAAGGAGTTGAAATTTTTTAACTTGAAAGTAATTTTTAATAGTATTGGAGAGTAATTGGTTAATTAGGTGGTTTAATTAGTTTAAAACTAAGGAGGTAGTTTAGAAAGAAGAAACTATGATAATATTAACATAATAAAATAATCAAAACAAATTAGAAGGAGTTGAAATATAGGGTTTAGAAAATAATTTTTTTATAAAAATAATTAAAATACTTAGAAATAATGAAAAGTTATTGTAATATTAAAGTATAAATATTAGAATGGGTTAGTGAATGAGTTGCAAAGATTAAAAAGAAAGATATAATTGAATTGTGAATTAAGAAGAGATTAGTTTTATTCATATATATATTGACTCTGTAATATTATATTAAAAAACTTTTATAAGTTTTTCAATTTCAAATCTATAATGTATATCCTATATCATTATCATCATTTATTTTTAAGGTAAAATATTTTATTTTAATTTTATATATATTAACTATGTTATAATTGCATTTTTAAATGTATACATATATTAAAAAGTCTTAAATTCTTCCTGAAAAGAAATTATAACGCAAATGTAATATCACATTAAAAAAAATTATAATCTTTTCAATTTTACATATACTAATATTATATATACTTCTTATTATTATTATTAAATGTTTTATTGAATTCATATATCTTGATAATGTGACATTATATTAAAAAAAATTGCATTTTTTTCAATTTCACATCTTTTTTTTTTCTAGCCGAAAAAAATCGTACTACTGTTATTCCTTCAAATCAAATAGTACAAAGATTGAGAATATCATAGCTCGGGATATCTTGACCAGAACTTGATCTCAAAAAAATTTCAACATATCTGTTATACATAAGATCTTACCACCTTTCAAAAGGAGTTACAAACAAAAAAAGTAAAGTTCATCATCAGAGTACAAAAGACTTAAAAGAGAGATAAATTTCCACTGTCAAGAAGACAGTCCTCCATCCATTCTTCCCAATATAGAACACCAACAGGACCAGCAAAAGCAGCTTTGGAAATTTGATCAGCTTTAGTGTTATGTGCCCTGTATATATGATGGAATGAAATCATATCCAAAAGTGCAATCTCCTGATGAATACGAACACACAGATATTGTAGATCTATCACATTGAGAGAGTATTCCTTCCTGGCCCATTTAATAGCAACTCGAGAGTCCCCATAGACTTTCAAATTCACCAAACCAAAAGTATTTGAGACTTTTAAGATAACCCTGAGTGCCAATAATTTTGCTTTCTTATTCGTACCAATTCCCCCATTAAGACGTAGAGAAAGAAATGGTTTTCATTGGTGAATATGACCCCACCAGTAGCACAAAAACCATCCTGTGCAGCACCATCAAAAAATAATACCGGCTGTGAAACCTCATAGGAAAAGGTGTTCAAACCCACAACTTTCTTATGATGTTCAATCTCTGGATATGTCTGTAATAGATTACAAATAGTCTTTGCACACTGAAAGGCATCAGGTTTAATATTCTGAAAAATCACTGAGTTTCTAGTGTACCAGATAATCCAAGATATAAATATAGGAAGAAAAAGAGGTTTTTTATAACTTCGAACCCAATTAAGTAAACCATTGCCAAAATCCAAATCATTCCATGCTTCCTGTGCATCAATGTCCTTACAGCACAGTACCTAGACTTTTTGAAAGAAAGAACACTTCACCAATAGATGATTTGCAGTCTCTAAGGATAAATTACACAAACAACACCAACTAGGGCCATTCCATCCACGCTTTTGTAAATTTTCCCAGGTCTTCAGACTTCTGTTGAGTGCATGCCAAAGGAAACATTTAATCTTCAATGGAAAAGACCATTTCCAGATCCGCGAATACCACCAGTTTTTTGGATATAGACACTGAATTTAGATCAACCTATCATATGAAAATTTTGCATTGACAATCCCCTCTTTTGGGTTACCAGCCCAAATGATCTTGTCAGGAGACCCCGTTAGTGTGATACCCGCAGATCTCAGAGCCCGAATAAATAGTTCCCATTCACGTGCATGATCAGGAATTAGTCCATCAATAGTACACATCCATCCAATGCCAGAACTCTGAAACAACTCCACATCAAAAATATCCTTATATGTTTTGAAACCCAACATATTTAACCAGGAAACCAAATTATTTAACAGCCGATAATTTTCCTCCATTCCGAGCACTGGATCCACCCCTATCAAAGAGCTGCTACCATTACCAAGCCGCCAGCATAAATCATTTGCTATCCAATCAAAGACTTTGAGAAACCCTCTCCACACTGGCGACAGGGAACCCGAGATCTTCTTAGGCATCCTCAGCCAACTTAATAAATCAGATTTTATATATTTTAGATGAAGAACCTTAGACCACAGTGAATTGCTAAACAAGCCTCGCCAGCAGCTCTTCAACCTAAGAGCTTTGCTAAAAAGAGATAAATCTTTGATACCCCACCCACCACATCTCTTCGGCCGAGCTAGGATCTTCCAATTAACCATTACCAGGTTTGATCCAACAAGATTACCCACCCACAGAAAATTAAACATAAGTCCTCTCAGCCTATTGATAATGTACACAGGAATTTCAAGGAGAGATAACCAAAAAACCGGTATACTAGATAAAACGGCTTTAACCAAAACAAGCCTGCCTCCAGCCGAGAGTAACTGGTATGACCAATGATCAATCATTTTCTCAAACTTACTAACAATCCACCGCCAATCATCAGCTTTATAAGAATTAGGTTTTAACATAAATCCTAAATATTTAAGCCCATCAACCAGATCATTACAATGATAAGGTAAGAAAGCAATAATGTCATTCCTTCTATCTTCCTCCACATTGTGCTGATAAAAACATGACTTTGATATACTGACCTTCATACCTGAAACCCTGCAGAAGAAATGAATTATATTGGAAAATACCCTCCATTCTGAAACCGAATCAATGCCCGCAAGAAGGACATCATCTACAAAGAGAAGATGAGTGAGAAAACAACCTGAGCCCATATTAATACCCTTTATCAATCCCCACTCTTTTGCTTGATTAATAAGTCGACTGATCCCATCCATAATCAACAGAAATAACAGGGGAGATAGTGGGCAACCCTGTCTGATACCTCTGGTGCATCTAAAGAAAGAAGTAGGCTTGCCATTAGCCAATACAGAAATGCAAGGTGTAGAAACACACGCCATAATCCAATTAATGACCAGTGGAGGTGTACCTATTTGGATCAGAATCAACCTAAGAAAAGACCAATTAACACGATCGTAGGCTTTTTCTAAATCCATTTTTAAAATCAAAGCCTTCAGCTTCTTGGATTTGATAGTGTGAAGCATCTCCTGTGTAAGACCAATCGAATCATGTATTTGTCTATCCTTCAAAAAACCAAATTGCTCCGATGAAATGGAAAAGGATAGAACATCCTCCAGTCTTTGAGAAATAATTTTTGACACAAGTTTGTAAATAAGATTACAAAGAGCAATAGGCCGATACTCCCCAAAAGTAACTGGTTTGTTTCTTTTAGGAATTAAAGTAATAAAAGAAGAATTTAAAGCACGAGAAATGAACCCATGTACCCTGGTAAACTCCACAAGCCTCTGAATGTCCTCGCCCATAACATCAAATAAATGGACATAAAATTCCATAGGCCAACCATCAGGCCCAGGACCTTTGTCCCTGGCAAAAGATTTTAAAGTCTGCTCAATTTCCCCTAAAGAAACCTCCATGCCCAAAGCTTCAGCATCATTACCATCAATACATCTGGGATAAAGTTTGGCCAATCTGATCTGTTCCAAAAGATCACCACCATCTTCCTCCTTATATATATTACTAAAAAACCTCACAGCTTCTGAACTTAAAGAATCCAAACCCTTTAGTGTATCACCCCTTTCATCATTTATTTCCGAAATCATTTTCAAGTTCCTCCTGGCCAAAGCGAAAGCATGGAAAAATTTTGTATTCCTGTCCCCATGATTAATCCACACCGCTCTGCTCTTCAATCTCCACTCTGGTTCTTCCATCAAAAGGATGTCCTCCTTCTTTTTCTCATAATTCTTCAATAATTCAAAGTCTTCCTAATTCAATGTACCATCCAAATTTTGCATAAAAGCAACTTGTATACTAGTTTCCAGAAGCTTCAATTCAGCCTCATCTGACTTTTTTCTCTCCTTTATCCATTGCATTACAGCTTTCTTGAGCTTCGACAATTTATGACAGAAGAAATCCACAGGATTCAAGTCTTCAACATCAATATTTAACCAGGAAGATATAACCATATCACAAAAATCCTTTTCCAACAACCAAGAACAGTTAAACTTAGACGGATAGCAAATTTTTTGACCATATTCTTCAAATTGAAGCACAATAGGCCAATGGTCGGAGAATTTGACCTCATGTACCCAAGAACGAGACTGTTGAAAGGTACCTAAAAAAGAAGAATGCACCAGAAAACGGTCTAATCTTTTGTGAACCCCTACCTTGCCCTACCTTTCATTCGTCCAGGTTGGAATAATTTTGACTGGAGCCAAATCCACCAGGTCATAACGTCCTAGTAGATCCACAAAATAATCGGCCATAGGATCCATTCTAGCTATCGACCCCCAAATCTCAGATGCATATTTCGTAAAATTCAAGTCACCAGTAATCACCAAATGAGATAAATTAAGAATCCCTGAAGCAGCCAACGCATCCCAAAAATTTCACCGACCATCATATGGTGCATAGCAATTTAGGATATGAATCTGTAAATTCAACCCCACACACAAACCTTTCATCAACAGACCCCAAGGAGTAGAAAAAACTGTAAATGCAAATTGCGAAGTGTCCCAAGCCACAGCCAGACCACCCGAATGGCCAGAATAACAACTAGCCGCAACTTGCCATCTGGGAAGAAGATCACCCACCTTAGAAACCGCAATCGAGCTCAAACACAAAGTTTCCTGAAGAATTACTACACTAGGACAATTAGCATTAAAAAGTTTGGAGAAGGCCTTTGCCCTGGAAGCCTTCCCCAACCCCCAACAATTCAAGGATAAAATAGACATTATAAACCAGAAACAGAGGGTATCATTGCTCTAAGACCCTCATCTACCGGAAAAGTAACTCCAGATGGCTAATTTTCACTCAACCTATTGCAGTTAGTACCTCCATCTTCAAAAAACCGACTCCCCTCTTTCTTCATTTTTCCCCGCCGTATAGTGACATTCTGGAACTTTACAGAATGGATTGGAAGGGTCCCAGTGCCATCCAAAGGAGTTTTTGAGAAAGTAGGAACCGGAGAGAGGGTTTTTAAAACCCGATCAATTTTTAGGTCAAAATTACCACAAATCCCCGACTCATCAACGGGGTGCAAAGGAGACTCCAAGATCTCAACATTCACGGGCTCACAATCCTTCAAAGGTAAAGACGAAGGCATTAAAGTACCCTGATCCACCACATCAGCACCAACAGACCCAGAGTTGGCCAACACCTCGACAACCCCATCTCCGGCCAAAGCTAAGTCGGATGAAAGGTTTCGGACAACAGAAGGTTTTGACAGAACCCCAGACAATGACCGAGTATCAACATTGGACACATTGATACCATGTCGCAGAACAACATCCCCAGAAGCAATGCGAGCATCCAAATCCTTCTCTGTTACTTCCAATAAATCTATATCCTCCTTCAAAACTTCAGAGTAAACAATATCAGGGGCAGGGACAAACTTACCAGTAGCATGCGGCGGAGTGCACTTATCCAAGACATTTGTCGAAGCAGACCCAATCTTCAAAATAAGAGGGCATTTAGCCGAAATGTGTCCTATTTCTTTACATGTAAAACAGCGAAAAGGAATCCTGAAGAAATCGAGCCGCTGCTTCCAGCTACGACTACCCCAAACAACCTCAATTTCAGCCGGTAGCCCCATCTCCATATCTATCTCAACCATTATCTTAGCATATCTCTTATCCATACCAAACAGAGTCTTTCTGTCTAGTCGGATAAAACGACCGACAGAGTTTGCCAAACCCACAATAATCTCTTTTGTCCATAGTTCTATCGGCAATCCAGGTATCAGCATCCATAGATGCCGAAATCTCTGCTTCTCTGTGAGAAGGTCAAAAGACAAGTGCCACCGCTTCAGAATCAAAGACCCTGTTTTGAAAAGCCAAGTACCCTCCAAAACCCTAGCCATCATAGCAGCATCCAGAAACACAAATAGAATCCATCGATTCAAAAGCAAATTAACTCTCGGAGCCATATCAGATCCCGTCATCCAATTAACCCTAACCCACTCTAAAATCTCTTCCTTCGAACCTAAAGTAAATTCCAGACGCCCAACAAGAGCACGTTCTGCAAGCATAGCCACCCTGTCTAAATTTGAATCTTCTGCAATCACATAACGAGTGAGAGAGGACCTTGCCTTGTAAGTTTTCAGTCTATGACGTACTCTAGCTCTCGCACCAAAGAGATTAGGGTTTCTAGACCCCTGAAAACAATGGTCCTCCGACACCAGAGCATCACAACGAGAGTCACCAGGAGAAAATGGAAGGGAACCACAATGAAAACCCGAAGATGCCATAAGAACCCAAGACCGGGAAACGGACACCTGTCCGCCACAGCACGTGAAAGAGACCTCACTGACACCTGGATTCTGTCACAAAAGACAGAACCCACCGCCTTACCCTAGCACTGTAGAAAGGCAAATAACCGCCAAAAAATCAGAAAAAAGAGCTGCCAAATAAGCATAGGGAATAAACCCATAAGGACACTCCACCGGACAATCTAGTAGATAGAAACAGACCATAAGACATGGTACCAGATCTGCCCAATCAGCGCCCTGCACCAAAAAATAGAAGCAACCCTAGCTACCTCCATCCGCATGTGATTACTTAACCTAATTAACCCTTTCAATTTCACATCTATCATGCATATCATATATCTTTATCATTATTTTTAAGATAAAATATTTGATTGAATTCATATATATTGACTATGTTTTAATTGCATTTTTTAAATGTATAAATAGATTTACAGTCTTAATTTTTTGGTGTTATTTTAAATAATTGAGTGTTATAAGAGACAAATAAAAGTTCAAGAAATCAAATACCTATTATATATATTCAAATTGTATCATCTTAATAACTTTTCATTAAATAAAAATGATTATATTAATTTTTTTAAATCATTTTAATTTATTTATTTTTTTATAATTTTACATTTTTAAATTTAATATACTTCATCTTATCCAAATATTTATTGATAATGATGTTTACTAAGATATCAATAATATTTAGAATATATACATTAATATATATATGTTGATAGTATAAAGATGGTGTCTATATACTTTCTTAAATATAATCAAGATATTAAAGTGTTATGCTTTAGTATTTAATGATCCTCAAATCAATCTAATTCTTTCTTCTTACTCTCGTAAGAAAGGAATGGACAACTCTGGGGAATTGAGATCTCGATTGAAACTCAAAATTGAATTAAACATTATTTAAAAAACATGCATGATATAAACTTCATAAAATTAGAAATTATTAAAGTGCAAGGTAACGTTATTAAAACATACTATAGAAATGTGTTAGCCTTGGGGTATCGTGAATTGTCCATACAAGCATTGCATAGAATTGAAATTCCCTGTGTGCATTTGTTGGTCTAGAGATATCATACATAGTCATGCCCTTCCATAACTCGAGTAACTCATCGATAAGAGGCTCGATGTATACATTCACATATTTGACCTAGTATTTACCTATTTGATTGAACATACAATACATAATTACTACATATATGACTAAATAAAAATATAGAAGACATTATTTTAAAACATAATTGAACATATATTAATAAACAAAAAAACATAAGATGTAACTATGATACAAACAAGACAAATGAGATGTTAATGTGTTGAAAAAAGTTATTCGAAATGAATTAATACCTAGAATAATCATTGCCAACATTATGTGCTCCTTCTTTATAGACATCCATGGAGGAATGTTATTGTTAATAACAAAAACATGCCACACTAAGTAAGTAGATCTGAGCTCTCCAAATGGATTGACATCGCCAGCTACCAATGAAAGCCTAAGATTATGAGGTTCTTTTTTAAACTTTGGCCATCTTTCCTCTATCTTCGTAAATATAGATCCATATGCAAGCATTAGAATAACACCATATTCACTTCTATTCTTTGCATGGTAATCCATTAACTATGCTATGCTATTGCACTTGAACAATTGTCGTAGACATGGAATTATGGGAATATAACAAAGAACCTTGCAAGGAACCTTTTTTGTTACTTTATCGACTCGATGTCTACTCTCTTCACATTTCGAGCATTTGTCTTTAAATGCATGTTATCTATAATAGAGGATATCATCATAAGGACATGCATGAATTGCTTGATACTCCATTCTAACATCTTTCATTATGTTATGTAAATGTCGGTATGTGCGAGGTTGAAAATTTGACAGTGGTAACATTAATTCACCTAACAATCTACAACATAAAAAATAGTACTTGTTAATGTAAAGAATATTAGTCATACATATTGCATCCAAATGTTACAGATGATGATCAACTAACATTAAAGATAGGGGAAAAAATAAAACCTTTGTCATCATGTAGTAAATGTGACAAAATATATTACATAACTTAGCAGTTGTGTGACACACGTGTTTGACAAACCATTTACAACCTTTAAGTTCACCAGTATCAATATAGTAGAGAGAAGAATTGTTTCTGATCCATCATAAACAGGTTCACTTTCCCTCTGAAGTATAGGTATATCATAAACACCATCAAACTGGTTTCCATCATCACCCATTCTTGCATTATTAAATGTCTCCTGGATAAATCTATTTGTCTCATCTTCTTCAACTGTGGTCTCGACATCATTATATTCTTCCATGGGATCATTAGCTCGATCCTCAATATTCCCTCCATGTTCTTGAATAGGTTCTTGTACAAACTACACGTCTTCCTCCTCAAACAATGCCCTAGGGGGACCAATCTTTACAATTACACACATTAAAGTAATATTAGTGTATATAAAAAATATTTTGAAATGATACAAATGTTTACAAATATAATATAGGAAAACAAAGACAAATTAGATGAGAGAGAGAAACAAAGACAACAAATAAATGATGAAGCTTGTGAAATTTATCAAGATATTTAAGAACATGTTGAAAAAATATAGGAAAATGTTACTTTTCTTGACATGTAGGAAGAGATACACTTTCTGAGATATATAGTCACAATAACCATAAAAAAAAATATTGACCTTATTTTTCCTTCATCATTATATTGTCATATTATTTCTTTATATAAATTGGATATCACAATTTTTAAGTGGATTTCAACTTTCCCCAACCCAAGTTGGAAACCACGGT
>BSBM01001360.1:2605000-2625000 GCA_027924585.1 Larix kaempferi
TATCCCACAACAGGCTTAGTCAGTGATTGGGGAACTTCAACATGCAATCTAAATGTTGTATTATGTGCATTGGCTCTAGTGACATACAAGAAGTGATCTCCTATCTCTTCATTAGACCATTAGATGTTGCAAATCATAATGATATGTAGTTGAGTAATTGCATTGTGGGTGAAGTAATGTGCATCCACAATATACATCGAAAGAAGCAAGGTGCATTGTAGAATGCATGTGGGGTCATAAGAGGGGTATCATATCAATATACTAGGTAGAAATATAAAGGGGTATAAAAAATGTTAATGAAAAAAATCGATACATAAAATATCTAGTGAAAATAGGGGTTTTTTAAAATTGGGAAGGCATATTGGGAGGGGGTTAAAAAAAATGATTTTGGAAGGTATTTTCCAATATTTAGTGAAATTAGGGGTATTGTTTCATGTGCCATGA
Organism: Larix kaempferi; assembly: GCA_027924585.1. Taxonomy (NCBI): domain Eukaryota; kingdom Viridiplantae; phylum Streptophyta; class Pinopsida; order Pinales; family Pinaceae; genus Larix; species Larix kaempferi. Next base: position 2,605,445 of record BSBM01001360.1, read on the forward strand.
ACGAACGTGCTATGATAGTGGTTTATTGAGTGAAGCCCCCGTGGATATTACAAGCACACAGCTCTAGCTATCGGATCTCCCAGGAGAACATTACATGTGGTCCACCACAAAACCTGGTTGAAGCATTTGAGGCATTTTTCATCCTGTCCAGATCTCCCAGGAGCAAATTACATGTGGTCATGGCAAAACCTGGTTGAAGCATCTGAGGCCTTTTTCATCCTGTCCAGATCTCCCAGGAGCAAATTACATGCCATAGGACAAAACCTCACAAGAGCATCTCAGGATGTTACAGGTACACAACTCCGACCTAAAGATCTCCCAGGGCACAAATTACATGTCCTCCCAGAGCAATGTCTCGAAAGAGCATCCCAGGCTGTTACGGGTACACAACTACGACCTATAGGATCTCCCAGACATGCTCATCTACACAACCTGATCCACGGCCACAAAGTATCAACCTGATACTCACCATACATAATCATCCTGATCATCATCACTAAATTGTCCTGATGCATGTCATCTAGAAAATCTCATCATCCATGATCATCCTGATCATACAATGCATCTACCTGATGCATACCAAGTATCTACCTGATACATGTCACCATACACAGTGTATCCACCTGATACATACATAGATACATGATCCACACAATGTATCTACCTGATACATATCAACATACATGATTTACCTGATCATACAATGTATCCACCTGATACATATACAGATACATGGTCCAAGCAACCAACATGATGCATACATACATAAATGATCCGACTGATCATATCCAGCATCCAACATGATGGGTACATACATAAATGATCCAACTGATCATACAGAGTAGAAACTAGAACATCATCCTGATGCTCATCATCCAGCGCTTACATCCTCAACCATGTGAAGGATCCCCCTTCCTCCATGCTAGGAATGGCTACAGCAAATGTCTCCATCACTTATTCCTCGAAGTGTCATCGATCCGAAGAACACCAAGCCTCTCTCTGAAGTACTCGGACTTCACTCTGGCTAGTGGCTTCGTCAATACATCTGCAATCTGCTCATCTGTTGCAACATACAGGAGCTTCACTGCTCCCCTCTGCACCATATCCCTGATATAGTGATATTTGATCTCTATGTGTTTCGACATGTCATGGAACACCGGGTTCTCAGATAGCTTCACACAACTCTGGTTGTCAAAAAATATACCAATAGCCTCCAATGGTAGATCAAATAACTTAGAAAATATCTTCCTCAGCCATGCTGCCTCACAACTAGTCGAACGGGCTGCAACATACTCTGCCTCGGCTGTACTCAGTGCTATGTAGGACTGCTTCCTGCTAAACCAGGAGATCACACCTAATCCCATACTGAAGCAACACCCAGATGTGCTCTTCCTATCTACAGCACTACCTGCCCAATATAAATCAACATAACCCTGTAGGTTAAAATTTTGATTCACATCATACTTGAGCCCATAATCAACTGTACCCTTCAGGTACCTCAGAATATGCTTTACAGCAACTAGGTGAACACCTCTGGGATCCGTCAGGAAATGGCTCAATGTTTTCACTACAAAGCAAATATCTGGTCTCATGTTCGTTAGGTACATCAAGGACCCAATCATCTGACGATACATAATGACATCAACCAGATCAGATGAAGCATCACACAGAAGCTTCAGTTTCAATGCCATAGGTGTGGCTATGGCCTTGCAGTCCATCATCCCGAACCTCTTTAGGATCTCTACTACATACTTCCCTTGTCCAAGGAAGATTCCATCTGCACTCTGCCACACCCCCATGCCTAGAAAGTAGTGCATAATCTCCAAGTTCTTCATCTCGAACTCGGCAGCAAGCTTCCGCTGCATGTCAACAATCAATCTATCCTCACCTGTAACAAACAAGTCATCCACATACAAAAGTAGTATCACTAGATTGCCTTCCTCAACCTTGTATTAAAGGTTGGAATCCGCTTTACTCTTGGTAAAGCCCAAACTGGATAGAAAGCTGTCTATTCTTCCATACCAGGTTCTGCACATATATGACTCTCTGTCATGTGTCTCAGAACCAAGTGGCTGCTCCACATACACTTCTTCTTCAACTACACCATTCAAGAAAGCTGTCTTGAAATCCATCTAGTGTATCTTCCATTTCATCACTGCAGCTAGAGCAAGTACTGATCTAATGGAAGTGTATCTAGATACAGGAGAAAAAGTATCTATGCTACCACCTGCAGCATGCTTGATCTTGTAGATCCTCTTGGAAGTCACTACAAACTCCCCTTCAGGTCTTGGGACTGCATCCCAAACATCTTCATGATCGACTGGTACTCCTCGATCATGGCATTCTTTCCAAATCCTGGGAACTTCAATATCTTCAATATTTTCAATAGATGACTTTGTTGCTGAACAAATGTTGTAGTCCTTCTTTTGTAGGTGATGGTATACGATCTTTCCTACACAACAAGTTAAATTGCATGATTAGAAAACATCTCATAGTTTTCAGAACAAATTCTTACACATAAAGAAATATGTCATACAGTCATGCAATTATCTTAGCCAATGCTTCAATACAACATTTATCCATATCCCATAACTTTCTAGATGCCTTCCAATCTCTACCAGAACATTGTTAAGAGTGTGCACAACTCCCAACATGTCAGCAAAGAGGTTTCATTCTAGATAAGTAGCAATGGAATGTTGTACAGTGCCATAGGCCACTTACCCATGTATATTAGTAGTATACTATTCATCAATGCAACTATTCTAATATGCATAATACATAACCTAATTCTAGGAACATGAGTATATACATTATTGAACAGTATTATTTAAACAATAAAATATGCAAGGAATGATAATTCAAATACTTATCTTTGTTTGTTTGTTGAGTTGACTCCCTCTCAGTCTTTGCTTCTTTTCTGCAACTCCATTCTAATGTGGATTGTGAGAAGTGGTCAACTCCCTTTGAATATTTGCATTCTTGCAGAAACTACTGAAGTGTGCTCCTTCTTGATCTTTTCTTTCTTGCAGGAAACAACTGGAGTGTGCTCCCTCTTGATATTTGCTCCCTTGCAGGAACAACTGGAGTGTGCTCCATCTTGATCTTTGCTTCCTTGATTACCTGTCCTTGAACTTATATCCATCACTATGCATGCTTATTAGTATCATCATTGTGTTATCCTTGAGGTCTCATACATAATCACACATTCATTAGTATAATCTTAATACTATCAAAACACAATAATATTAAACATGTATACTCATGATCATTTCAAACACATATAATAAACATTAGTATTCAAGGTTTCAAGGAAGTCTTCTTTTACTCATGCATATTCTTATTTGATCATAGGACTCTTCTGGTTAGTTAAATCTTTAATCAAGATAAGAGACATAAACTGCATAAACCCTTAATTACTTACATTTCTAACTTTATGAATAAACATAACCAATCATACCAAGTATACTTATATAAGGGATCCTAACATAAGGTAATATTCTAACTTGATATAGGAAAAACATACCTGGATTAGTATGTTAGCTAGTTATGTCTAACATACCCACATGATGTCTTCTTGTTATCTTCAATGACTTGTGCTAGTAACCGGCATATCTCATAAGTTAACCATTATAGGACCAAGTTATACATAGATCTTTGCTTCCTTGATTATCTGTCCTTGAACTTATTTCCATCACTATGCATGCTTATTAGTATCATCATTGTGTTATCCTTGAGGTCTCGTACATAATCACACATTCATTAGTATAATCTTAATACTATCAAAACACAATAATCTTAAACATGCATAGTCATGATCATTTCAAATACAAATAATAAACATTAGTATTCAAGGTTTCAAGGAAGTCTTCTTTTACTCATGCATATTCTTATTTGATCATAGGACTCTTCTGGTTAGTTAAATCTTTAATCAAGATAAGAGACATAAACTGCATAAACCCTTAATTACTTACATTTCTAACTTTATGAATAAACATAACCAATCATACCAAGTATACTTATATAAGGGATCCTAATACAAGGTAATATTCTAACTTGATATAGGAAAAACATACCTGGATTAGTATGTTAGCTAGTTATGTCTAACATACCCACATGATGTCTTCTTGTTCTCTTCAATGACTTGTGCTAGTAACCTACATATCTCATAAGTTAACCATTATAGGACCAAGTTATACATACCTCATAAATAGATCTTCTAAGTGATCCATGAAAATGGATGAATCTTTGTCTTCATGTCACCATGATCATATGTTCTTGAACTAGAACATGATTTGTCTTTCTTGGTGTACCTTTCATGTTAGCAGACAACATAAACCTCATACAACACAATAAAGTATTAGTACAATCATAAGTGTCAATTGTCATGTCCCAAATTTGGAATTGGGTCACAATGGCCTAATCACATTGGCCCTATTCATTAGAATTTGTCAAATTGATGCTAAAGGTCAAATAATTGCCAAGGAGGGAAATTACTAGTTTCCTAGGTTTGGGGTGGAAGCTTTGGGATTTGGAATAATGGGGATAATAAATGATGTTTGAGCATTAGAATGGAATAAATATTTAATAAAGGAGCTAAATAAATATATACAAGTGAAAATCAAAGTGGCATTTGATCATGAAGACACATGGAGGAAGTGGGACCCACATATGGCTAGATTTCCCCACTACACTTGGCATCATTCTCTCACCAATTCGAATTCAAGGTGAATGGTAACATACTTGGGGGAGTCCAAAAGGTATTATTCATTGCATGACTCATCCAAGGTTGAAATATAGAGGAAGAGTAACTCCCATGGAAGAGGAAGAGACAATTTGGAGCTAGTGAGACACTTGGGCTAGATTCCCTAGCTCTATGACAACAATGATGAAGATGCTATGACACCTATGACACAAATCAGACCTGAAGGCTGAAATATGACATATATGACATGTTAGGGCTAAAAATAGACTCCAAGAGGGTGCTCAAGTGTGTTAGGGCAGCTAAGATGCTTCCACATGTGATTTGGTGGAAGTGGGAGACTAGGAATTGTTGTACAAGTGGTGTTCTTTGAAATATCTTCCCAACTTGAGTTGGCATGAGTCTCTTGGAATGAATTAGACCCATGGAGGACATTAGAAGTTTATAAATGTCAATAAAAAAGAATGGAACCATATTTTTGATCATTTGTAGAATTTGCAATTGCATTTGTGAAGAGAGAGAGCTAGTGGATGACTAGTTTCTTGCCTTGGCCAATTTCGATGGTGAAAGATTCCCATCCAAGTTGGTAATTGGAAAGGCCACTCAGACATTTCATTTGGAGATTTAATGGAGTCTTTATTTGCAGGTGTAAGCTACAGGGAAGCTCATGGTTTCTTCTATTGCAGCTCACTCCTTCAACCATTTCCAGTTTTTATGGCATATTCTTGATCCCTGAGGGAGGGCGTTTTTGGTGAGCTATTGTACTATTTGGGGCAGCTTTTAATGACCCATTTATTTTTTAATATGAATTAAATACTCTTTTATTCATCTCCAGAAAGTTTCAGGTCGAAATTCCAAGTAGAAATGTTTAAATCTCAATTTTAATGAAAGAACAGTGCCATTTCCCCACTACCTTGTTGTGAATCAATGTAATGCTGATGATTTCGAATGAATGGATTATTCTATGACATATTTGTGATAAATATACTTCCATGGATGTCTTATACAAGTTTCATGTACTGTAATTGAGCATTTGAAGCATTTTTACTCAATTTAGTTGTATTGGGAGGTGAAATAGTGTCATTTCCCCAAGGGTCGAATTGGGGATTTTTGCAGTTGAATGGGAGAGGGTGAGAACAGTTGTAATAATCCATTAATGGTGCATATGAGACTTTAATAACATACTTAACACCTTACATACCTCTGTTCATAAATTTGGGTGGGTTTGGAGGCATTTGGGAAGCCATTTTCATACTTACCATATGAGGATTTGAACCCCAAATTACTAGTAAAATTGCATAATTGGTCTAGAATCTTAAGAGAGTTTTCAGAGGTCTTTTGGTGGCCATATGTCATCCATAAACATAATATTCAATTTATAATATCATTCATACACCTTCCTTGAATATTTGAAGGTATTTGGAGTCAATTTGAGACCTAGAGACCAATACTAGTCAAAGGGAAATCACTAGTAAAGTTACCTACATTGATCAGAATTGAAAGAGGATTTGCAGAAGTATTTTAAAGGTCCAAAGGAATCCCTGAAACACATATTTATGTTCTAATATCATTCATATACCTTCTCAGAATATTTGGGATCATTTGGGGCAAATTTGGGACCTAAAGATCAAAACTAGTCAAAGGTCAAACTAGGGAAAAAAGTGAAAAATTGTCATTTTAATAAAATTCCTAAGAAGGGACATTACATCAACACCCTAATCAATGAATATCTTCTATCATGCATTCATAATTTTATTAAGGTGATACAACAAGTTTAAATTTAATCAATATTGTACTAACCGTAATAATATGAAGACAAACATACCATAAACTTAATCATGAACAAATCTCGAAACATACCTGGATAAGTCATACCTGTCGAGATTGCTTGTAATATTCTTATGAAAGGCCTTAGCCTCATCTCCCTATGAAACAGGAACTTCTTCACTTATGCAGGTGACCAATCCATTCTCTTCCAGGATTAACCCAATCCACTTGATTTGCAGGAACTGGATCTAGAGCTGGATTAGGGTTTGTCAGAGAAACCCTAAGAAAAAAAAAATTGAATTTCAAACTTCTGAAAGGATAGAAATATGCACCTTGATGAGCTGATCAAGCTGATATACTCAGAATTTGAAAACTGCAAAGTTTCACCCCTCAAATTTGCCTTTGAAGCTTCCGGATTCACTAGACATGACCCCGAACTAGGGTTTGATAGAGCCCGCCCTTCTTCCCAATCAAAAGGTTCGATCCAAAGCTCTAAGATTCTATTTTTCTGAGTAGCTTCCAACCGTGGTAACAGATTTCAAAAATTCCCATTTTTGCAGAAGCCCTAATTTTCACTTTTCTGATCAAAGTCCCGAACTAGGGTGTGATCAAGCCCGGTCTTCTACCCAACCAAAAATTCTGATCTTGGTCTCTAAATTTCGATTTTGATGAGTAGCATTCAGCCGTAGTCTTCGATTACAAAAATTCCAACTTTCTCTGAAACCCTAAATTCCGGAAGCCATGAATGAAGGTGCTCAAAAATAATTTTGTTTTGACAGAAATATGTACCTAATTGTTTCTGGTGTAACTCCGAAATTTTCAATCCACGAGGTATGAAAACGTTTCCTGTGAGAGCCCGACCTATTATCTTTCCAACCCCATAGGTCTGACCTCAAATGGATTCTCTGAGAGAGAGTTATGCCAAGTGTCGCAACATGACCTGTTTATGGGTAAAACAGGAGACTGAACTTGTATGGCGTGCCACATGTCACTGGTTACATGTCGACCTCTAAACAAGTTACCTGATAAAGTAGAGTTTGTGCACTACCTGTTAATTTTTACTAAATTTCATTTGGAGCTTCCTCGCCCAATTTGTGACCTTTTTTCCAAGGTCACATGTTTATGACTGAGATTTGGAAGAGGCAGAAACGCTATATTGTACAGATCATAAAACACAAAGTGCAACGAATTAGAGGTTGTCCTTTGGACACAAGGTACATGGGGATCTTAGCTTCGCCTTGTACAATTTTCAGATCCTGAAACCACACCAAAATTTATTTATAGCAAAAGTTATACAATGACTAGTTTTTTCTATATCAAGCCCTGGCTTCGCAATTGCAACAAGTGTCATACATGCCATACCATACCTTCTTTCAGGCTAGCTCTGATACCATGTTAAATTTTTTAGAATTTACTTCAATCTAATATAGGATCTTAACTGAGAGAACAACATGTACATCATATCTACAGCATATCAATCATGAACACAATAATGCAAGCACACAAGAGACACAAAGTGTACTTGGGGAAAACCATAAAGGTGAAAAACCCCAATAACTTCCTCAGAGATAGATAGAGCAATGATACAACCCAAGCATAAGAGATAGACATCTCCTAGCAGTAGCTTATCCTCCTCCACAAGTGCGCCACTCTCCCGAGAGTGTGAGAGAGAATAGAATGATGAAATAGAGTGCCTCCCGCACTCTATTTATACTTGACTTGGCTTGTCTAATAAAATTTACTAGGTCGGCCTTAACTTAACCACATAACATAATGCTGACTAGGCCGACACCCAATAGGGTGGTCTAATAACCCTTTGACCCACATGGCCGACCCCCAATAGGGTGGTCTAATAACCCTTCGACCCACATGACTTATACAGGTTTGACCCCAACAAGGTGGTCTAATAACCCATCAAGTATAAGTTATGACACTTACAATATAAATGACGACACTTCCGTATAGAGGAATAATAACATCTCTATAGGAATACAAACACTTCCGTATAGAGGAATAATACAATCTCTATAGGAGTACAATATACATATATGAAATACATTCCGAAGTTACATATACATCAACAATGATGATGATGATAATGATGACGACAACGATGACGATGATGGTCGCATTGATGACGACAACGATGACAATGATGGTGGCATTGATGATGACAATGACAACGATGTTGATCATGAAGATGATGATGATGATGATGACAAAGAAGATGCCAATGATGATGATGATGACGATGACCATGACGACGATGACAATGATGATGATGATGATGACGATGACGACAGCGATGATGATAATGATGATGATGATGATGATGACGACAAATATGACGACGATGATGATAATGATGATATGACGATGATGACAATGACGACGACGACGACGACGATGATGATGATGAGTGACGATAATGATGATGGTGATGAGGGTCATAATGATGATGGTAGTGATGATCATGATGAAGATATTGATGATGATTATGATGATGACAATGATGATGATGATGATGATGATGATGATTATGATGATGATGATGATGATGGAGATGATGACGGCGATGACGATGATGATCACAATGATGATGATGATGACGACGACGACGATGACAACAATGATGATGACGATGATGTTGATGATGATGATAATGATGAAGATTAAGACAATAATGATGACAATGGTGATGATGATGATGATGATGATGATGATGATGATGCCAATGATGACGACAATGATGACGACAATGATGATGACGATGATGATGATGACGACAACAATGACGATGATGATGATGATGATGATGATGATGATGATGACAAAAATTATGAATATTATGCTAACAATGTTGATAACGATGACAATGATGATGATCATGATGACAATGTTAATGATGATTATGATGATGATGACAATGAATTTAATGATCATGAAAATGAAGACAATGATGATGACAACGACGATGTTGACAGCCATGACGATGATGAGGATCATGATGATGATGGTTATGATGATGATGGTTATGATGATGATGATGATGATGATGATGTTGATGATGATGATGATGTTGTTGTTGATGTTGGTGGTGGTGGTGGTGGTGGTGGTGGTGGTGGTGGTGGTGGTGAAGTCGATAATGATGATGATAATGATGACCATGACCATGAATAAAATGATGATGATGATGATGATGATGTTGATGACCACGAAAAAAATGGTGTTGACGATGCTGACAACGAAAACAGTGATGATGATGATGATGATGACAATGTTGATGATGATGATGACGATGACAATGACAATGATGATGACGATGACGATGATGATGATGATGATGATGATGACGATGACAATGATGATGACGACGACGATGATGATTATGATGATGATGAGGATGATGATGACGATGATGATGATTATGATAACGATGAGGATGATGATGGTGATGATGATGATGATGACGATGATATTGATGACAATGATGATAATGATGATGTTGTTGTTGATGATGATGATGATTATGATGGTGGTGGTGGTGGTGGTGAGTTTAAATATGACAATTCTTTTTAATGATACTCTATCTATTTTAAGGATATGGTTGAAGCTATGAACGCAAGGTAAGAATGGTGAATCTAAGTTAATAGTGTTAGACTAATAAAAAAATAAAAAATATTAAACCAAATTTTAATTTATAAGAGAAAAAATATAATATTAAATTAGGAAGGGAACTTAAATATAGGGTGTGGAAAATTATAAATAAAATGTTTATAGTAATGTAATATAATATTAATTGCTGGTTTAATTAATTTTAAAATGGGTGATTTGGTTTAGAAAAAATGGAAAAAAAGTAATAATAGTTAAAATAATACAGTAATATAATAAATAATACAAACAATAGGTTGAAAAATTTTAGATTGAAAGAAATTTTTAATATTAGTGGAGAGTAATAATAGAGAAAGACAATGGTTAATAGGTGGTTTAATTAGTTTAAAAATAGAGAGGTAGTTTATAAAGAGGAAATATATGATAATAAATTAATATAATAAAATAATAAAAATAAATTAGAATTTGTTGAAATTTAGGATTTGGAAAATTAATTTTTTAATCAAAATAATTAAAATACTTAGAAATAAAGAAATAGTATTGTAATATTAAAGGACAAAGATTAGAATTGGTTAGTGAATGAGTTGCAAAGATAAAAAAATAAATATATAATTAATTTTGAATTAATTATAAGTTTTTCAATTTCAAATTTATGATGTATATCATATATCATTATCATCATGTTTTTTAAGGTAAAATATTTTATTTTAATTATATATATTAACTATGCTATAATAACATTTTTAAATGTATAAATATATTAAAAAGCTTTAACTCAATAAGAAGAAATTATAACACAAATGTAATATTATATTAAGAAATCTTTATAATCTTTTCAATTTTACATGTACCAATATCATATATACTTCTCATTATTATTTTTAAATGTTATATAAAATGTTTTATTGAATTCATATATGTTGATAATGTAATATTATATTAAAAAATTTTACAATTTGTTTCAATTTCACATCTATCATGCATATCATATATATTTATCGTTATTATCATTATTTTAAAATTGAATTCATATAGGTTGACTATGTTATAATTACATTTTTTAAATGTATAAATAAATTCAAAGTCTTAACTTTTGATGTTATTTTAAATAATTGAGTGTTATAAGAAACAAATAAAAGTCATCTATCATGTAGATCATATATATTTATCGTTATTATCATTATTTTTAAGATAAAATATTTTATTGAATTTATATATGTTGACTATGTTATAATTACATTTTTTAAATGTATAAATAAATTCAAAGTTTTAATTTTTGATGTTATTTTAAATAATTGAGTGTTATAAGAAATAAATAAAATTCATCTATCATGTAGATCATATATTTATCGTTATTATCATTATTTTTAAGGTAAAATATTTTATTGAATTCATATATGTTGACTATGTTATAATTACATTTTTTAAATGTATAAATAAATTCAAAGTCTTAACTTTTGATATTATTTTAAATAATTGAATATTATATGAAACAAATAAAAGTTTAAAAAAACAAACAAAATATTTTATTGAATTCACATACGTTGACTATGTTATAATTACATTTTTAAATGTATAAATAAATTCAAAGTCTTTACTTTTGATGTTATTTTAAATAATTAAGTGTTATAAGAAATAAATAAAAGTGTAAGAAATCAAATACCTATTATATATTTAAATTATATAATTTTAATAACTTTTTATTAAATAAAAATGATTATATTATTTTTTTTAAATTAATTTTATTTTTTTATAATTATATTATATACCATATGGTTGGAGTCGTTGAATTTTAGGTAAAAGTTTTTAATTATATATTTATGATGATGATGATGATTATAACATCTTTGAAGTGGGTTCAAGACTTTGGTATAGAACTAAAAATGCCCTTCGAAGTATTGATTTCATGGGTTTAGCATCATAGTGTGATGCTAAGTTCTTTTTGCCATTATAATATTGGAAACTCAACATGTATAACTATACCATATATATTTGGGGAACGATTTTAAGGCCATAAGGTATGGCCATTAAAGTATGATTGGACAGATTGTGGAATTAAAGGTCTCTTAGCTATGATCACTAATATATACCTCTCATTTAAAGCCAAATAACTCTTAATTGCTATCATAGTAGCAAGATTTGAGTACGGATTCAAATACGATTATGATATAATAGAGAAAAAATATGTAACAAAAAAATCAAGTACAACTAAAATATGGGAGCAGACCTCTTATAAATACAAAAAAACATGCAATTTTAATTTTTTTTAAAATAAGATTATATATAATCATTCCAAATTTTAACATCTCATTCACTATTCATTAAAAACTTTAAAAATAAAAATTAAAACTACACAAATCTATTTTTATATAAAATGAATTAAAAAAAAAAAGAGAATAAAGAAACTACATAACTTTACTTTTTGATAAATAATAAATACTAAAAAATAAAATTAAAATAACAATTACATATAAAATAAAAAACTTAGATAAAAAAAACTACATGTAATAGTAATAATGCAATAGTAATAAGGCACATTATTTTTTGTTCGAATGATGGTAAATTCTTATTTTCTTTGATTCACAATTTTTTTTTGTTCTGGGGATCGTAAATAAATTGTTGACTGTACCGAACCCGTATCATCTCGAATGTTCGCCGTATTTTTAACCTGGTTCGAATTTCTGTACAGCAACTACCAATACGGCCATAGTTTGCTACTATGATTGCTACCCCTGAACACCATTTTGACCCCTAATAGAATTATAAATCCCTAACTCCTAACTCCCCTGATACCAAACTCCATACCCTCTCAGTACGAACTAAAAACCCATACTCCTTAGTATTAATTCATTTTCCTAACTACATAGCCATAATCATGACAAAACAAAAGTGCATACTCCTTACCTTGATCCCAACATTCCTACACCTAATTACATACACCTTAATCCTTTCCCTGATCCTAAATTTGTACCTCACACTAGGGGAGTTTTGAGGTAAAAAATGGGCCTCAAAACAAAAAATGTATCATCAAAATTTACTTTATAAGAAACAATAGGATTCAAGATAATGATGTCAACCATGGGGTAAAATTTGTAAAAAAAATTGGAGGGAAAATAAAGAAACAACTTTTTTTTATTGTATTTTGACATATCTCCTTATCAGTTTACCCAAATTTCATGTTTGGGGTACTTGTTGGATGTGGAATTCAAATCCACATCCAATGCATATGCACAATACAAATGTTTGTGGCATCCACAACACACAAAAAATTTAATTAAAAAACGTATTTTATGTATTAAAATATGATTTTTAATTGAATTTTCATTTTTTCATGTCACGGGTTCCTAAAACGTATGCCACATGGGTATGTGTTGGAAACATAATTAAATTATGCATTCAATGAGTGCCTAGACTTCAAATTTGGGTAAACTGGTAAGGAGATATATCATAAAAACAATAAGAAAAAACAGCTTTTATTTTTTACATCCAAAATTCAGAACTCTTAGTTTATTAGTTCCCCTAGGAAACCAATTTTAGACCCCAAAACTTCCCTAATGTAAGTACCTTGTACGAAAAACCTTGAGATGACCATGATAAATACTTCGTAGACAGATATTCCCTGTTTATGTCACATGTGATGCCACATTGGAAAACACTTAAGCTACAACGACTTATGACATAAATTGGTTTATATAAATATATTATGGTAAATATTTGATTTGTGGACTCTACTTTGTTAAAATTTAGAAGGGACCATCTGGAGGCGGCCTCTAGAGATGGAAAAAAATAGAGCTTCATGGATTGAATTATGCTAGTTGGATTGTTCAACCTTTAATAAATACATAAATGTGTCTTTAATTATTCTTCCAATAATATGAATTAAATCAAAATGAGACATATTTGGTGTTTCAAACTTGTGGATTGAGTTGGTTCGATTGATCAACAATTAATATTATAAGGTGCAAATTATATATGTTAATAAAAGAGAAACTATAACAAAATTAACAATTAGAAAAATGAGATTCAACATATGCTAAATTTTCAAATCTACACATCACCGAAAGAAACCCTGTGGATTCCACTTGTATAAGGAATAATTGCATGTAATCTTGAGCTTCATTGAAAATCCCGCAAGTCCATTTATTTTAACTCAATGGATTGTTACACAACACAAAGTGCATTTTCACACCTCTTTGTTAGTATGACTTTTATATTGAATGATGGTATTGTAGTTGGTATTATGCATTCTTATCAAGTTAGTAAGTGATGAGCATATTGAAGAAGTTGCAATTGTGTGGATCATTTATATTTCATTGGTCAGTGTTTATGTAATTACATTGCTTTCTATCAATGAAATGTGATTGTTTCACAAAACAAATGGTTTACACACTTTCTCCATCACTATATCAAATCTCCTAAGATGGTAAGAGAATTTAATAAAAAAATATAATCTAACAAGAAAGTAAAGGAAATATAGGAGCATCATTGAAAATATTAATAATGATTCCACTATTACGAAACAAGACTCTAAAGTTTTTTATAGTTGAAATTCATATTAGTTTTAATAGTATTCCAAATATTTTATGTTGAACATTCTGGATGTTATATCGTTGAAGTTAAATTTGAAACAAATTATATTGTACCTTGAATAAAAATATCCATATTATAGACATATCTGACATGATAATAGGATAGATGGAATCATCTTTGGTAGTTGAAAGTTGGGAAGCATAGTTAGAATGAATAAATGAAATTTATTTTTTTGGAGTCAAAGAAATGAATGTTTTCTGCAATGTCAAAATCACACAATGGATATAGTTTCAATTTTTGTAAATGTAAGAAATTATCATAGCATCGTCAAAAAATATGATCACAGTTTGATATATGCAACACAAAATTCCTCACAATTGATTATGCAAAGATTGCTCAGAAACAATGAAAAGAGAGACAGAATTGATGCATAACACAAACTTATTTTGAACAACTCTATAGAAGCCAAACTTTAGCAATGAGATGGTTGTCCAAATATATAAAAAAGGAAGAAAATTGAAATCCTATGGATGAATTTGAATTACTCACAAGTGGAAGGATTACAATTAGAAAAAATCCCCATCTAAGGAAACATCAATCTCCAACTCATGCAAGGTGGTCACAAATTGCCTAGATCAGACTTGGTACGCCATGAGTGACAAAAATGTAGCAACACGATGGCATTTCAAGAGAAAATCGTGGAAGATGTGGTGGCCAAAAAGTGGAAAACTTTCCAAAAGAAACCTATCTCCCCTACCTTATCCTTATCCATCACAAAAGTAAAACAAAGTTGCTTTATGCAGTGCAGAAAAGGAGGAAAAAGCATTCTAAAAGTAGCTAGTGCACTCTTACTCATCAAATCAGAGTAAAAGAAGGTAGAAAAGTAGTAAGGGTGCTTAGGTGGATAACTACCACATAAAAGTGGGCCAAGTATGCACTAGGGGCCAAATAACCTAGTCTAAACACCTAGGAACATAACTTAATGAATAAAACATTATATCCTAAGGTCTAGATTCCTAGTCAAATATTCTAACACCCCTGCTTAATATTGAATTACGTGAGTGCTAATAACAAAAATAGGGCCCACCAACAAAGGCTATGGTCACCCTTTACATTTTATCTTGTCCAAACAAATAAGGTAGAAGAGGAAAACCACATGGGAAAAATATTTCTTCTAAATATGGACATGAACAAGACTGAAATTTTTTTCTTAATATGTCTTCCATGTTAATGATGAACTATTCCACATGTTGATTGGCTACGAGATAGGCGAATTCTTATAGTGCCAAGGGGCACAAGATCAGGAGGAGAATCATGTTATATCAATTTTTCATGCTATTTAATTATCAATTCCAATATGTTTATGACTTGTGGGTGAGTGTGAGTTTTGATAGGAATTGTGATTTTCCCAAAGTGGTTGTACAATGACGAGACCCTGTAGATCAGTGATGGCATAGTATGGTTGATGTAGGGTGTCGACCCAAGTACTATCAGGGGGGTAGAGGCATTTCCCACCGTTTATCCTCTGAAACCCAGATTCGTGGGAGGGTTGTGTTCAGAACACTCCCGTGGATGTGGGATGACGACTAGTGGGTGCCTGCTAGGGAGGATTGGTCGATGTGGTCGATCAACCCTTTCGCTTACGGGTTCTATACATGGTCATAGGCATAGTCGAGATTCCATGGTATATTCCAGTAGAGGATGGGATGGTGAGGTCAGGAGCTGGAAGTAGTGGTGATTAGGTGGTTGGAGTACTAATGGGATGGATGGGACCAATGATAGATTGGATGGTGTTCTTGATTGTTATTAACCATCATGATTATATCCTCAATTTCAACATTATGTTTACCTAATTATGTTTTATTGCTTATGTATGAATGATTATGAATGATGAATGATGCATTGTTTAATTGTTCTTTTATATGTTGTTTGCAAGCATGTAATAATGATATATTAGAAGCATTAAAAGTGATTATTAGTACCCACACTTAAGATGTGTGCACTGGCCATGCATACGCCAATTCATGAGTACATTACTATGATTGGTCGATCGATGAACAAATTAATATGATTATATTAGCTATTAGTAACTTGGTTTATGAATTGTTGAAAGCATTACTTGTTTGTTGAAAGTATGATTCTGTTTACTTGTTTAAATATGTTTTAGATTTATATAAATTGATTGGATTATTGAATGACATATATAATTATATACATATAATATAACATATGTGATAGTATAATATTGTATATGAAAATATCCTAATTGAAATATGTATAAAAGGATAATATAAATAAATGGATCTAGATAGGATTGCAAAAATTTTTAGAAAAGGGTTGTCATAGTTGCATTTAAAATATAAGCATGACAAGTGAGACTTTGCAACCATGTTTATTAATATTTTATTTATTTAAATCAAATTACTATTTTTTTAAGAAAATTAATTTATTGATTGTTGACTATTATTTTATTGGAATTTATTGATGGATGAGGAGGAGGAAGAGGAATTTTGATATAAATAGGAGACTTGAGATTGGGAAGGACGGGTTATTTTCTCTTGAAGGATATTTGGGGAGAGTATTTCTAGGAAGGAGAATTTTGGAAGAGTTGGAAGAGTTTGAGAACTCTTGTGTAATGTCCCTTTTTAGAAATTATTTAAAATGGAGAAATTTTCAACTTTTTCCACTAATTCGACCCTTGACTAGTCTTGGGTTCTTGACCTCCAAATGGCTCCAAATGATCCCAAATTGTCGTAGAATGTGTATGAATGGTTTTAGTACATAAATATGATGTTCAAGGATGATTTAGAGTCAAAAATAGGATTCTGCAACTCTCCTTTAAGTTCTGGCCAAAGTAGGGAATTCAACTAGCAATTTCTCTTGGACTAGTATTGGTCTCTTGGTCTCCAAATGACTCCAAATGCTCTCAAATTGTTACAGAAGGCATATGGATGATATTAGGACTTGATTATTAGGTTCAGGGACGATTTAGGACCTTAAAAATAATTCTGAAAACCTCCTCAAGATTCTAGTCAAGGTAGGAGTGTTTTACTAGCAATTTGGGGTTTGATTCCGCATGGGTAAGTGCTGAAGATGGATCTCCAAAAGTTATTAAAACCTCTCGAATTTATGAATAGGGGAAGAGGAAATATAATGGACAATGTAAATGTATCATATGCATCACAATTCAGTTTAATAAGTCTGATACAACCCTCTCCAATCAGATGCAAAAAGACTAGTTTCAACCTTGGGGGAAATGATAGGCAATTTTGTCCAAACACTATAAAAGTGAACAATATGACTCCAGAAGCTTATGCACTAAACATGAAACTTGTATAATAGGTAAATAAAATTCCATATATAAATAATCCATCAGTGGTTCACTTATCCATTCTAATTTATCAACACATTATTGGCATACATCAACATAGTGGGGAAATCGACACCATTTGCTCATTAATAATCAGATTTACATAGTTCCACTTGGAATATCAACTTGAAGACATGATGAACATGAAGAATAGAGGATTTACATCATATGATAAAATAATGAAGCATCAGAATCTCCCCCAAAGAGAACAATATCTCACCAAGTGTACAATTCCTCAAGGATCATGAATATGCCAAGAAATAGAAGAATGGTTGTAGAAGCAAGCTGAAAGAGATGTGACCATGAGCTGCCTTGTAGCTTCAACCTGTAACAAAAGTCTCCATTAAATATCCAAATGAAAGTTATGAATGGCCTTTCCAATTACCAACTAGGATGGGAATATTTCACCCTTGAAATTGGTGCTAAGGCAAGTAGAGTAGCACTCCACTAGCTCTCATCTCCAAATGCAAAATGCAAATTCTAAAATGATCAAAAGCTTCTATTCTTCTTTTTTCATGACTTTTATAAACTTCCAAGGTTGTCCATGGGTCAAATTCCTTCCAAGAGCTTCATGCCAACTCAATTTGGGAAGAGATTCCCAACTTTGCCACTTGTCCTTTCAATTCTAGCCCTCTCCTTCTCCAAATTTGAATTGGTGTCTCTTTGGCTTCCCTAACTCACTTGAGCGCCCTCTTGGAGGCTATTTTTATCCCTGACATGTCATATATGTCAAATGTCAGCCTTCAGGTCTGATTTGTGTCATAGGTGTCATAGCATCTTCATCATTGTTGTCATAGAGCTAGGGAATCTATCCCAAGTGTCCCACTAGCTCCAAATTGCCTCTTCCTCTATATTTCAACCTCATTGACTCATGCCAAGTATTATTCCCTTCCAAATCATCCCAAGAACATTGGACTTCTCATGGATTCAAATTGACAAGAGGAGGATTCCATGTGGCATAGAAAATCTAGCTTGTGTGGGTCCCACTTCCTCCGTGTGTCTTCATGATCAAATGCCACTTTGATTTTCCCTTGTCTATATTTATTTATCTCCTTTGTTAAATATTTATGTTATTCTAATGTCCACACACCATTTATTATCCCTCTTATTTCAAATCCCAAAGCTTCCACCCCCCAACCTAGGGAACTAGTAATTTTCCTCCATGGCAGTTAATTTGAATGGGTATATTACAACTTTGAATTGGGAATTTCTCTTAATGTGACACACCTTGTCCATTTGGATCTAATTTCACATTATTACAAACTTGGACTTCATTCTTGTCATTTATTTGACCCTTAGCATCCATTTGACAAACTATCATTAGTGTGGCCAAGGCGCTTAGGCCATTGTGACCCAATGCAAAATGTTGGGACATGACATCTTGGAAGACTTGATACATAGCCTACTATTGCATCATTGTTATGTTCTATGGGGGTCTCGGGCACGGAGGGCCAAGAGGCCCTTTTGGATAGGACCAATCCATGGCTTCCTGGGACCAGGGAGCCGGCTATGCCCCAAGTTGGTTGGGAGGTAAACCGTGGTTCCACTTTGGGAAATGAACATGGAAGCAACTCGAGA
>BSBM01001360.1:2630000-2640000 GCA_027924585.1 Larix kaempferi
CGAAATGATTCGTAGGCACTCATCATAAATGGTGATGAGTCCAAGACACAGGGACCTCTAGGTCTATCCTCTGGAATAAGTTTGGTTGTCGTCGACAGAGGGAGACCAGCGGCTAACAAGGAAATGATGTTTCCTTTATAGGAGCACGAGGTGTAGAACTGAAGTGTGGTAGTACTGATGGTAGGACTTACATACTTGTGGGGATGGGAAGTAACTGGGGTCATATAGTGGGTAGACTCAAACTTCCTTTGTTCAGAACATGATGACATGGTTGACCTGGCAGCGTAGGGAACTGACTTGTAGGTGTGGATATCATTGCTTTTAAGGACTGAAGGGTATGTATTGACTCTGGGGGGTCAAGCTGATGGGTGTTGTTGAGGGATTCTCACCATTGGGTCCTTCTTCATAGTTTTAATGAGATCTTAAGAAGGGATAAAAGTGTGCTCTGAAGTGGTACTGTCCTGTGGATTTTGTGAGCCCAGGATTGTTCGTGCTCATTGGTGTTTTCATTTTTAAGGAGTCTGAAAACGATAAGAAGACTCTGCAGTGGTTATGATTACTGTCCTGTTGGTTTTACGAGCCCAGGATGGTGATTGCTCGTGGTCGCTTTCATGTTTAGAGAGTCTGAAAGCGGTAAGTGGACTCCATTGGTGTTCTTTTTCGTAAGTTAGTCTCCAAGGCCCGAAAAAGCATAAAATGATGCAAATGGAGAACTCTTCTAGCCGATGTGACTAGAGTATTCCTTTTTCGTAATTAGTCTACAAGGTCCGGAAAAGGGGTAAACTTATACCAGGTAGATGCCCTTTCAGATACATTTAGCGAGCATGAAAGGAAGCAAGGCTGCTCAACGATCTTTTCATTGTTTTAGGAGTCAGAAAAGAGCTTAACAGAAACTCCCTAAGTGCCTTTTTCGTAAAAGGGATTGCTCGGCCCGAAAAAGGGATAAAATTATACCGAACAAAGAGGGGTTGATGAGAGCGAGGAAAGGTCTCAAGCGTCATCATGAGTGCGGAATACTGGATCCGGTGACATAAAGATTGTCAACAAGGGGCAACGGCCATTATGGCACGCAAACCGAGGTGATGAGTGATATTACAAAATGCCTAAAAAATCTAGAGGTGAGAGCGAGAAATGATCTCAAGCGTCATCACAAGTGCGAAAAACTGAATCCGGCGATATAAGGCATGTCAAAAATGGACGACGGTCGATGTGGCACGCAAACCGAAAGGACAAGGGGGCATGGAAAAATGCCGTAAAAATCTGGGCGTGAGAGCGAGAAATGATCTCAAGCATCATCACGAGTGTGGGAAACTAAATCCGGCGATATAAGGCTCGTCAAAAATGGACAACGCCCGATGTGGCACGCAAATCGAGGCGACGAGGGGGGCCAAAAAATGGTCAAAAAATGGACCCCGTGAAAACAGGAAAAGGAAAGAACTAGCATGAAGTTCTCGTTGTGCTGATTCCAACGGTACAACGGTTTGAAAAATGGACTTCATATGATACCGCAATGGTTGTTTGAAAATGGTGGAATTTCTATAAATAGGGGTGTGGGGCCCATATGACGTGTCATTGTTACGTGCGAGTTTGGCAGAGCAGTCAGAGCTATTTCTTGATTTCTGGGAGATTTCACCGTTGGTTTTCGATTCTGCGAGTTTTAGGTAACTCTATTTTCCTTAGCCTTTTCAATTATGTCTTTTTTGGTTGGTGGCGGGCCCCCGAAGGCCGTGAAATTCCACGTTGACCTTCCAACGTGGAATATAGCGGGTTTCGGGTCTCTTCCCGTGATGAACCTCACAGGTTTTAGGCTGACAGTCGCGATGAACGTTGGAACCCACGATGTTCATCGCGAGTTCATGGGAGACAGTCGCAATGTTCATCACGACTGTTTGGCCAATAACCGCGATGTTCATCGCGGGTTCTTGTATGGAGGCCGCGATGATCATCGCGGCTTTTGATGGAAAAGCCGCGATGGTATTTTTTGGAAAAATTCTTTGCTGGGGCTAAAAAATTTCATCTGTTTTTTGGCAGGATGTTGAGGAGACCGTTGAATTCATGGCGAGAGTGGGAGATAGATGATGATCTGATGCAGAGGATTCAGACTGATCCGGGGGTCTGGCAGACTCTAGCGGTGAGTGGAATTTTGAAGTTCGCTCAGATCCCACCGATGCGTTCAGTGAGACGGCTCCTGAACAAGTTGGTGAGTTGGTGGGTGCCTGCAAAGGGTGCTTTTATTATTGGGGGACAGAGGTTGGAGATCATGCTCACAGACGTATATTTTCTCACTGGATTGCCTTGTTTAGGGGAGGTAGGAGATCTTCTGCCGAGGATCCCGCCAGGTGTTGATATGGAGGATTTGCTGCAGACCTTTTGTGTTGATGGGGCCATTTTGCAAAACAGCGCTTTGAGTCTGCTGTCATTACGGGAGTGGGATATGCGGGCTGCTGGGGCTTGTGTTCTGCGTGTATTGGGTGTTGCAGCGCCACATCGTTTGTCAAGGGGACAAACGATGATGGTGGACTCTGTGCTTCGGGGGACCTATTATGCATGGGGTTAGATGTTTCTAGCTGGTGTCCGGAGAGATCTGGACAAGGTCAGTCGAGAGGGAGGAGAGTTCTGTTATGCCTCTTTTCTATGTTATTTTTTCTTTGAGCGAGTGCCGACCTTGCGACCACAGGTGCCCATTCGTGATGGTCTGGTGAGTGAGCCGCGCATGGTGCGGTGGGGGCATATGATGCCTCGTGGCGGTGGTGGTGTCCGTGGGTTTTTTACGGAGGAGGTATATGAGCAGTGGGAACAGATGCCCCTGGTGATTGAGGATTACCCATATGCTGGCATGGACTATCGAGGCGACCCAGAGATGCCTCGAGCCCAGGGACAGGCCTGGGGTTTAGACAGTATTTTTTGTGGTTTGTTTTATACTATATCATGTGATTTGTTTATGATTATAGTTAGATATGTATATGATGGTTTACTTGCATTGTGCAGATGTTGGTCCTGTACCACCGGCCGACTACGTGGCTCGTCAGGGGCAGGCGATGGTAGTTGCTCCACCTCCTGCAGCGGTACCGCCTCCACGTGGTGGAGGATTTGTGGCTCGTGGGCGAGGGGTTGGCCCTCGAGATGATGCCATAGAGGGTGTCAGATAGACATTTGACATGATTCTAGTTGGACTCCCCGAGGATGGTTGGAGAGACTTGGGCCGGGACATCGTGGAGCGTTGCTTCGGTGTGCCGCGTGAGTGGCGGTTGCTCTTGTTGAGGATAGTGGTTTTTGTGGCAGAGCACCGGGATGGTGTTCAGGATGACCTGGCAGGGCCGGTTGAGAGGAGGATCTGTGTACGGGATGATCCAGCAAGGCCAGCAGAGCGGAGAGTTCGGGCTCGCCATGATCCGGCGGGGCCAGCGGAGGAGGCGCCAGAGGACCGTGATGAGTAGATGATATGTATTTTCCCCCAAATGCTGATGAGCATATGGGGAAGCTCTTTTTGTACAGTTGATGTATTTTTGCATATTGGGTGCTGAGGGCACCTATGACATGTTGTGACTATACGATGATGTATATATATATATATAGATGTTGGTATATAGTCGTGTATGCACATGGATGCACTTGTTGTCTTTATGTTCGCCCGTGGAGGCATGTTTGATTTTTTGTTTATGCCCGTGGAGGCACATGTTATGCACGTGGATGCACATTTTGATTTTTTGTTTATGCCCGTGGAGGCACATGTTATGCACGTGGATGCACATTTTGTTTTGGTATATGCCCGTGGAGGCACATGTTATGCACGTGGATGCATTTTCCTTTATAAAATGATTTGATTGGTGTGCCAATCAAGTACATTGTTGGCCATATGGTCTGCGACACTATTGAGGTTTCTTCGGACATGTGTGAATGAAATGGATTCAAACTATCTAACCATTTGTTTAGTGCGCAGGAATTTTCTGAAAAGACAGGGATCGCATATGTGGTAATCATTGTTGAGCTGGGAAACAAGGAGTTGTGAGTCCAGGAAAATGTTAAGGTGACGTATGCTCAATTGGAGAGTTGCGGCCAAGAGACCGGTCACGGCGTCATATTCAGCTTGGTTGTTGGTGGCAGCACCTAAACACACTCCGTAGATGTGGATCAACTCATGTGAAGGGGAATATATTACCCAAGCTGCGGAGGCCAAATTGGGGGACCAACGGCTCGCACCATTAGCGAAACCGACATAGCAGAGTGGAAAATGTGTGCTAACGGGATCAATGGAAGGGACCAATCGAACAGAGGGGTATCCAGTGGAGATAATATAAATGGCAGGGTCGAGGCCAGGCATTTCGGTATAGGACCAGGCAAAGACATCACGGAATTCTTGAAAAAAAAAAATTGTACGCCTGAGTCTCCGCTTGAGTGCAAGATGCACCCAGCGAGATGAGCTCAGGTTTCCCAGGTGTGGTGGAAATGTCAATTTGTATAATGGGGGAAATGTTTGACATGTTCCCTTCTTCGAAGGCATCCGGTGCTGGGATGTGGTCCTTGAGCCAATCGACTTTAGTGGGTATGAAATCTTTCGATTCGACCGATAACTGATTAGATGTAGTGGATGTAGAGGCTTCTAGGAGGAAGTATGAGCGATGCATATTGTCCCAAGGGTAGTCGGGTGCAGTGAGTGTTTCCAAAATTTTCTCATCAGTTTGGAAGTAGTCAGACCACAAATCAAGGGGTTCTGGTTTGAAAGTGGTAGTCGAAGAGATCATATAAATGGTGTTAATCTCTCTAGATGAGGATGATGCGGGAGGGTATATTTCCTCAATTGTGGGGGGTGCCGTCTCAAGGTCCAAATTGTTCATCTCGTAGAGAGCTGCTCTGTAATCTGGGATGTTAGGACAGTGATGTGAGTAGTGGCCGTAAATATCACATATCGCGCAAGGGTGGTTGGTACGCAGTGATTTGTCACGATGCATGGGGTTTGGGTCAATTTTGACAACCGAGATGTTGGGGTCGTCGTCAAGCATTTGCATGTGTTCCTGTAATGCAGGTAACTGTGGACACTGATGGGTTGGATGGCCTAACTCATCACACAACGAGCATTTTGGAGGAGCACGAAATACGGGGGGAGGTTTAACTGCCTTGGGTGGGGGTACCGCAGTGTATGGTTGTGGGCCTTTGCCCCCAGTGGGCCTGATGAGAGGAGGGGGATTCGTAGATGACGAAGGAGTAGTGATACCGAGAGGTGGTTGAGTAGAAGCGAAAATGGGTTGCACCGGTTGCAGGATGACATTTGGTGTCGGCGGGGGAACGGGAGGCGAAATATACCACACGGGAAATCCCAATGTTAACTCGGGGAGACTAAGGGTAGCCATAACCGGAGCGCTTACTACCCCCTAGGGAGGGAATAGAAAGGGGATGGTGTGGATTGGTGTAACACCAATGTGACTAGGGACCAATGGTGGTTTAGGTAACAAGGAGGGTTGATTACCGAGTGTTTGTGTATTTTGTGAAAGAGTACAGAGGTCTGCGACATGGGTTTCTGGTGATGGTGGTGGAATGGAATGGAATGTAGAAGTCATCGGTGCATCGGAGTAAAGTCCGGGTCCCACTGAGGAAATGAATGAGGTAGTTGCACCACAAATAGGTTGTTCAACCATGGGGAGAACATTTTCAGGTGCAGCGGGGGCCTTTGGATCGTAATAGGTGAGTTGGTCGAGCTTGACCACGCGTCCCTTATGGGGGAACTGCATGGTGCGAAAAACAGATGAGGCAGCAGCCCGCATGGCATACATGTAGTTGCGGCCAAGTAAGAGGTTATAGTCAAGTTGGGCATTGATGACCTCTATGTCAATGAGCATGGTTTTACCCACCAGTTGGACGGGGACATTAGCTAAGAGACCTTGGGGTTGAGCCGAACGACCGTCGTAGGCTCGCAACGCAGTGGTGGACTTCTGGAGAGTAGGAGATCCCAACTTCTGCCAAACGAATGTGGACATAACGCATGTAGATGCCCCTTCATCGATAATGCACCGATGGATGACAAGATTCCGAACGGAAACGGAAACTTGGAATGCTAAAGTGGAAGGCAAGCGTGGTTCAGACTAGTCTGAATCGAATGCGATCAGTTGTGAATCATTGGGGTCAATAGCACCAATAGCAGAGAGCAAAGTCTTGCGCTGTGAAGGACAGTTTTTCAAGACTTCTAAAGAAGACATGGCTGCAGAAGACTGGGCTAAGTCGTCTACAATGTTGTAATTCGACGCAGCGCGAGCATTGGGGTTATTATTGATGCGACGAAGTGGGAAGCGAGGTTCTTTAGGAGCGCCATAAAGTGGAGCCGAAGGTATATGTAACGTCTGATCTATGGGATTGACGTTAGTGTTTTTGTCATCGGGAGGGGTTTCAGATGTGGAGCCGTATTGGTTCCGACGAGTTTGGAGGTTGGCATCGGCAGTTGACATCATCAACAAGTGGTGAGTACCTGAATCGAACATGGGTTGATCAGGAGCTGCATAAGTGATCTACTGTGGTGGCGCGTTGCCCTGAGGGGGAGCTAACGGCTGAGTGTTTACTACACCTTGGTTTGGAAAGGGGTTTTGCAGCACCAAAGGTTGATGTTGAGGTGGTGGAGGGTTGGGTGGTGGCTGAGGAGCCGCTTGCCCCTGATGATGGGCATCATCAGTCCAAAGTTGCCGAGCTCACTCCAAATGTGGGAAAGCGTGTGTTTAATGACCATAAACCCCGCAAATAGAACAAGGATGGTTTGTTCTGAGGTTATTATTTTTTAGCTGCCCAGGATTACGACCCGGATTCCGGTTGGGGGGAGCAGCGTTATTATTTTGTGGAGGATTGGGAGGTGGAGGACCTTGGTGTTGTTGTTGGTTGTTACCGCGGTTACGTCCTCTTCCATGGTTCTGTTTCCCACCCTGGTTACGCTGGTTGTTTTGGTGCTGGGGCTGGTTGTGCTGTGTGTACACCTTCCCTTGAGCAGTAGGAGGATTTTGGTTCGCCGCAGGTGCGGGAGCAGGTTGTGGGGGATAATAAGCCGGTGGGGCTGGAGGTGGACCAGTTACCTGCTGGGGTTGTTGGTAACCCTGAGCTATTGGAGGTGTTGGGTTAGCTGTCGCAGCTAGCTGTGGGTAGTACACTGGTTGAGGTGCGGCTGGGGGGGCGTATGCGGGTGGTGCATGACTTAAGCACTGAGGTGGACATGAAGGTCTGTGGGTATGGTGGTGATGTGCCATGGGAGCATATGAATTGGTCGCTCCAGATTGAGATGTAGCCCGCGAAAGGTCGGGACCATGGCTACGATGTGCAATGGAAAAGGGTTGGGGATGTGAGGCCATACGACCAATAATTCCATCAGCGGCATGGGATGCCCCCGGCGCATCGTGTTGGGATGACTCGCCCCGAGGGGCATCCGGTATAATGGTATACAGATAACCCGACTAGGCGTAAATGAGGTCAAACTGTTGGGCTTTGAGGATGGCCTCTTCTTCAGACTGGGGTCGTTCGGATGCCACATCCTTGGCAATGAGAGGGAGGAGGGATTTGAGAAACCAATCTAAGAAGATATGGTCATCTAACTTGATTTTGCAGAGGCTTCAGCGTCTACGCCACTCATGAATGTGGTCAGTGATGTGGGTGGCCGTGTTCTGTCTGCAAGACAGTAGGATCTCAACTCCCACATCATAGCGGATAGGTAACTGGAAGAACTGCAGGAAGGTCAAGGCAAGGGAGGTAAAGGTGGCATGCGTCCCATGGGGCTGCTCGATATACCACTTAGCTGCAGAGCCAGTGAAGGTGCGCTGTAAAAGCCGGAGGCGAACAGAGTCGTCTACTATGGAGTTGGAGGAACACCATAGATGGAAAGACATGATATCGTTCTGGGGGTCCTCACCTGCCTTGCCCTCAAACTTAGGGATGTCGGAGGGTAGCTTGGTGGGCATCTGAGGCCACTCAGGGTCGTGTCTGATAGGGTCATTGGTTAACCTGGCTAATTCTGGTAAGTTCAGACTCGCCATGTAAGGTACGATAGCAGATGGATGTGGCGTAGTGACGGGGACATGACTAGTCATGGTGGTATGATGTATAGGTCCAGTAGCGCCTAATCGTATCCTCGGTATTGAAGGTATGTGTCCTCCAATGGCTATGGTCTGGTATGGACCAGCGTTTCCGAGTGCAACATGGTTACACCAGGGTTAGGAACAGTATTGGTGATTCCTGGAATCTGGGTTGTGGTAATCGGAGGGGGTGTGCCCCCTATGTTGGGCATACCCATAACAGGTGGTGGCCCTGTGTTGGGGATTCCTATAACAGGAGGTGGCCCTATGTTGGGCATACCTAGGGGGGTGGTTGTTGCCATGGATGGCACCGCAATAGAAGGGTCTGTGGACATATCTCCTATGGTGCTGGTAAAAAGTGGGTCAAATGGTGTTCCAACCATAAGGTTGGTTGGGGATAACGCAGCGGGGTTTTTGGATTCTGCCTCAGAATCAGATGTGAAGTGAGGCGTGTCAGAATCGGATGACTGTATGGTTGACCGACGATGTGTCGAGTCAAGTGATAAGGCTCTACGTTGGTGACGTGGAGAGCCAAGTAGACTGAACTCTGGGAGTTCGCCCCGAAGACGACGAGAGCGTCTAAAATTCTCAATGGTGAGAAATAAGTTTTTGTGTAAAAATCTGTGTAAGATGGTAATGTATAAAAAACTCAAAACCCTAATGCAACCAAGGGTGCAAGAAGGGGAGTGAAAATGAAGGCTCTCAGGCCAAAAAATCAACCTCAAAAAGCACTTATTATAGCAGCTGTGCTATAATAAGTGGAGGGATGCAACAAAATGGTCAGAATACCAACAGGCAAACAGCTTCTAGAAAAAAGAGGTGTAACTAGACCAAAGGTGGATTGTATCATGCAAACACCTAACTAAAAGTATTGTGAACCAACAAATGATATTCTCTGCAAGGTGATAAAATCCAAGTCAGACAATATTGAGTGTTGAATCAACGACTAGATATCCCCCTACCGGGAGGGACACTGGGTAATCAATCCTAAAGAATGGCAACTAGGATACTCCATTCATGACACGTCCAGAAAAGGTAAATCTGCCGTTTGGTCCTTTTACAGCAATACCCCCATACAGGGATATCACGAGAACTGCAAATGGTAGCCCTTCGGTTACTGAATGGATTTCGGTATTCCACTCAGGCTTCCGGAACCATCCTCGTGACTTCAACCCTCCTAGGGGAGAGGCCTTCCGATAAACTGGTTATGACCGTGCCAATAAATACTAGGAGATTTTGGTTCCCTAATGGACAACAGCTATGTCTCAGATGTAATAACTGAGGGGTGTTATTGGAACACCTATCCCCTCAATACTACCTAGCTACAAAGTTCTTTTAAGTGTTCCCCAAGTGGGGTTAAAAGTTGGTTGAAGTTAGGATATATTTTAAGGCTCAGTTTAAATTATGTGTTTGAGTGGGTGCACGTGTGGTATTTTAAACTGAAATTGAAAAAGTAAATGCTTTGCAGAAAATATTCAAAAAACAAAGGATCTTTTGAAATAGTAAAGCAAATAATATAACTTTTTCAATAAATGGAAATTAAATGCTTTGCAAAGACTATTCAAAAAACAAAGGATCTTTTGAAATAGGAAAGCAAATAATATGACTTCTTCAATAAATCGAAATTAAATGCTTTGCAAAGACTATTCAAAAAACAAAGGATCTTTTGAAATAGTAAAGCAAATAATATAACTTCTTAAAGAAATAAATGGATTTCTTTTTCAAAAAATTGCTATGGGCAAAATATCAAAGAAGTAAACAGCAAAATTTTAATCTAGATAAAATGCAAAATAAATCCTTCTCTCAATTTCTGAAAAATTTTAAAAAGACTTTTTCAAAGGTGCACTTTAAATAGTAAAATTTTTCTATGGCTGTGAAATATGCAGGAAATTTAATACTGTAAAAATGTGCTATGTGGGCAGAAAATAAAATAAAAAATTAATTTTTTAAACGGATCGGCC